>CM064489.1:15642225-15757225 GCA_032716605.1 Paralithodes platypus
GAAGATAGAGAGAGGGCATGGCGAGCAAGGGTTTAAGAGTCAATATTAACAAAACCAAGATTATGCATTGTAGATTGAGACGAGGCAATGTGGAAAAGAGCGGTGCATACCCATGTGCAGTGTGTGGAAAGGGTGTGGGCACTAACTTGAATCAGTGTAGCACCTGTCCATGTTGGGTGCACCATGGGAGTAAGCGCTGTAGTAGAATAAAAGGACCCCTGCCGAAGGATAAGTCAGAAATTGAGAAATTTGAGTGTGTAGTGTACAAAGGCGAGCTTGTGTTAAATGATAATCCTGTGGCTGTGAATTTTGGAAATGAGTCATTGGAGCTGGTGGACAAGTTTTGTTACCTAGGAGATACCATCTCTGTCGGTGGTGGGGCCGAGGCTGCCACTGTCGCTAGAATTTGATGTGGCTGGGAGAAGTTCAGAGAACTGCTGCCAATTCTGACCATGAAAAGAATGCCTCTCCCCCTGAAGGGAAAGGTGTATGCCTCATGTGTTAAAAGTGCAATGACATATGCCTCAGAAACATGGGCCGTTAAAGTAGAGGATGTCAACAGAATGGAACGTAATGAGATGAGAATGGTGAGAGGGATGTGTGGGGCCAGGCTGCAGGATAGAATAACAAATGATTAGCTGAGGAGACGTTTAGGTATAAAGAGTATCAGCGAGGAGATGCGTACAAGTAGACTGGGATGGTATGGGCATGTGGAGAGAATGGATGAACAAAATTAGGTGAAAAGATGCAGGTCTGTGATTGTGGAGGGAGCTGCACCAAGGGGTGGACCGAGAAAGACCTGGGATCGGACTATACGTGCCGATCTCAAATCCAAATACTTGACAAGTGAAGCAGCCCTAAACAGGGTTGCCTGGAACACCGCCATTAGGACAAGAGACTGAAACTGCATGTATGTGTGGCGCACTCAGTCTTAAAATGTTATGTATGTATGAATGTATGTACACACACACACACACACACACACACACACACACACACACACACACACACACACCATTGACAACCATATTAACAACTAAGCTATAGACATCCACGACACACAACACATTATAATATACTATAATCCATCCATTACAAGTAGGCCAGATATCGGGACCCCCATCATCCCTAACTAAATAAGGGCAAGATCAAATGGGCTGTACATTTCTACACGTATTCCCTGGACGACTCTTCCCAAATGGTAGAAATATTAGCTCGCTTACAATAGTCGTTTTGGAGATATGTAGGTTAGTGGTCAAATTTGTTGGCCTAATAATTTATAAATAGACTATAACACCTCAACCCATTCAGCAAGGTGTCATTCAACTCGTATATATATATGCACACACACATGTATCTATCTATCTATCTATCTAGAGTGCACAGGAGCAATGGAAAAGTCAATGCTATGAATACCTCTTAAGAAATAGGAAGAGAGCATCGTAGGTAAGAGAGCAAACCAAAGTCAAGGATATACCACACTAGAAATGATAACAAAGCAGAAGAGGAAATGGGCAGGACATGGGGTGGAGCGTACGACTAACTGACTAGACCACGGCCTTCTATATACAAGGCCTGTGCGATGGGCGGGTGACGTCAGCACTACGTCACACTCTTAGGCCGACCTGATCAATACCAAGGCCACCTCTGGTTGAGGTGGCCTTGGTATTGGTCAGGTCGGCCTCAGTGTGTGACGTAGTGCTGACGTCACCCGCCCATCCCAGAGAAGGAAAGTGCAACAGGAAAAGACCAGATAAGAGGCGGAGAGACAAGATAGAAAATACGGCAGGGGTAACATGGTAAGGGCTGGCAAAGTCTCGGGAGTCATGGAAAAGGTTAAGGGAGACCTTTGTCCAGCAGTGGATTCCTAATGGCTGATGATTGATTTTATATATATATATATATATATACAGTAGGCTATGTGTGTGTGTGTGTGTGTGTGTGTGTGTGTGTGTGTGTGTGTGTGTGTGTGTGTGTGTGTGTGTGTGTGTGTGTGTGTGTGTGTGTGTGTGTGAGAGAGAGAGAGAGGAGAGAGATAGAGATGGAGATAGAGAGATGGAGATAGAGAGAGATATAGATAGAGTGAGTAAGAGTGAGAAAGCCATACCCACGAGAACCTACTTGTACATTGTAATAGTTACTGACCAGGGTGTTCAAGAGGTGTGGGTAGTTGATAGGCCTATTCATTAGTTATACGGAAGGTTAGGCTAAGCTATACAAAATCATGGGGTTGAAAATGGTATAAAAAATAATTGAAGATATTGATAGTGTAATACGGTACCTTACGGTACACTCGGATGCCATAGTCTCTGGCCCAATCATAAATATTTGTGGTCAACTCCTATTTCTAGTAATGGAAGTATATCTCTGCAAACGAATTTGTGGATAAAATGTCTATACATCAACTACAAAACAATATACACTACTTATTGAAAAGCAAGTTCTATCCCCAAATCAATCCAGATAGTTATAATTGCATAACATAAAACATAGGGGGTCCACGAATTGTTATGAGTGGGCTAGAGACTATGGCATCCATGTGTAACTTACTATTTATGTATTATATGGGTTTATTACCGTCATTATACTTTCAAATGGGGGATATCATTATGGACACTTGAATTACTCTTTTCATACCCATTATGTGTTTTACAGTGTAGGGTGGGGTATGCCGCGGTGCTCATCTACGTATATTTGTCCTTTGGTGAATAATCAGGGTGAGTCACCCAGCCTGGTACACCCGGGCTACTGAATAATACCTAGATTACCACAGTTTACCTCTCCGGATGAGGCGTCCCAAATGTTCAATAGCGCATAGTTCCAATTTACAGCTATGAAAGTGACTTCATGATATATATAAATATATATATATATATATATATATATATATATTATATATTATATAGTAGGTATATATATATATATAAAAAAAAAAAAAAGGAGAGAGAGAGAGAGAGAGAGAGAGAGAGAGAGAGAGAGAGAGAGAGAGAGAGAGAGAGAGAGAGAGAGAGAGAGAGAGAGAGAGAGAGAGAGAGAGAGAGAGAGAGAGAGAGAGAGAGAGAGAGATTCCCAACATTTTGATAGTTCACTTTAATAATTCTTTTGCAACTATTTACATCTCTAGTTTCCCATATTTAGCGCCTGCACAAGTATTTAGGTTATCTTTCCCCAGTCATTGTTTGTCCTGTTTATCATTATTTCACTACGTTCCTCGTTCTCCATCCAAAGTCCTGCTACGTTATTCAATAGCCTCTTGCTTTCCTTCTACTTTCTATCTATCTATCTATTGTAGAGTTCGCCACCTTCTGTATTTTGTATAAGGTTTACTCCCCTAGACAGGTTGCCAACCAAGGCTGAAGAGTCCCACCGACCCGGATTATTATAAGGTCTCCCCTAGATGGGTTGCCGACCAAGACAGACGAGTCACAACCACCCTTTGTCAACATTTACATATATTTTTTCCTCATCCCGCAATTATCCCATCCTGGCTTTATTCTACCATTCTTCCTCGTTCCCTTTATTCTCTCCTTCTTCCTCGTATCCTTTATTCTCTCCTTCCTCTTTCCCTTTATTCTCTCCTTCTTCCTCGTATCCTTTATCCTTCCTCTTTCCCTTTATTCTCTCCTTCTTCCTCGTATCCTTTATTCTCTCCTTCCTCTTTCCCTTTATTCTCTCCTTCTTCCTCGTATCCTTTATTCTATCCTTCCTCTTTCCATTTATTCTCTCCTTCTTCCTCGTATCCTTTATTCTCTCCTTCCTCTTTCCCTTTATTCTCTCCTTCTTCCTTGTAACCTTTATTCTCTCCTTCCTCTTTCCCTTTATTCTCTCCTTCTTCCTCGTTTCCTTTATTCTCTCCTTCCTCTTTCCCTTTATTCTCTCCTTCTTCCTTGTAACCTTTATTCTCTCCTTCTTCCTTGTAACCTTTATTCTCTCCTTCCTCTTTCCCTTTATTCTCTCCTTCTTCCTTGTAACCTTTATTATCTCCTTCCTCTTTTCCTTTATTCTCTCCTTCTTCCTCGTTTCCTTTATTCTCTCCTTCCTCGTTCCCTTTATTCTCTCCTTCCTCTTTTCCTTTATTCTCCCCTTCTTCCTCGTTCCCTTTATTCTCCCCTTCTTCCTCGCTCCCTTTATTCTCCCCTTCTCCCTCGTTCCCTTTATTCTCTCCTTCTTCCTCGTTTCCTTTATTCTCCCCTTCTTCCTCGTTCCTTTTATTATCTCCTTCTTCCTCGTTCCCTTTATTCTCCCCTTCTTCCTTGTGTCCTTTATTCTTTCCTTCTTCTTCGCTCCCCTTATTCTCTCCTTCATTCCCATTATGCTCCCTATTTTCCTTCCTTCTTCCTATTTTCCCAGTCATCAACAATTACAACCTCAGCTCCAGTTGGGTACATTGCTGGTGATTTACCGCTGTCTATCCTTATAACAATTGGGCTTATCATTACTAATATACCTTCAAAGGGTAAAATAAATTATTAGGACACCCTGTTAAAAATCAAGGTTATAAAAAGGGTATGAGGAAGGTACCGGTATAGAAGATCATTGGGTATATTGATAGTGATTTACCTTTCTAGTTGTATATATAATGAGCTAATCAGTGCTCACATACCTTCAAAAGTTAAATAATTATGGGCAATTTAATAACACTTTCCCTACGTATATTTAACCAACACTACATCCATTACAGTAAAAAAGCTAGGTCATAGAAAGGGCTTTAGAAGGGTATGACAAAGTTAAATATATGCAATCGCACTGTAAAAACTCAAGGGTAACGAAGAGGTACCGTACGTAAGATCATTGGGTATACTCATATTGATTTACCTTTATATTAGTATATACAATGGGTTATTACCATAAACATACCTGTTAAGACTCAATGGACAAGTATATGGACACTTTAGTTACTGTTTTTATACCCGTTATTTTCATATGGCGTGTTCTTTTAACCCTTTCACGCATATGACGCGATTTTGAGCCTATTGGGGATACTTTAAAGCCTTTGTTACCATCAGGGGTATTTAGAAACCTTTAGTTTAGTTACTTCAACCTCTCCAGTTGTCTTTGAGTTAGCTGTGGGCAGAAAACTAATTTGGAGAGGTAATTATAAGAGTGAGAGAACTCCATTTCTTATTGCTAATCTGGCAACCTCTGCGTCATAAATGCGTGAAAGGGTTAACCATAGCTCAATTTCACGGCCGGCCTTTCCTGAGCTTATTAACATTGACTAATGTTAGCAAGAATTAAAAAAAAACATTTGTACTGAAGGAGTTACTCGGGGTATACTGTATACGATCCTAGAACGTGACGCTAGTGCGTTGTATGTGCGATTAGTTTGCTTGGGAAACAGATTAACTTGCTCATGTAGTGATGTACACCCTACGTGGTGGATTGTGTTCTTTTATTTCAAAATGTTATTTTATGAAGCGTTATTTCCACATAGCAATTTTGATAAGTTTGTTTTGCCTTTATCTCGTGTCGTCCCAGTTTTGGTTTGTTTATTTTACAAGTTTTACAATTTAATACCGCTAAAGAATCATTGGATAAATTCAATATTTACCTACCCATCCTTAATATTCGATAGGCTTATTACTACCAATATGCCTTTATAAGAACATATTTTCATGGACACCTTAATTACCCTGTTCATACCCTTAATTGTTGACATTGTAGTTTTAAACCCTTTCATTATTATACATGTTTTTTATGCTGAATAAAATCAAGCCTACTATCTTACACTGAACAAATACAATAAAACAAAATAACAATAAATAGTAAATCAAATTAAATGGGTACCGGGTATATTGATAGTGATTTACCTTTGATTATTTGATATATCTGTCTGGATCCTTATATGGTATAGTATTATGGACACTTGAATTACTCATTGCATACCTTTGTTAACCTTTTTTATTTTTTACTACGTATCTTATATGTTTCCTTACTTACCCCCTTCAGCGCGATAACGCCTTTTTTCCCCTTTCATTCTGGCAAAATATGATTACATTTTCGAGCTTCAGACGGACTCATGTTATTTAGAGCGTTTATGGAGACCGTATTCACCCCATTGCGTACCCGAGGTAATTTATAAGCTAAGGAAAATCGTCTAATGGTGACCAGACTATAGAGGGTTTATTGAGACCGTATTTACCCCCATTGAGTCCTCGAGGTAATTTATAAGCGAAGGAAAATCGTCTAATGGTGACCAGACTATGATGAAAATTACGTCACGGTGCTGCCGGGGTTAGTAAGTCGTCATCCAGGCTTTGGCAACATACACAGTATTTTCTCTCTCTCCTTAAGGGAGCCCACCTCGCTGTTTTTCTCTTTCTCTCCCTCTCTCTTTGGCTTGTATCCATTCGGCCCCACTCAGCCTACTGTTTTAAGACGTTTACCCCCATCCAGGTGTCAATATTTTCCTGGCGAGCGGTAGCGAGCCAGCATATATATATATATATATATATATATATATATATATATATATATATTTGTTTTGACAGCCAGCTAAATTTGTACATTTTTCGATAGAAAAATTTCTCCGGCGAAGCCGGATTTCTCCATACAATGCTGACTCGCTATCGCTCGCCAGGAAGAGATCGACACCTGGATGGGGATAAACGTCTTAAAACATTTGGCTGAATGGGGCCGAATGGATACAAGCCAGGGAAAGAGAGAAAATGAGAGAAAGATAAAAAAAAAACGGTGACCCCCCTTATTCCACAATCACTCTCTCTGGCGTTATGCTTTTGGTGTCTTTCGCCTCCCATTTCACGTCTCAAGGGGAGATGGGTCGTTTTTCTAGACCCCCCTTCTCCCTCGTGTTTAGCCCCATTAGTTTTCAGATTTTATGATGTTTGTCTCACTAGTTTGTCGATGTTAAGACATTCCGCCCCATTTCCTTGTCAATATTAAGACGTTTTGTGCTATTTAGGTGTCGATTTTTTTCAGGTGTCGATTTTTGTTTTCCTGGCGAACGAAAGTAAGCCTGTAATATTGTAAGAATAACACACATTTTTCTACCGAAAAATGTACATGTTAATCTAGAAGAGGGATGCAATGGATATTTATTTATTTATTTTTTTTTTAAGTTTGATGGGGCTCTAGGGAGGAAACTAGAAAACAAATATTTTATAAAATGAAAACATCAACCAAAAAGTTAACAATCCTCCCTTAATCACCAAATCTTACAACCTCAGATCAATTACACAAACTGCATTTTCGTGGCTTACTAAAATCGTCTACGGTTGGTCAGAATAGAAGAAACCACCGTAGTGCCGCTTTACTCTAGGTAGTTTAACCCTTTAAGGAGAGGCATAGGGAGGAGTACAGGAGAGCAGTGGAAAGACGACTAGGTGGGTTCGACCTGGAAGTTATGGAGGAAGTGGAGGAGATGAGCAAGGTGTTTAAGGATGAGATCTGTGCAGCATGTGAGGTGTGTGGAGTGAGGAGAAGAGGGAGGGGAGTGAAAGGTACAGCATGGTGGACAGAAGAGGTACGAATAGCTGTGGAAGAAAAGAAGAAAGCATATAGAGAGTGGTTGGGTAGCAGAGGGAATGAAGATTCCGAGAGACAGAAACGAGCGAGGTACGTGGAGAGTAAGAGGGTGGTGAAGAGAGTAGTGAAGGAAAGTAAGAGAAGAGTAGATGAGGAATTTGGAAGGAATCTGAGTGTAAAATGGAGGGAGAGTAAGAAACTGTTCTGGAAAGAAGTCAAGAAAGTTAGGGAAGGTAGCAAGGGAAACAGTAAGGGTGTGAAAGATAAGAATGGGAGAATGCTAGCCGAGAAGCAAGAGAGAGTCGAAAGATGGAGGGAGTACTTCAGTGAGTTGCTAAATGAAAGGAATGAAGAGCCAGCAAACATAGCTGGATATGGTATGGGAGGGAGAAGAAGAGAAGTAGTGGAGGAGGAGGTGGGGATCAGGAGGTCAGAAGTGTGGGAAGCCATGAAAAGAGTGAAGTTGGGGAAAGCACCAGGAACAGATGGAGTGTGTGGGGAAATGTTGAGGTATGGTGGTGAGATAGTGATAGAATGGGTATGGAAAATGTGCAAACTAGCATGGGAGAAGGGGAGTGCACCCGATGACTGGAAGACTGGCATAATAGTCCCCCTATATAAGGGCAAAGGGGAAAGAGGAGTGTGTGGTAACCACCGAGGAATATGTCTTCTAAGCGTAGTAGGGAAGGTATACAGTAGGGTAGTGATTGAGGAGAGAGAGTGAGAAGGAGAGAAATGGATAGGCGACGAGCAGGGAGGTTTTAGGAAGGGAAGAGGATGTGTAGATCAGATTTTTACCCTGAATTGTGTTGTGGAGAAGTATCTGGAGAAGAAACAAAAGGTGTATGTTGCCTTTATGGACTTGGAGAAGGCCTATGACAGAGTGGATAGAGAAGGTTTGTGGAAAGTACTTAGAATATACGGAGTAGAGGGCAAGTTGCTGAAAGCAGTGAAGAGCATGTATGAGGGTGCAAAGGCGGCAGTACGTGTGGAGAGTGAGCAGAGCGAGTTCTTTGACCTGAATGTTGGTTTGAAACAGGGGTGTGTGATGTCCCCGTGGTTGTTTACTGTATATATGGATGGAGTTATGAAAGAAATACTATCAAGAGCAGTGGATGTTGGTGTATCGCTGAAAAGGGAGGGAATTGAGTGGAAGCTACCTATACTGCTGTTTGCGGATGATACAGTTCTGATGAGTGATAATGAATGGGAGTTGCAGGGTCTGGTAAATGAGTTTGGAACAGTGTGCGAAAAACGGAATTTGAAGGTAAATACGGGGAAGAGCAAGGTTATGGTCTTCGAAAGGGGTGAAGTCACAGAGTGTGAGGTGAAGCTGAACGGTCAGGCTATGGAGATCGTCAACTCTTTTAAGTATCTGGGCAGTGTGTTGAGTAAAGATGGGACTATGGATGAAGAGGTGCGGGAGAGGGTACAACAGGGGAAGAGGGTTGTAGGAACGCTAAAAGCAGTAACAAGAAATAGGGTGGTCAGTATGGAAGTGAAGAAGTCCTTGCATGACAGTGTGGTAATCCCGACACTGACTTACGGAAGCGAAGCATGGACGTTGGTTGAGAGACTCAGACCAAGAGTGAGAGCAGTGGAAATGAATTACTTAAGGAGTGCGTGCGGAGTTACATGGAGGGATAGACAGACTAATGAGGAAGTAAGAAGGTGTGGTGTGGAGGTAGATGTGCTGGAAAGTGTGAAAAGGAACAACTTGAGATGGTTCGGCCATATGGAACGTATGGAAAGCGAGAGAATGACTAAGAGGGTGTATGAGAGCGAGGTGGAGGGACAGAGGGGGAGAGGTAGACCGAATATGAGGTGGAAGGATGGAGTGAGGAAGTACATGAACGAAGGTGGTGCTGGTTGGGGGGAGGGGCGTCGACTGACTGGGGACAGAGGTGCATGGGGGCGGTTCGTTCGTGGCCACCCCTTCGGGGATCACGGCGTCAGGCAATAGATAGATAGGGTTTTTTCTAGACCCCCTTCTCCCTCATGTTTAGCCCCACTAGGTTCGAGATTTTACGACGTTCGGCCCATTAGTTTGGCTAATATACCACCTTTTCCCCCATTTCCTTGTCAATTTTAAGACCTTTAACGCCATTTAGGTGTCGATTTTTTTTCCTGGTGAGCGATAGCGAGCCTGTATTCTTAAGAAGAACCGGCCTTTGGCCGGGACATTTTTCTACCGAAAAATTTACACATTTATTAAAATACAAGAGAAAAGGAAAATACAAAAGGAAGAATACCTCCTGCGCACATCGATGACTTACACGAACAATGGCGGCCTCCAAGAATTAGACAGCATAATCCGAGAAGCAGTGACCAGCATCACCAACGTGGAATTTAAAGAACGGGCCTGGACACAAGCCACCCTTCCTGTCCGCCTCGGGGGCTTGGGCATACGGAGAGCCTCGGATATTGCCTCCCCAGCCTTTATCTCTTCCCTCATCGCGACCAACGACCTCGTATTGTCCATCCTTTATTCTAAACCCGGAATGACACTTAATGGGGACGTAACAGCAGCGATTAACACCTGGAAGGGAAGTACAGGAGTAGAGGAGGAGCCTCAGGGTACCTCCAGGAGCAAGCAGAAAGCGTGGGATACCATCTCGGCGAAGAAAACTCAAGAAAATCTCCTAACCAATGCAGACCAGGTTGCAAAAGCACGCCTCCAGGCAGCCGCCCGTTCGGAGAGTGGCTTGTGGTTACACGCCATCCCCATCCCACCTCTTGGAACTCACTTGGATGCTGAAGCGCTCCGGGTCGCCATCGCGCTCAGAGTGGGTGCGGCAGTTTGTCACCCACACACTTGCAAGTGTGATGGGAGGATGGATGCTCAAGGTCACCATGCCTTGTCATGTAATTACAACGCAGGCCGCCTGCCAAGACACTCTGCACTAAATAATGTCATAAAACGGGCCCTGCAGAGTGCTAACTGTGCATCAATCCTCGAACCACATGGACTTCACAGAGAAGACGGCAAACGGCCAGATGGGATGACCACTTTCCCTTACAAGAATGGCCGGTGCCTCGTGTGGGATGCCACATGTGTTGACACTTTCTCCACAACCAACGCCGCCAGAAACGCCGACGAAGCAGGTGAAGCCGCCCGGATAGCAGAAAATAAAAAGCGAGAAAAATATCAAGCCATCGCCAGAATTCATCAGTTCGAGCCCTGGCATTCGAAACTTCAGGAGTCTTCGGCCCCACCACCCTTAAGATGGTGAATGAAATAGGCCGTAAAATCAGAGAAGTTTCAGGAGAACCCCGGGAAACCCTCTGGCTCAAGCAAAGACTAGGGATGGCTATCCTCCGGGGCAATGCCACCAGTGTCATGAGCTCAGTTCGACAGGACTGAGTCATGCCACTGCGTGAGGCCCCGGCAGGAGTGGTGTATCCGTAGTCTTTCCACAGTAGGGTAAAACAAAACATAAACCTTATTTGTATGTAACATGTGTGATGCACATTAATAAAAGGGGATGTGTCGGATGGTTGAAAGCCACAGTTGCTCGCGCGTTTGGGGCTAGCAACACGTATTATGAAAAACATGCATCCTCCTTCATTCACTGTCCCCCCCCTTCACTCACTCAACCCCACAATTTGCCGGAGGATAACAGGTTTTTCACAATACGTAGACGGAGGTCTTTTTAATGTAAAGGAAGAAGAAACGAAAATCACCGTCACCGAAAACAACACAGGAATCCGGACCAGTCCAACGCCCGAGACAGGAAGGTCAAGGCCAGCCGCGAAGGATATAATAACCCCAGGAGAGGCAGGCTGGCGGCGGTGACAGATCGCCTTATCACGCCGGGAAAAGCCAAGGTCAAAAGAGACTACCCTATCACGCCAGGAAAGAAAATTCGCCTGAGGGGACCGCCAGCTTCTACCGGGAGAATTATATTCTCACAGCCGTTTTGAATACCCACATGTAATATATCATAAATGTCTAATCTTAAGGAAATAAATAAACATTACAAAAACATTATGTACAGAATGTAATTAATGATTAAGGTAAACATGTCGCAAGACAGATTTAGTGGATAAATAACTAAGTACACGATAAAACCAATCATGATTGAAGGATCTCGTCACCTTACGAGAATCCTATTGAAACCATTCCCTAGGGATGCTTCCTAACTGTTAAAAAGTTAATAATACAACTATGTACAATTCTATAATTCTACAGCTCTCTATATTAATTTCAAACAAAACACACACGCTTCTTTCTCAAGGTTTTGAAGACCAACGGACCTTTGCCTTTATTTTCACAGATAAGCGGAGTTGACCATCAGACGTACCAACCCCATATGTCGTCAGTTATAATATTAGAATATAACAATCGTTCTGGCATGAATAGTATATAAGAGACCATCGCCTTATCTATGGGAAATCAGGCTAACATGACCTGCACATTTTAAATTTACATAGGAACCATTGTAGGCCTTGCTGAGAAATTCACAACTTTCACAACCCAAGCGGCTAGAAAATGCGTGACAGACTTGACCCCAGGAATACCAACTAACCTCCACCCAGAAGAGTCCTACCACGCTAAGAAAAAAAACTACTAGGAGATATCATTTGAACCTAGAAATGATAAATGTTTACTCCACTAGGATAAAGTTCACTTAAGTTTACTCCACTAGGATAAAGTTAACTTAATCAGCTATTCCTAAAGTAAAGTTTAGGAACACAGCCTTATTTTAGAAAGACATAAAAAAGCCTGCACGCAAGGCTAGTATTAGTTTAGGTGACCTGCGACCCTAGAGTGACCCCCCCGGGCTATCAACTTAACCCTCTTGCCAGCAAGCTAGGAATATTATACAAAATATATGTTCTCTATGTTCTACCCTTAAAATAACCACTAACAAATGTTCCAGAAGTAGAATACGATTGACTTATATAGTTTTACTAACAATATCAGTGCACCACTTCTATAGAAATAAATAGTACTTTCTCGGGGTCAGGCAACACCAAGTTCTAAACCCCCTTTCCCCCTTCTTTGAAAACAGGCTAGCTGAACGGCGACCCTCCAGTGACCCCAGGGCTGCCAACTTAACACTCTTGCCAGCAAGCTAGCAATATTATACAAAAGATATGTTCTCTATGTTCTACTTCTAAAATAATAACTAACAAATGTTTCAGAAATAGAAGATGACTTCTATATTTTTTACTAACAATATCAGTGCACAACTCCTATAAGAATAAATAATACTTTCTCGGGGTCAGACAACACCAAGTTTTAAACCCCCTCCCCCCTTTTGAAATCTCATGCTCAGAGAGCACCTACAAATCTTACCAAAAACTCTGCACAAAAGTCCTAGTACAGTCATTCCCTTTGAGTTCTATCAATAATATAGACAGACAAATAAAACATTGATTTACGCCCCACATGCTCATCATACTTTTTGTAATAAATCTTTGAAGATAACAGAGTAATATTATACGATAAGTAAGAGTCATCTCCCCTAGGACAAGAAGGGCTTCTCGTCCTTAATAACAGTGCAGACACAAATCCTTGTTATCCTTCCTCAGAGAATGGGTACCCTCCAGTATTGGTGCACATATTATAAGCCAAGGAAATGGGAAGAAGGCAAGTAGAAATAAGCTTTCTTGAGATCGGCACCCCGCTCTGAAGAAATATTAATGTTACCCTATTCAGAAATAGTTATTGTTAACGGCAACCCAAAGTCTGTGAATATATAAACTGTGTTTCAGGATCTTTGTTATTTGTGGCAACCCAATCACTTAACATAAGACCTTTAATAATTATATATATATATAAGTATTAAAATCATAAAGTAGTATGTCCTCCTCCACTTATGTTTTAATATATTTTTAATAGTGCAATAGTACCTATATGTTTAACCTTATTATTCCTGGCACCCCAGAAATTAATATAGTTATACTTATTAGGTTAACTTCAGTATAGTTAAAACGTTGAAAGACTCAGGCAACCCTACCTTTCATCATTTGTATATTAAGAAGTTATACTAGCATTTTCTCACAGAGATCTAAGGTAGAAAGATCTTTTGTGTTATAAGGGTTTAGCGAGACACCCTCACAGGCACTCTGCATATATAAATCCTAGGCGCAAATTGTCTGTGGCACCCCACCAGGATTTGCGACTAAAAGGGTAACACCGCCCCGAGTCCTTGAACCTCTTATAAGGGTTAGAGACAGTCAAGAAGAGCCATTATCTAAACTCTTCTTGCGTTAGACCGATATTATGTTAATCCGGAAAGACCTGAGACATAATATTTAAAAGCTCATTTCAAGAGTACCTGAACAGAACTCCATCAACGATTAATATAAAGGCCAGGATAGTCAAGTATTTGTTTGAAGCTATATGCCGAGAATACTTGCGTTAATCCGATATGGTGACCAACTGTTTCTCCACTGGTTACGGAACCATATTTAAGAACCCAAGCCCATTAATCCAACTGTAACTTCTTCACACGACCAGCCAACCTGGACGGCCCACGGAGCATCAGAAGAAATCCCAACTAAGTGCAGCTCTCCACCAAGAAAAGAAATAATATAGAAATTACTTTAATTCAGTATCAGTGACGAGATACCAGAAAAGTTAGAGTTCGAAGTGACCGAAATTAATAGAGTTCATAATACCTCGAAATACGTGAAAAGTGTATAAAAAGTGTCCTACGAAGTTAATATATAAAGAAACATAAATAATAAGACGTCCTGGAAATAATGCTCTTTAGTACGTTTTAACTCAACAAATAATCAATATACCAAATTAAGACGGATTTTACCTATTCATCAACTGTCATATTTCCGACAAGTGAAAAATAAACAGAGTCCGTCCAACATGAACTTTGAGTTATAGAAACGAAGTGTTACAGTATCTAGTGAATATCCTAATCATAATAGCTTACGTGTTCACCTATAAAATACGTCGGTGATACTCGTAGTACGATACTAGTGAATTTATTTTAATTATTATGTTCCTTCCAACAACCAACTATACCCCTAAAATCGATTAATGAAATTTACAAACACATGTGGCAGTCCGTGGATTCGAATCCAGGATGCTCACACCGAAAATCAACACCTTATGCATCGCACCACGAAGATTTACCTTCATTAACTCTGAAAATATCTCGGTGGATACCATAATATTTTAGAGTCCACAAACTTGAACTCAAACTGAAAAAGTTCATCAATACTTAACATAAGAACATAAGAAAATGGGAGTCTGCAGAAAGCCGATTGGCCCAAGCAAGGCAGATCCCTGTCCCACACAACCCCAATTCAATTACAAAGCCCAATTATAGGCTCAACACTCTAATACCCTGAGGATCATCTTACCAAAACGGTTAGAGATTAACGCAGGATTATGGGGGTCTGCAGAGCGCTGATTGGCCCAACCCGGCTGATCCCCCTTCACACCCAACCCTTCTCGTCCATATGATTATCCAATTTTATCTTAAAGCTCCCTACAGTTTTAGATCCCACTATAGCACTTGGTAGTTCATTCCACCCATCTACAACTCTGTTACCAAACCAATATTTGCCTATATCTTTTCTGAAATAAAATTTATCTAATTTGAAACCATTGGTACGAGTTCTTTCGCTATCACTGAGCTTTAGTACATTTGTCATGTCCCCTTTGTTAATCCCACTAACCCACTTGAACACCTCTATCATATCCCCTCTAACTCTGTCTCTCTAACGAATGTAAACCTAATTTCTTCAACCTTTCTTCATACGGAAGATTTCTAATATTATGGATCATTTTTGTCATTCTACGCTGTACTCTCTCCAATGAATCTATGTTCATTCTGTAATAAGGACACCAAAATTGGACAGCATAATCCATATGGGGTCTCACTAATGACAAGTAAAGTTTTAAGATAACATCAGCAGTTCTGTTACTCACACTCCTAGAGATGAACCCGAGAATCCTGTTTGCCTTATTACGAACGCTTATACACTGTTTTCTAGGTTTCAAATCATTGCTAACAAACATACCTAGATCTTTCTCGCAGTTTGAATTTTCTAATTCTAAATTAGCTAGTTTATATTTAACATTTGTTTGCATCTTCCCTATCTTTAATACCTTGCATTTGTCAATGTTAAACTTCATCTGCCAATTTACTGACCATTCATGTAAGGTATCTAGATCCCTTTGGAGGTACTCTATATCGCTATCTGAATCAATTGATCTCCCCATTTTAGTATCGTCTGCGAATTTACTTATCCTATTAGTTATACCTAAATCTAGGTAATTTATGTATATAAGAAACAACAGGGGACCCAATACCGATCCCTGGGGGACACCACTTTTGACTGCTCCCCACTCTGACTTGGTACCATTTATGCTGACTCTCTGTTTCCTACCAATTAGCCATGACCTAATCCATCCCAACAACGATCCTCCTATTCCATGTGCCTCAACCTTTCTCATCAATCTCTCATGAGGGACTCTGTCGAAAACTTTACTGAAATCTAAATAAATAATATCATATGACTTGTCACTATCTACTGCTTCATATACCTCTGAGAAAAAGCTAAGCAAATTAGTAAGGCAAGAACGTTCCTGAGTGAATCCATGCTGAGAAGAATTTATTAAGTTAAATGTTTCTAAGTGGCTTCTAATTTTCCTAGCAATAATAGATTCTAGAAACTTTCTTATGATTGATGTGAGATTAATGGGACGGTAATTGGATGCTATCGATTTATCACCTTTTTTGAAGATCGGAACTACATTTGCAAGCTTCCAAGCTTCTGGAACTAAACCTGTTTCTAATGACTTGTTAAATAAAAATGCTAATGGGCTACTTAACTCATCTCTGCATTCTTTTAATACTCTAGCATATACCTCATCAGGACCAGGCGATTGTTGAGGTTTCAGTCTGTCAATTTCCTTAAGCACATCATTTCTACTTATACTAACTGTACTTAACATATTTTCTATACTATCACTATATACCATATTGACTTCTGGAATCTGTGCCAAATTTTCATTAGTGAAAACGGAAAGAAACTGACTATTTAATGTACTGCACATTTGTAAATCATTTTCTGTTATTTCTCCTATTGAAGTTTTGAGGGGGCCTATTACATCTCTAACTTTAGATTTATATAGTTGGTAAAAAGCTTTAGGGTTATTTTTTGAGTCACTGGCTATCCTTATTTCATAATTTCTTTTTGCTTTCCTGATTTCCTTTTTGACCTGTCTTGATAGAGTCTGATAGTATATATGTAGATGATTTTCGCCTTTCTTAATTATTTTTCTATATATTCCTTTCTTTTTTCCTATAAGATCTATTAGCTGATTAGTCATCCATTTTGGTTGGTTCTGCGTCGATCTAAATCTTCTTTTAGGGATATATTTATTTTGAGCATTGTGGAGTGAAGCAATAAACTGGTTATATGTAGGTGGCAAGTTTAACTCTGGCATATCCTGACTTAATTGCTTAACAATAGGGTCCACCCTTAAGTCTCTTCTTAGCCCACCATAATCGGCTTTTCTGAAATCTGGGATAAGTGTCGTATTCTCTTTAGCATTCCCTGTCCATTGTATATTAAAATAAATAGATTTATGATCGCTATTTATTAGGTGGTCACCAATCTCTACATCATTTATCATATGTTCATTGTTACTGAAAACTAAATCAAGAATATTAATACCTCTAGTCGGCGTATCTATGAATTGAAATAAAAAACTATCTTGTACTACCTCAATAAACTCTGCTGAATCGGAGTCGCCTATTTGGTGCTGCCAATCAATGTTCGGAAAATTAAAATCCCCCATAATGCACACATTGTTAAACCTTTATGCTATTTTAATTTCCTCCCATAACGATGTTCCGCCATTTCTACTCATATTAGGCGGTCTATATATAACTCCAATAACTATGGTCTCACTACCTTCGTTAACCTCTACCCAAACACTTTCATTATAATTATTTAGTCTAATACCTGATTTAATACAGCTTTATAATGTATTCCTGACAAACACTGCTATACCCCCGCCCCTCCTACTTGTTCTGTCATATTTAAACAAACTATATCCTGGAATATCAAATTCTGCTAAAAAAAATGCCTAGATTCTGTATTAATCCACGTTTCCGTTAGCGCTATTATGTCTATATTTTCTGTGCTAACGAGTGCTCTAAGTTCGTTCATTTTGTTACATAAACTCCTACAATTTTTATAATATACCCTCAACCTATTACTTTTATTTGCAACTTATTTTCTATTGTGTTTAGCTAACTTATTATTTCCTGTTGAACTACTAGCTCTAGACGGAAATTCGACTCTATCAGTATTTTCATCTTTACTATCAGTTACATGTGTAGTGTTATCGATACTACTATTACACATCACTATATCCGCACTATCTTGACTGATTATTTCTATTTTACTCACTGGTTTGTCACATGAAGTACCTGCTCCATATGGAGACAGTATTTTACTTAGACACCCAGGTTTTTTTAACGAAACCCCGCAACAATCTTGTCCAGTGAGCTGGCTAAGGTCGAAACTCCTAGTCGAGAAAGATGTACTCCATCCTGGGCATACAGTTCATCCTTACCATAGAAGTGGGTCCAGTTATCTAGGAATGGTATTGACTTTGCCTTGCAATACTTCTCCAGCCGGCTATTTACACCAATAGCCCTGGAGGACCATTCCTTCTGTACCCCTCTTCTTGGCAGGATACTGTGTACCACAGGAAATCCACCCTTCTCCTTGATCCTCTCCAGCATTTCCTGGTACTTGGTCAGCAACTCCTCAGTCCTGCATCTCCATGTCATTGGACCCCGCGTTGATGAAGATGATGGGGTCCTCCCCACCCACGTCTAGGACACCATCCATCTTCTCTGACTCCGGCTCCAGGTAGGCAGACAACTTTACTAATATGAGTGTTAGTAGCCCCATCAAGGTACCTAACCATTGAATCACCAACAATGAACTTAGCTTTTTTCCGTTGTCGGCGTGTAGCAGGAGTTGTAGCAGCAGTTGCTGCAGCAACTGTCGCTGCAGCTGTCGCTTCAAACAGTCTACTGCACCAAATCACCACCCAAAACGAGGGGCGTCGCGCTCCTTGGTGCCGCTAGAAGAGTGGCGAACACATCATAAGGTATCATAAGGTAAGCAACAGCAGCAGACTCCCCCCCCCCCCCCCCCACCCTCCCCTCTCACTGCCTCGATGATCGCCACTTCCTCGCCATCACTCTCATCAGCCAAGGTGCTGAAGTTGTTGTGGGTCTAGAGTGGCTGCCTTTTCAGCTTGCAGGCCGTTGCACTTGTTGACACCACTTTCCAAGGGGCTTCACGATCCCTGGGAACACTTCCGGTAGCCTCACACTTCTTCTCCGCCATAGCTAGTCTCAAGGCCAAATGTTCATCTTTGAGACACTGAATCTCCTGCTCCACACTCTCCAGTCTTTCTTGCAAAGCAAGACAAAGCTGGAGAGTATGGGAGGAGACAGCAGACTCATCAACAACAGCCATCACTAAGAAAGTTCACTAGGACCTCACTAAGGGTAAACAGTACACTAGCGGTCACTGGGGACGTCCGCACTGGTCAAGGGTCAGAGGGCAACTTAAGCTTCCATATTTTGTGCCAAGAAATATAGGAAAGTGTATCATATCGTCCACTATTATTCATGAGGAAAAGTTAACTCAATATATATAGTGAATCTAAGTCAAACCTGAATTATTAGTAATTTCCGTATAAGCTTTAGAGAAGAGAATAGTGCGCATATTTCTCAAGAAAAATATTATGTATACTAGTTGAAGTGAATATATTATGATAGATTGTACACCACTTTGTAACTGTCACCTTAATAAAAAAAAAAAAAAAAAAATTGAAGTGAATATACCTGATCTCCATCTAGATCCGCGATCGTGCTAGGAGAATTGAAAATAAAGTTGTGTCACTTATGATTATCCCATGTTGAAGTGTTTATGAATCATAGATATGTAACTAGTGAATAAGTGAATAAAGCTGTATTACAAATTATATTTCGATATTATACATGTCCTCTATTGGTTATTTATATGTACTTGCATGAACTCTGATATTCCAGTCTTGAAGAACTCACCTTAATCAATCGTTAATCCTGCATAAAATCAGGGCATAATATTTATCTTGAAGGGGGGGGGGGGTCTAGGGAGTGTTTTTTGTTAAGCCTGATGGAGGGCTAGCAAAGAAACTAAGAAATATATGAATTAATAAATAAATAGACCAAAAACTAACCACTACCCCCCTTAACCCTTCAGTCTTCGAAGACGCCTTTTTCACATAAAATGTATGGCTAACAGTAGACGATATTACTCGGGTTAGGATGGCCGGCAAGAAATCAATGTGTAAAATGTATCTCAAGAAACCCATAGAGACATCCACAAGTACGGTACTTCCTAAACTGAATCAAATCGTCTATAATAGCCAGAATAAAAGGAAGCAACGCAACCTCGTATCTTGAAACTGTAATGGGTGTATCCTATGCTGAATAAAATCGTCAACCTTAACCCTTACAGTACCGGTGACGTCTCTTATTATGTTGATTGCAGCTACATTTAGACGATTTTATGAAGCTTGGGAAAGATATATGGTAGCTAAAAGGATTAATTGAGATAGTCTGTAGCCTTTTAATTGATAGACGTCCTTCCTAAGCTAAATAGAATCGTCAAACAGTTACCAGAATATAATCGATATGTTGTCACTGGTACTGATTGGGTTAAATTTCTCCTCAATGACCTTTGCTGTTCATATATTTGGCAACCTCTCTCCCCCATGACCTCTGTTGCCGTTATTTAGCTCATGTATTTGGCTACCTCTCTCCTCCATGACCTCTGTTGCCGTTCTTAAGCTCACATATTTCGCCATGACCTCTGTTGCCGTTCTATAGCTCATATATTTGGCAACCTCTCTCCCCCATGACCTCTGCTGCCGTTATTTAGCTCATGTATTTGGCTACCTCTCTCCTCCATGTATTTGCCGTTATTTAGCTCATGTATTTGGCAACCTCTCTCCTCCATGACCTCTGTTGCCGTTATTTAGGTCATATATTTGGCAACCTCTCTCCTCCATGACCTCTGTTGCCGTTATTTAGGTAATATATTTGGCAACCTCTCTCTTTCATGACCTCTGTTGCCGTTCTTAAGCTCACATATTTCGCCATGACCTCTGTTGTTCTTTAGCTCATATATTTGGCAACCCCTCTCCCCCATTACCTCTGTTGCCGTTCTTTAGCTCATATATTTGGCAACCTCTCTCCCCCATGACCTCTGTTGCCGTTCTTTAGCTAATATATTTGGCAACCTCTCTCCCCTATAACCTCTGCTGCCGTTCTTTAGCTCATATATTTGGCAACCTCTCTCCCCATGACCTCTGTTGCCGTTCTTTAGCTCATGTATTTGGCAACCTCTCTCCTCCATGACCGTCCTTTAGCTCATGTATTTGGCAACCTCTCTCCCCCATGACCTCTGTTGCCGTTCTTTAGCTCATGTATTTGGCAATCTCTCTCCTCCATGTATTTTCCGTTCTTTAGCTCATGTATTTAGCAACCTCTCTCCTCCATGACTGTTCTTTAGCTCATACATTTGGCAACCTTTCTCCCCCATGACCTCTGTTGCCGTTCTTTAGCTCATATATTTGGCAACCTCTCTCCCATGACCTGTTGCCGTTCTTTAGCTCATATATTTGGCAACCTCTCCCCCATGACCTGTACTGCCGTTATTTAGCTCATGTATTTGGCTACCTCTCTCCTCCATGTATTTTCCGTTCTTTAGCTCATGTATTTAGCAACATCTCTTCTCCATGACCGTTCTTTAGCTCATATATTTGGCAACCTCTCTCCCATGACCTAGTCTACCGTTCTTTAGCTTATGTATTTGGCAACCTTTCATGACTTATGTTGCCGTTCTTTATAGCTCATATATTTGCCAACCTCTCTACCGCCATGACCTCTGCTGCCATTCTTGAGGTCATGTATTTGGCAACCTTTCCTTCCTCTCTTTCCTTATTCCACAATCATTCCACTCTGGCTGGTTTTCCTTGTTTCCCAATCCTCCCCTCTTCAAACACCAGCACACGCAGCCTTAACCCTATCTGATGAGATGGTTTTTTTTTTTTTTGTATTAGTTTATTTATTCACTTATTAATTATTTTGTTTACACACTGTACTATTATAAAATCTTAAAATTGTCTTTAATGCAAAACAATTAGCAGTCGATTTTTTTTTTTTTTTTTGGGGGGGGGGTTCGAGATATACCGGTGTTAGAATGAAAAATGTGCAAAATTTTATATATTATACATAAGGCAAAAATGGAAAGCTGTGCCGGACACTAAATTTACCCTTTTCTTACCCCTGAAAGTGTAGACACTTACAAGAACACCAGGAACCCGTAATGTTCCACTCCCAAATTTTCAATGTTCCACTCCCAAATTTTCGATAATGGTAACTTACAATCTTCTACTATTAGTTTGACGGATATATTTTTTCTTTTAGTGTACCATACATAATCAGCGAGAGGGAGTGAATTGATGAGACAAAATGCTTTACACTCTACCATTTCGAGAGGTGCGGTATGGGGGGAACCTCCCCACACATGCGAACAATACTTGATATATGGGCGCACTGTGCCCCTATACAGAGCAAGAAGCTGGGGCCGAAGAACCCACGGAGACGGTTGAGCACTCCTAACTTCTGGAAAGCTGTTTTAGCAAGAGTGGTACGGTAATATCATCTTTCCAAGAAAAGTCTTTAGAAAAAGAAACACTAGGAGAAGATGAAGGGTTGATTTGTGAATTGATGAATTATAAGGGATAGTCGAGTGGAAGATCGTTATGAGCAGATAGATGGAGAACTTGGGATTTGGAACATTGAAAGTAACAAGATTTGTTCTGCCCCAATCGGAAATAGTTGATAGATCGGAAGATAGGCGTGCTATGGCCTCATCGTGTGAGTTTTGGAGTAAACATGCTGGGATGTTGTGGAAAGCTAGTTGAATAGTTTAAGGTAGAGTCATCAACATATGAGTGGATAGGGCTAGAGGTACAGCTGAGATCATTAATGAATATTTGAAAGAGAACAAGAAATAGGACAGAACCCTGAAGAACACCGGAGTTGATAGGTTGAGGAAGTGAGCGATTGCCGTCTATAACCGCATAGAAACCGAAGGAGGGAAGTTTATAATGTAGAGATTTATGTCAGACTCTATCAAAAGCTTTCGATATGTCTAGCGCAATAGAAAAGGTCTCACCGAAATCACAAAAGGAAGATGACCAAGAGTTAGTAAGATATGAAACATCACTAGTAGAGCGACCCTTAACCCTTCCTACCCGGGCTGTCTTACCCAATGACGGTCGCCCCTACCCGGGCGAAATGGCTGAAAAACGTCTAGGCCTAGGCTACCGTATTTATGTTTATTTTCACTGCTAGAACTTTCCCACTCATCTATAATCGTAGTGCGGTTTTCAATCTGTATTTTGGCGTTGAGTAGAGCTCTGTAAGTCAACTGGTTCAGTTGTGATGACGATTTCAGTGGAGCCAATATTGCAGAGATGTTGCCAATATGGGGGCTTTTCAGACACTAATTTCGTCTGAGTCAGAACAATAACATTGAAGAGTCTTCTCCTTCTTGTTTTCGGAGGTGCGGTGACGCAACGCTTGGGTTTGTTGACATACGTCGTACGCACGGCATTCAGACCCAGCTTAATTAGGCTATTAAGCTGCTGCCTTAGGTAAGGCATACTGGGTAGCGGCCCTTCTTTCGAGCTGTCCTTACCTAAGGCAGACCGGGTAGAAAGGGTTAGGGAAACCATATGGGCATTCTGAAAGTAGGTTATGGGAAGAAAAATACTCAAGAAATTCTGAATTAAGTATACTGTAGTTTTAAAAGCGGCGGACATTGGTCAATCACAGCTACGATAGGGTGTCCAGCTTTCACAGGTCCTTCCTCAGCTAAACAAAATTGTCTTGTGTCAGTTGTGTGTTAGCCAGAGAGGAAAAAAACAGGAATTATTGTATTGATCGAGATAGTCTTAACCCCTTATGTACAGACGATGTCTTTTACATTTGATTCTAGTTATATTTAGACGATTTTGTTAAGCTTAAGCAGGATGTTTACCTTACCTTGAGTTTACCTTGAGTTGATTCGGCCCCCTCAGCGGCCTCGGCGAGAGTTGCTCCCCCCGAGTATGTTTGCTGCCAGTGTTTGATGCAGCAGGCAATTCGAGGGGGCAGCTCTCCCCCCCACGAAGTATGGCTGATCAAGCACCGATTTGAGATGGTTGTCCAAGGCTTTTTTTAATACTTCCGTTGGCACGTCCATCAGGTTTCTCACGTTCTCTGGCATTTTGTTGAAGAGGCTCGGTCCCCTGTTTGTCAACCAGGAGTCCCTCAGTGTGCCCAGACCTCCCCTACACTTTTGGGGTGGGATGTTACAATACCTTCCCCCTCTGTCGCTCCAGTTCCATGATATTGTGGTGTGAAGGTTTGGCACTAGACCCTCGATAACTTTCCATGTGTAAATTATCAAGTATCTCTCTCTTCTTCGCTCCAGTGAATATATGTTAAGAGCCTTCAGCCTATCCCAGTAATGAAGATGTTTTACCGAGCTGATGTGGGACGTGAAGCATCTTTGAACACTCTCTATTTCGTATATTTCCCCGGCTTTGTGTGATGTTAGCACACTGCAATACTCCAGTCAGAAATAGGACAGAACCCTGAAGAACACCGGAGTTGATAGGTTGAGGAAGTGAGCGATTGCCGTCTATAACCGCATAGAAACCGAAGGAGGGAAGTTTATAATGTAGAGATTTATGTCAGACTCTATCGAAAGCTTTCGATATGTCTAGCGCAATAGAAAAGGTCTCACCGAAATCACAAAAGGAAGATGACCAAGAGTTAGTAAGATATGAAACATCACTAGTAGAGCAACCCTTAACCCGGCAAGCGCGATAGGCCTTACGGAAGGCTTCCTATAGGGAACGTGATAGGCCTCACGGAAGCAAGACCATAAAAAAAGCCTTCCAAAAAAAAAAAGGGCCTATCAAAACAAAGGAATTTGTCTCTAGGTGAGATCATTCCCCTCCAGTACTCATCCATGTGTTTCTCACCACTCCCCCTCCCCTCCTTCCCCACCTTATTCCCCCCTCCCCCCCCCTCCTCAATTATCACCTATTTTTCCTCTTATTATCATCATTTATCGGATATTTTTCTCTCCCGCGATAATGTAGCACAAGTGGGTTGCATAAAAGATCATTATGCAACACCCAGACACTGGCACACACCGCCCCGCTCGTCTCAGTTGACTCCCAGACAGCGAGAGGGGAGGGCTGCCTGTGGCTCTCTCTCGCCTGAGATTATGACCGGGTGGCCAATAACTTCGTTTTTCACCACCCAAATGCTTTTCCAACTTATTTTAGCACTCTTGAAGGTTCATATATACATCATATATGTAAAATAAAAGCATACCGAAAACAAATAATGCTTTATATTGTAAATATAACGAATTCTGTCAGAATCCAAGGCTAGAAATGCACAAATAACTACCCTAGCACCTAGGTCTATATCGCACTTGTCAGGTTAAGGAAACCATATGGGCGTTCTGAAAGTAGGTTATGGGAAGAAAAATACTAAAGAAATTCTGAATTAAGTATACTGTAGTTATAAAAGCGGCGGACATTGGTCAATCACAGCTATGATAGGGTCTCCAGCTTTCCATGGAGATGTTAGCACACTGCAATACTCCAATCGTGGGATCACCAACGATTTGAAAAGTGTTATCATTGGCCGTTCTTCTCGTGTCTTGAAAGTGCGCAGTATCTAACCTACAAGTTTCCTCGCCGCTACTGACTTGGCCTGATTATGTTCTTTGAAAGACATGTTTTCTGACATTATTACCCCAAGATCTTTAACCTCTGATTTTCGTGGGATTGGCAGGAGTGACTCTGTTAAGTAGGTTGTGGTTACTTTAATCTCTCCATATCCTCCATACCTTATCAGCTGAAATTTCTCTTCGTTAAATTACATGTTGTTTTCTTTGGTCCAGCGAAATACAGCGTTCATGTCTGCTTGCAAGATTTCTTTGTCTTCTATTGTGGTTATTCCTAGACTTAGTTTTGTGTCATCTGCAAATGATGAAACGCTGCTGTGCTGTACATTTGCATCGATATCACTTATTAGTATTAGGAAGAGTAAGGGTGCCAACACTGTACCCTGGGGAACAGAGCTTTTAACCTCTGAACCTTCTGATACCGCTTGATTTACTGCTACTGATTGTCTTCTGTTAATGAGAAAATTATAGATCCACCTCCCCACCTTTCCGGTGATACCTTTTTCTTTCAGCTTATGTGCTATAATTCCATGATCACACTTATCAAATGCTTTGGCAAAGTCTGTGTATATGACATCTACATTTCTTTTCTCTTCCAGGTCATCTAGAACTTTGTCATAGTGTTCTAGTAGCTGCGAGAGACATGATCTTCCTACTCTGAACCCGTGTTGTCCTGAGTTGTGGAGCCCGTTTTCTTCTATGTATTCCGAGACTTTTCCTCGTAGTACTCTTTCAAAGATTTTGATGATGTGAGATCTTAGTGCTACTGGGCGGTAGTTGTTTGGCAGAGCTTTACTTCCTCCTTTGTATAGTGGTGCAATTGTTGTGTTTTTCAGACTTTCTGGGATTTCTCCTGTATCTAGGCTCTTTCTCCACATTATGGCTAGAGGTCTTGCTAGCGATGTTTTGCAGTTCTTGAGCAGGACTGAGCTCCATGAATCTGGTCCTGGTGCTGAGTGGAGCGGCATGCTGTTTATTGCCCTTTCTATATCTATTGGCCCAAATTCTATATCCGATATATGGAGGGGGGCTCTGTTCTCGCCCATAAAGAAACTGTTTGGATTGTCAATAGCTTTAGATGGATCGGGTTGACTGAACACAGTTTCATACTGTTTTCGTAGAAGTTCACTCATTTCTTTGTCATCTGTTGTATATGATCCGTCGAGTTTGATGAGTGGGCCTATGCTTGACCCTGTTTGTGATTTTTTTCTTTGAATATGAGAAGTACTTTGAGTTTTCACTTATTTCTTGAACCGCCTTGTTTTCTTCTTCTATCTACTGTATTTGATACGATATTCTCAACTTGTATTCAATATCCTCAATCTCCCTTTTCATTATCTTAATTTGCCTTTCCCGTAATCCAGCTTGGGAGAGCCGATGTGACAGTAGTTTTCTTCGTTTGTAGAGCCTTCTCCTTTCTCTGTCTTACTTACTTCTGCGCTTCATTTTTCTATCTGGAATGTGATTCGAGCATACGTTCTTACCTAATTCATATATTAGGCTAAGGCATTCAGGGGTTGTTTTGTCCGCCATTTGGACTTCCCAGTCTATTTCCTCTATCTTCTGGTTTATGCTTGGCCAATTTATATGTTTATTATTAAAGTTGTACTTACTGAATGGGCCTGTATACGATCTCCTTGTTTTGTTTGTTTGTAGGTACTCGATGTTGGTTTGCACCTCGATTATCCTATGGTCAGAATAAGTAGTATCTGATATGCTAGTATTGTGCACAATGTTCTCATTGTTTGAAAAGATCAGGTCCAGGATGTTTTGACCTCTAGTTGGTTCTGTGATGTGTTGGTTTAAGTTGAACATAGAACATAAATTAAGTAGTGCTTTTGAGTGTGCATCACCATCTGCATTTAAGGTGTTTGGCAATATTTGGTGTTCTATTTGCCTCCATTTGATATTAGGTAAATTGAAGTCTCCCAACCACAGGATGTTAGGGGTTGGAGCCCCCAGTCCTTCTATAGCCGTTTCGATCTTATCCAGCTGGGGTTTGAACTCATGAAGTGAGGCATCTGGAGGTCTGTATGTGAGGATAATTGCCAGGTTTAGACTCTCTATGTTTACCCCCAGTATCTCTACTACCTCATTGGAGTGGTTCAAAAACTCTGTACTTATAAGAGAGTCTTTTATGTACAAGGCTACTCCTCCACATGTTCTGTGTTTTCTATCTGACCTGTGTAGGTTGGAACCTGGGATCCATACTTCTCTATTTTCGTGATCTATAATGTGGGTTTCAGTAAGGGCAGCAAGCAATGCATTCCCCTCTTCTAGTAGTCCTTGGATGAAAGGGACCTTATTTGTTCTACTGTTTTTAAGACCTTGTATGTTTGCATGCATATATGAGAGGAGAGAGGCTGGGTGTGGTGGTTTGTGAGTTTACCATCTCTGGTGGTATGGGCGGCCCCTGTGGTGGTGGTGGTAGGGTCCCATTTCTCCTTGTTGTTTGTGTATCAGGTATTCTAGATGATGTATATGTGCTTCTAGTTGTTCTACCCTGTTCTTCCATATTTCGTCTTGCTCTCGCCTTTCTTCTTTCCCTCGTTCGTGTGTGGCTAAAAAATGGTGCGAGGCCCCATCTTCATTCTGTGTTTTAACCCTAAGTGTACCTTTCACGTGGCATTTTGGCTCGAACATCCCTTGATTTTGGCCCTGTCACTCTTTCAACTATGGGGGAGGCACTCGCTATAGGCAGTTCTGCCTTTTGCCTCCCTCAATCACATAGAAAAAAGAAAAAAAAATCAGTACAGTACCAATCATAGCAGGTCCGGTTTGCTAGTGAGGATTTACACAGGGGTGGGTGATAGTCTGTGCATGATTTCCCTAGATGGCATTTTCCACTCTTAATTCCCTTATAGCATATCTTGAGGTGCTTGTAGTTGCACTTTTTCCCATTTCTCTTCCCCATTTGGCCAAATGGGCAGTTTTTCATGAGATAACGTCGGCATACCGCCATCTCTCTCTCTGCTTGGACAGCGTGTCCCTCTGTCTGGCATGTATGGGGAGGGGTAGGGGGAGTGGAAGGAGTCATGGTGGGGGGAGGGGAATGAATGGGTAGTGCAGTAGGAAATGGTGTGGGGGATATTGGCGTTAGATGAAGGGAGACCATCTGGGTGGGTGGTGGTGTAGATGGAAGGGAGGGTGGTGGTGGTGGGGGGTGAGGGGTGTTTGTGGTGGATGCATTATGGGTGGGGGTAGTGTCTGTGGAGGTTGATGTATTCGGTTCAAATTCAGCTACCCCTGAAAAGGCTACAGACTATCTTAACCCACTGAGCCCCAGCTAGTTTATAATAAATGTACCACCAGGGACCAGCAGGATTTGGAAAAAAAAAAAAAAAAAAAAAAAAAAAAAAAATCCAGAAACAATAGCGAATGGGTTAGGAATTAATGAAAAACCATAAAAAAAACGATCAAAAAGGTCAAAAATTGGTCCTACGGAGCCCCCGAAAGTCGATTTTACAAGAGTAAAAAATTGAAGGCAAATACACCCAAAATACCGGTTTTTGCGCGCTCGCGCGCACGCAGTTGGACTTTGAAAGTTTTCAACCATCGGCATGGTTGCGTGGGATACTTACACAGTTCCCATACAAATCTGAGCCCTCTAGGTGCCATAGGACCGGAGTAACATGGACACAACTTTTGAGTCGCTGGGGTTTAGCGTTACATACATTGCGGACGCAAACGCTGCGTCACTGGGGCTCAGTGGGTTAATTAATCCTTTTAACTACCACATATACGGTACTTCCTAGCCATCATAAAATCCTCTAAATGTAGCTAAAATCCAATAAAAATTACGTAGTCGGTACAGAAGGGGTTGTTGTTGTTGTTGTTGTTGTTCCCTAAGCTGCCTGGCCGAACAGCCCCGAGTCCCTGAGAAAGGCCATGGCCACGATCGGGCTTTCCCACAGAGCTCTCATTGAGTGTAGATTGTGTTGTTGGCGTAAGTGGTTGTGTGAAATGAAGTCTTCTATGATGTGTTTAATGGTATGGGGTGCTGTGTTACATCCCGGGCAGGTGTCGACAACGGAGTCATCCAGTCTCTTCTGATAGCTCAGGAGAGCTGGATGGTGTCCGCATCTCAGCCTGGCCAGGTGGACTCTGTCCTCGCGAGGAAGGGAGGATTCGGAAGGATGGATTTCGGGAGGTCGTGCATGCAGCTGCGTGTTGTCTGTGAGTGAGTGGATGGATCGGTGAGAGATATGAGTATGGATGTGCTTCTAAATATTTTAAATATTTTAGCTATCAGACATCTTTAATACACTAAATAAAACTTGTCTTATGTTTGACAGAATAATATGGTATTCGTACTGGAGGGGTTAACAACTAAACTAAGAAAGGTCCTTCCTAAGCTAAATTAAATTGTGTGATGGTAGTTGTGTTGAATAACTCGCATGAAAGTATCGATTTTGGCAGTGTAATGCTGGAAAATATGCAACATATATTTTCCAAAGGATTCATACTGATTTCCAATGCTAAGTTTAAGATATTATATAAAGTCAATGTGAACTCAGTTACTAATCAGAATTAAATACTGTAGTGCATTTCCAAATACTGTAGGCTATATAGCTACTTAAGCTCTCGATAAGTATTTTAATGTCATAGTGAGACATCTATATTCTTGATTATGGTGAATCTATGCACAGTTTAGTAATGAGTTCTATCATTTTGACTGATAAACAAGTCATTATCATAATCATATGAATATCGAGATTGAATCTTTATGAAAATCTTTAAGTCTAGAAGAATAACCTGTTAGAGTACCATTGTGACAGGGATAGTGAATGAAGTAAATGAAAGAAGAATATCTGAGTTCTCATGGAAATAGTATACTGTACTGTATTAAGTTAACAGACTTTATAAGATAAATAGTTGAACATAACGTAAATGATACGGAGGATTCCACCTAGGCCCTTCCTTTCTAGTTTAGTTACTTCAACCTCTGCAAACTAAGCAAGATAGTAAACACACAAGAGGACACGGGCCGGCTGCAAGAAGACATAAATGTAGTATTTCAGTGGACCAGGGAAAACAACATGCAATTCAATGAAGAAAAATTCCAATTAATACGATACGGAGATAATAATGTTGTTAAAGAGAATACGAACTACGTAAGAGTGAAGAGGGCGATACAAGACGCTAAAAGGAAGACAGATGAGGCATATGGGAGAAAGATTAGTGAACAGTTTCTGAATGACAGGAAAGCATACTACAGAGCTGTGAAAGAAGCCAGAGGGAAGAAGGCTGAGAGTGTCTCAGGTGGTAGGATGAGGGACATGAATGGGGAAGTGGTAGAGGGTGATGGTGTGGTGAAAGTATGGAAAGATCATTTTAGTAGCTTAGCTGTAAAGAGTAGGGGGAAGGCAAAGATCTCATCCATAGGAATGGAGAGAGGTAGAATAAACAGGGTAGTTGAAAACCAGATAAGCAGAGAAGAAGTAAAAGAAGCAATCAATAGACTTAAAATGGGCAAAGCTGCTGGAGTAGATAACATCCCAGGTGAAATGCTGAGATATGGAGGAGAAGAAGCTGTTGACATAATGCATAGGTTATGTAAATTAGCATGGGAAAAGGAAAGTGTACCAGAGGACTGGAGGAAAGCAGTGATAGTACCCTTGTACAAAGGGAAGGGTAGTAAAGAAGAGTGTAAGAATTATAGGGGAATTAGCTTGCTTAGCATACCTGGGAAGGTACACGCAAGAGTAGTAACACAGAGGCTACAGAAGATAACGGATGACAAAATAGGCGAGGAACAGGGAGGTTTCAGAAAGGGCAGGGGCTGCGTTGACCAGATAGCCTCAATGCGATTGTTGGTAGAGAAGTATCTGGCCAAAAACAGAAAACTCTATGCAGCATTCATGGATTTGGAAAAAGCCTACGACAAAATAGACTGGGAGGGCCTGTGGGATGTGTTAACAGTATATGGTGTGGGAGGAAAGTTGCTAATGGCAGTAAAATCTTTTTATAGGAATGCAATGGCAAATGTGAAGGTAGGGGATAAGTTAAGTGAAAGTTTTGAGGTCAATGTAGGTGTAAGACAGGGATGTGTCATGTCAGCTTGGTTGTTCAATATATACATGGATGGAGTGATTAGGGAATGTAGGGCTGTATCAATGGGTGTGGGAGCTAGACTGGAATCAGAGGGAAGAACATGGAAGATTTTAACATGCCTATATGCGGACGATGCAGTCCTATTGGCGGAAAATGCTGAAGAACTTCAGAGAGTGGTCACTGACTTTGACAAGGTATGTGAAAAGAGAAAGTTAAAGGTCAATGTAGGGAAATGTAAGGTAATGGTGTTTGAGAGAAGAATGCATGAAACCATAGATTTTAAGGAAAAATATAGAATCAAGAAAGAACACAAGAAAAGTTGTAAAATAAAATTGAAAAATGAAGTACTAGAAGAGGTTGAAAGTTTCAAGTATTTGGGAGCTGTACTATGCAAATATGGTATAATGGAGAGTGAGATAAAAGAGAGAAAAATGCAAGGGAGAAAAGTGATTGGAGAACTTGATAGTATTCTCAAAGGAAGAATGGTTAGCCAGGAAGTCAAAAAGTCACTGAGAAACAGTGTGCTGCTCCCAACACTCTCGTATGGAAGCGAGACATGGACGGCAAGTGACGAGGACCTCTTCAAACTGAGAGCTGTGGAGATGAGCTTTTTCAGAATGGCAGCTGGCATGAATAGGCTAGATGGGCCAAGTAATAGGGAAGTGTACGAGTCCTTTGGAATGGAAGAGCAGGCTTTGGGCATTGATTGTGGTGTGGTTGAGTGGATAAAGAGAAGTACTTTGAGGTGGTATGGCCATGTTCAGAGAATGGATGAAGACAGAATGCCAAGAAAGATATATGGGAGTCAGGTGAGTGGAACCGCTAGTAGTGGAAGACCACCTATGGTATGGGAAAAGAAAGTGGAAAAATATATTGAAGAAAAACTTCCACGTAGTGGAAGGGGCATTGTGGCACGGGCAAAGGAGGCATGTCTTGACAAAGTAGCTTGGAGACGTTTCTGTCATGGCCATCCTCTAGTGGGGGTTTCCCAGGGGGAAACAAGGCGTCGGAGATGATGATGATGATGACGAACTACGTAACAGAATCTAACCACATAATAGAAAGGAAAGACAGCGTGAAAGACCTTGGGGTGTTAATGTCTGAAAATATGGGTTTCAAAGAACATAACCAGGTCAAAGTTGCGGCTGCGAAACGTCTAACGGGTTGGATTCTGCGTACATTTAAAACACGCGGTGAATTACCTATAACGCTCTTCAAATCTCTAGTGCTACCACGGCTTGAATACTGTAGCCGCACTGTAGCGTATTAACATCCCCATACAAAGCATGTGAAATAAATTACTTAACCTCTGAAGTGCGCATGGGGGTAATTGGAAACGTCCCCCTGTGCTGACGTATTTGAGGTGTTTCCGTCACTAAAATATTCATTGTGCCATTAATAGCATTAATACTTATCCATATGCGCCTATTATGGGTTGATTATAAAGGTATTAACCTGAAACAACAATAAAACGAGTGAAAACAGCGTTTGGATGGTCAAAATCGGAGATATAGACCACGAGTTGTATACTGTATGGGTGAGGCAAACTGCTTTCCCGCCAATTTCCCCCAAGGCCACTGAGACACAGTCGATCGATACTCTCTCTCTCTCTCTTGCACTCGCTTGCCATCAGTGATGACAACACCCTGCTTGCAACTCGCTAATGTTAGCACGAAAATATACCTCAGAATAAGGGAATAACATGGAAAATAGGTGATAACTGAAGGAGAGGAGGAAAGTGGGGAAGGAGGGGAGGTAGAGGACTGAGATTTTGCATGGCCCAGGGGCCAAAAATAAATAAAATAAATAAAAATAAAAATAAAAAATAAAAATAAATTTCGATGTCAAAAGTTGATTTTTGTTTTCACTCACTCATAAGAGTCTCCCCGCAGTCCGCCGGGGGAACTCTTAAGAGTCTCCCGGCAGTTCCCGGGTTAAGAGAGTGTACAAAGGAATTTCACTTCGCATATAAGTTCGGTAAAACAGCTACACTATTGGGAGCGTTTAAAAACACTGAAACTGTACTCGTTGGAGCGTAGAAGAGAACGTTACCTAATACATGTAATATACACGTGGAAAATCGCAAAGGGTTTAGTACCAAACCTACATACCTCGATAGTCATAAAATTCAGTGATAGGAGAGGCTGGGAATGCGATATCCCCCGGATGAATAACAGGGGTGCTATGGGCTCTCTGCGAGAGGGCTAGTTATTACATAGAGGCCCACGTCTCTTCAACAAACTCCCGAAGCAAGTAAGAGACATGATGGGCGTCTCGTTAGACAACTTCAAGAGAGCCCTCGATGTCGAACTGCAAAAAGTGCCAGACGAGCCCATCTTCGCAGGGGAGCGTGCTGCACCAAATCACCACCCAGAACGAGGGGCGGCGAGCTCCTCGGTGCCACTAGCAGTGGCAAACTCAACTAAGGTAGACTAAGGTAGGTAGTTGTCTTTGAGTGAGCGGTGGGCATTAAACTAATTTTGGAGAGGTACTTACCTTTTGATACCTTTTGATGTGTTCGCCACTCTTCTAGCGGCACCAAGGAGCGCGACGCCCCTCGTTATGGGTGGTGATTTGGTGCAGTAGACTGTTTGAAGCGACAGCTCGCTCCCTTGCGAGGATGGGCTCGTCTGGCACTTTTTGCAGTTCGACATCTAGGGCTCTCTTGAAGTTGTCTAACGAGATGTCCCTCATGTCTCTTACTCGCCGTGGGAGTTTGTTGAAGAGACGTGGGCCTCTGTGTGATAACCAGCCCTCTCGCAGAGAGCCCATAGCACCCCTGTTATTCATCCGGGGGATTTCGCATTCCCAGCCTCTCCTATCACTGAATTTCATGACTATCGGAGTATGTAGGTTTGGTACTAAACCCTCTGCGATTTTCCACGTGTATATTATTAGGTAACGTTCTCTTCTACGTTCCAGTGAGTACAGATTCAGTGCTCTTAAACGTTCCCAATAGTGTAGATGTTTTATCGAACTTATATGCGAAGTGAAATTTCTTTGTACACTCTCTACGTCATTTATTTCACCTGCTTTGTATGGGGATGTTAATACGCTACAGTATTCAAGCCGCGGTAGCACTAGAGATTTGAAGAGCGTTATCATAGGCAATTCACCGCATGTTTTAAAAGTACGCAGAATCCAACCCGTTAGACGTTTCGCAGCCGCCACTTTGACCTGGTTATGTACTTTGAAACCCATATTTTCAGACATTAATACCCCAAGGTCTTTCGTAATTATGACATTGAGATAACTCTATTTCTGAATGCTAAACGGCAACCCCCGAGTCCACAGGATAGCAAGAGGGTTAATAGTTTTCTCGCAACTTGTTGCATTTTATTGCCTTTGATATGATAGTTCATGGATATATATAATGCCAAGTACAACAAAAGCGAAACTACCTGTACCTTGTTAGTGTTATATTTCATTTATGAGAATATATTATATGTAGAGCCTTTGAAATGAAGTAATGATTTATAAAGAATCCTTCTACATTGGTTAAGGAGTGACAGAGAATGAGAGTGCTCAGCTTAGATTAGGTCCTATAATAACCTGTTGTTCTTTAGTGATTGGATAATGTTGAGAGTCGAGTATAGGGTATTCTCACGTTAGTATGTTAATGAATTATTTTAAGTGAATTATTTTAAGTAAGAAAAATGTATTTGTAACAATAAATAAATAGGCTATTAATAAATGTATACACACACACATATTATATAATATACTGTATATATACTGTATATAATATACCGATATATATATATATATATACCCGGGATATACTGTATGTATATATATATATATATATATATATATATATATATATATAATATACCGTATATATATATATATATATATATATATATATATATATATATATATACTGTACAGTATATAGTAAAAAATAAATAGAAATTTTCATATCATAATATACTGTACGGTGTAAACTCTTTTACAAGAAATCTGAGGCACTAGAGAAAAATAAAGGTGAAAGTGGGACAGACAAGTAGAAAACACAAGAAGGAAAGAGAAAAGTAAATGTAAGAAGAGAAACGGTTACAATTGTAAGGGAATGATGTAATAGGAAAGCCAGACAGTCAAACCTTGCAAGGGAGAAGAAAATTGTCACTATCAGTATGTGTGTGAAGAAAGAGGAAAATCAGGTTGTTGTTGTTGTTCCCCAGGCTGCCTGGGACGAACAGCCCCAAGGTCCTGAGCAAGGCCAAGGCCATAAACGAGCGCCCCCACAAAACCCTCCCTGTTTACCACTAATAAAGCCTGGGTGACCGAAGCCACTCTAAGGCAGGGAGCCGAGGAGGGCGCGGAAACGCCCGGGAAACCAAAGCTTCACCCAAAGCCCTGTGCCCCTCAGCAATTATGAAGGGAAAGTTGAGGGGCAAGGGAAAAATGTGACGCTTTGGCTCCCAATCTGCCAACTTTTAGGTTGGCAGTAGGGAGGTCAATCCACGGAAAAGACGCCGTCACTTGAGATCTAGAAGATATATAAGTAAAAGGAACAGTCAGAGTAAGCTATGAGTATGGCAGAGATCGCTCAGCTCTCACTCTGATAGACCAGCCCATCACCACATGACTAGAACCCAATCCTCTCAGCATCAGCTAGGAAAGGCCCTAGAAAGCCGCTTAATAGATAGATAGATAGAGATACTGCTTATGTTCTGGGTGTGGTGTCCCAAGTTTGAATCCCAGGAGGACCATATGCTTTCATTAGTTTATTCAAGTACAGTAGATTGGGGTTTGTAATTGATGATTAATTAGTTAAGAACGGGGTGTTACTTATATATACGGTATATATATATATACAAAAAGTGAGATGAAGATGAGATAAACATAAATTTATAAACCAAGTGCTTCACACGAAGTGCGATTTCAGTCTTCCTTCCTAAAGGCGGCACTCCAGGCAGCCCTCTTAAGAGCTGCCTCACTAGTCAGGTCTACCCCTTGGTGCAGCTCCCTCCACGTTCACAGGCTTTTCACCTAACTTAATTTATCCATCTCTCCACATGCCACAATCTTCCAAGCCTGCTAGTAAGCATCTCATCATTGATACTCTTGATACCTAACCGTCTTCTCAGCTCTTCACTAGATGTTATATCATGCAGTTTGGCCTAACATATCACAATTTCCCTTCTACAGTATTACATGTTTACATTATTGTTATCACGATTTGTGGCATACTATTTACTTGACAATGCACTATAAACACTCATAAACTTTGCCAATGTAAGGAGTATGAAGATCTGTGTTGAAGTGCATTGCACATTGTTTTGTTTGTGTTTCTACCTGTGAAAGTAGCAATTTCCCATATATTACATGTTTACATTATTGTTATCAAGATTTGAGTCATACTATTCACTTAATAATGCAATATAAACACTTGTAAACTCTGTCAATGTGAGGAGTAGACTGGGGGGAGGGGGGGAGAAAGGCCATGGTCGCAGCAGCTATGCCTTGACATCCACGCCTATTAACGATTCTATTTTGACGTATATTTATCTAATGTTATTGTATTAACTAACCTACCCAACCCAACACTTAACTTAGCCCAATGCAATAAAATTAAGTAAAAATACATCAAAATAGGCCTATTCAACTTTGAAAGAATCTCTGAGAATCATAGAACAAAAACTATTTCAATTAAACCTTTTGACTTTAACAGGTCCTTCCTGAACTTACTGTAAGTCATTAGTATTATTAATAGCCAGAAGAAAAGGTGTTGTCGCAATGAAAGGGTTAAAATCATTATAAAGTTAAAACCCAAAGTTCCTTCCCACCATTCCTGTGTGAAATAAAAACCAAGGCCATTGAAAGATTAGATGCCTGAACAACTGTAACCTTCCTTTTCCACCACCACTAGGCTACTTTGATTCAGTTGTTTAGCTGTTCACACTTTCAACAGGAAAAAGAGGAGGGAAAGGGAAAAAGTGTACATGAAATACTCTGCTTAAACTGCCTCACTTCAGAAACTGTACTCTGAATATCTGACTAAGCAACTATATGACCTTCAATACTAAACGGTGCTGATACATAGGCAAGCTGTACCCAAAAGACAAGAGGACGGTGACCCAACGAAGAAAAAAAAGAAAAGAAAATTACAATGATGAAGCACACTTATTTTGGACATCAAATTAGCACTTAGCATATTCCTGTTACAAACTCAGGTCACATTACATGTATTCACTTACAAACTTGATATAACTAGTTACTCAAACACAAAAATTTTAAGGTTCTCTTATCAGCTAAGTTCAATATATACAGTATGTCATGCCGGTAGTTATATGGCTACCTATAAATCGTACGAGGCGTAAATGAGGACACAAAAGAGAGAAGTTCTGTAAGTATTAGTGAATGCCAGGTTGGATGTATGCGGAATGACTGAGACCAAATAGAAGGGTAGCCTACATAGGTGAAAGAATGGCAATGTGAAATAGGTGTGTGTGCTGGAGTGAATTAAAATGAGAGAGCGAAAGAAGGTGCATTTTTTTTGTACATAACAAATGGAAGGAGCATGGAAGGGACTATTGTTCTGTGGGTGCAAGGATTGTGTGGGTGAGACTGAAAGTGGAAATACAATACAATAAATATAGTCTGACAGGATAAACCTGAAAGAGAGAAAGAGGAGCTATGGGTGAATGTAGAGGTGTGCCTGGATAAGTTGGGAAGAGTGAAAGAATATTTCTGATTGGGGATATGAATGGGAAGGTGGCTGATAGTAAAGTAGATGGGAAGGGGGGGGGGGGGGTTATACCGTCAGAGGTAGATGGAAATGACAGTGCACTTGTAGACGTATGTGTGTGGGAGGAGGTTGTTGATAGCCAACACCTTCTTCCCACACAGGTACGGTAGGCTACACATAGAAAGTGGAGTGGAGGGAGAGAGAGACATTGGAACGAAAGGCACTGATTCATTATATATTTGTGGATGAGCGAATGAAGAATTTTGTGCTAGATGCTAGGGTACCGGTATATAGGGGCATGGAGGGGGATTGTCTGACCATTATATAGTAGGCTACAGCAGTACCAGTAGCTAAAATTAGGATACAGACGAAGTGGGTGAAGAGAGCTAGAGTAGGGTGGGAGAGAGGTGGAGTGGTGAAGAGGGTGGAAAGGTTACAGGAGGAGGAGTTCAGGGAAGAGTTTAAGAGAACAGTAGAAACACAATTAGGTAGGTTTGATTTGGAGGGTATGGAGGAAGTGGAAGAGGTGAGCAAAGTCTTTAAAGAAGAGATGTGTGCAGCACGTGAGGAGGCATGTGGAGCTAGGAGAAAGGGAGGGGAGTGAATGGAACAACATGGTGGAGCTGAAACTAGCAGTTGAAGATACGAAAAAAGCATAGGCCTATAGAAAGTGGTTAGGTAGTAGAGGGAATGAAAATTTGGAGTGACAGAAAAGGGGAACGTGCTTGGACAAAAAGAGAGTGGGGAATAGAATAGTGAAAGAAAGTAAGAGAAGAGTAGATGAGGAATTTGGAAGGAATTTAAGTGTAAGTGGAGAGAGTGTAAGAAACTGTTCTGGAAAGAGGCCAAGAATGTTAGGAAGGGTAGCAAGGAAAATAGTAAGGGTGTTAAAGATAAGAATAGGCAAGTGCTAGCTGAGAAGCAAGAGAGAGTCAAGAGATGGAGGGAGCACGTCAACGAATTGTTGAACATAAGGAATGAAACGCCAGCAAACATAGTTGGATGGGGTATGGGAGGGAGAAGAAAAGTTGTGGAGGAGGAGGTGGGGATCAGGTCAGAAGTGTGTGAAGCCTAGAAATGAGTGAAGATGGGGGAAGCATCAGGAATAGATGGATGTGGGGAAATACTGAGGTATGGTGGTGAGATAGTGATTGAATGGGTATGGAAAATTTGTAAACTAGCATGGGAGAAGGGAGGTGCGCCTGATGACTGGAAGACAGGCATAATTGTCCCCCTGTAAAAGGGTAAAGGGGATAGAGGAGTGTGTGGTAATCACAGGGGGTTATGTCTTCTAAGCATAATAGGGAAGATGTACAGTAGGGTAGTAATCGTGAGAGTGAGAGTGAGAACGGAGAAATGGGTAGGTGAGGAATAAGGCGGGTTTAGGAAGGGAAGAATGTGTGTAGACCAGATTTTTACCTTGAAATATGGTCTTGAGAAATATCTGAAGAAGGTGATATAGAAGGTCTGTGGAAAGTATTGAGAATATACGGAGTAGCTGGCAAGTTGCTTAACCCGTCCAATCCCAGCGACGGCTATAGCCGTCAGTAGATAAGTAACTTCCCAGTCCCAGCGACGGTTATAGCCATCAGTAATGTACTGGTCTTGTAACTGCCTGTACAAGGCTATTTTTTTTTTTTTTTTTTTTAACCCGTTGAGCCCCCGGCTAGTTATAATATTTTGTTCACCCCAGTCCCAAGCCATTTTCACTTCTTTTTTTTGTTTGCTAAAATGGAAGACAAGGATGAGAAATGAAAAAAAAAAACAAAAAAAAAATCATCTCGGATATTTTTTTTTTGGGGGGGCGGATGGGAGGTTGGGGAGCCTCAACAAAATTTGTTGAGCCAAAATGGAAGAGAATGGTGAGAAATGAAGAAAAAAATAAACAAAACTCACCTCGGTCATTTGGGGGGCGGGGGGGGGGGGGTCAAAAGTTCGTCTCCCCCGCATGACCACCCGCCCGGGAGCACTAGGGTGAAAACTGAGTATGGCATTGTACGGCATACATCCTAAGGAGTGTCTCACATAAATCTCAAGCCTCTAGCTCCCATACGACCGGAGTAATGAAGGTTCAAAGTGGCGGTGAACTAAGGGTGTAAAGTATCCCCACTAAGCCCACCACCACCAGCCGCGCGGCTGTCTCGGCCCGCTCACACCTACTGGCCCGGCTCCCACACACACTACGGTACCTCCCCCTCCTATTCTCCCGCCATTTCCTACCTTACGAGCCACGTAAGTGTTTTTTATATGTCGGACGCACGTGATGCGTCGCTGGGAGTTGGTGATCAAACACTGCCGACGCATCACGTGCAACGCTGGGTCTCACTGGGTTAAGTGTTGTAAACAAAACAAAATTGATAATCCATTCTTGCCTCATCTCTTGAGGTGAAAAGGTGGTCTCTCCTGTCATTTTGGCCACATTGCTTGGGACTGCTGGGGACTTTTATTACTTTATCCTACGGTACAGTACGGGTTAAAGCGGGTAAGAGCATGTATGAGGGTGCAAAGGCGGCAGTACGTGTGGAGAATGAACAGAGCGAGTTCTTTGATCTAAATGTTGGGTTAAAGCAAGGGTATGCGATGTTCCCATAGTTCTTCAATATATATATACTGTATATAGACGGAGTCATACAAGGAAGAGCAGTGGATGTTGGTGTACCGCTGATACCGTATTGTACAAATGAATATCATGATGTATAAAAAGTGTATGAGTACTGGTTGGGCTGCCTATAAAATATGTGTTATCATAAACTGGTGCTGTAGTGTACAAACTAATATGTCAATTTTGTAATAATTACAGGTCTTGCATTCAAACTACAATACTGACACTTCTGTATTTATAATAACAAAAAGTACAGTGCCGTACCATGCTACCAGAACTTCAAATACAGTACAGTATACAATACTGTACTTATGTAAATCACTACAGTACAAAGAGAAAACTTTGAGTGATAGTTGAAGGATTGAAGCACCTTACAAACAGATTCATTTGTGCTTTATCTTTGTTTTTTTTGTTTTTTTTATTGGTAACATTTCAGGGCTATTTTCTATTCTAGGTGCTTGATCACTTGAAGAGCTGCTGTTGGGTGAAAGACAGATGTGCTAACATGACAATGGGTCTTTATAATCGTAACATAGAAGCAGACCGGTCAGGGCCCAGATATATTACTAAGGTACGACCGAAATGCATCAAAAGTATGAACAAATGATCGCCTATGGTGTTAATCCTTACTTACCGGGTATCTCCACACTTTCCCAGTCACTTTTGACTGGACTTAGTTCACATAGGTTAGTACCTGTACAGAATATCTAGGGTCAGAGTTGCCCAAAAATGTGGCGACCAGCGGAATCTGCCTTAACCAACTCAACCATTACAGTACTCAGAAATAGGGGGTGGTACTCACGCCTGGGCATCGTTGGTAGTAGTTGTATGTGTAGCTGAGCGAGACCAAAGTTGCTGACCAGTGTGAAGGATCTGCTGCAGTGAGCGGTCAACACGAGGTAACTCTCCCCCACCTGTCAAGTTGCTAGCAAGCTGTTCTGCCTGTTGCAGCAGCTCTTGAAGGTTGCGGTTGCTCATGACGCTCTATAAAAGAAGATGTAATATTGCATTTATTAACGGGGCATGTATGCATGTGTATATACAGTATAGTAGCCGCGCCACAGGCCGTAGCGCGGTTGGTAGAGCACTCGTGACTCGCCTGCAAACCGTGAGGTCGAAAGTTCGAGTCTCGGGCCAGCCAGTGTGTGTTATTGACTGACGCCAGTGCTGCTGGTGGACGACGCGGTCTAGCAATCTGTGACAACTGTTCACTAATGTCCCTGAATATCAGGGCACCCACCCTAGCCCAGCTCTTGAGCAGGGAGTGTATGGTGGTAAAAACCGCATCATATATAGCCAACATCATGATCAGAGAATACATACATACATACATACATACAAGTTTAATGACCGATTCATCCACAGAGATTATGATTTCAATCTTATGTCCTAAATGCTGGCATTCTAGGAGACTCTGTTTTGGGCTGCCTCTGTCATCAAGTTCTCTATGTTGAGATTGGACCGAAGTACCTGATCCCAAATATTTCTAGGTCTACACCTAAGCGCGACTCCCCCCACGTTCATAGTCCGGCCTTTCTTCACCCAATGCTGATAATCCAAGCCAAACAAGTCTACTCATGCGCATCACTTTACTGATACCGGTACAGTACTCTACTCCTTAGTTCCTCACTCGATACCCCCTCCCTGAGGTCAACTCCATAATTATATCCATCTCACGATTTTCTCCTCATTCAGCAATGTCATGGTGCGATTCTGTCAATGGCATGGTCCAAATCGGCCACTGATATGGTCCAAATCAGTCTCGTTGTGGGCCAAATCGACCAAGGTCCGAATCAGCCATGGTCCGAATAAGCCGGCATTCGATGATGACAATAAGTCACAGGGGGGTCCCTTAACCCGGGAACTGCGGGGAGACTCTTAAGAGATCCCCCGGCGGACTGCGGGGAGACTCTTAAGAGTCAGAGGAAAAAAAAAAAAATTTTGACATCGAAAAAAAATAAAAATAAAAAAAATAAAAAATTGGCCCCTGGGCCATGCAAAATCTCAGTCCTCTACCTCCCCTCCTTCCCCACTTTCCTCCTCTCCTTCAGTTATCACCTATTTTCCCTGTTATTCCCTTATTCTGAGGTATATTTTCGTGCTAACATTAGAAATCCGGTTGCAGGGTGTGGTCATCACTGATAGCAAGCGAATGCAAGAGAGAGAGAGAATCGATCGACTGTGTCTCAGTGGCCTTGGGGGAAATTGGCGGGAAAGCAGCTTGCCTCACCCATACATTATACAACTCGCGGGCTATATCTCCGATTTTGACCATCCAAACGCTGTTTTCACTCGTTTTATTGTTGTTTCAGGTTAATACCTTTATAATCAACCCATAATAGGCACATATGGATAAGTATTAATGCTATTAATGGTACAATGAATATTTTAGTGACGGAAACACCTCAAATACATGCGCACAGGGAGAGGTGTCTAATTACCCCCATGCGCACTTGTTAGGTTAACTGATCGCGTATCCCACGCCGACATATTTAAATTAATCTATTTTTTAATTTTTTTTTTTTTTTTACTCTAAAAAAATGGAAAATCCGAGCCAACTTTTGCCAAGCGTTTGCTCGGAGTTTTTCCATTTATAGGATCTTTGGTATTTAAAAAACAGGAAAACCCGAACCAAGTTTTATTCTAAATACAGTACACTATTCTCCTCTTTTATATCTTTAACCAAACATTTTCCCTGATCTTAATAGCCCTCCTCACTAGTGGAGGCCGTGTTTTTAGATACTGTAGTTGGATAATGGGTATATACCGGTACTTATTTCAGCTGGTCATCAACTCATTACTACAAAACAAAAGATAATTACTGTATTCAGAAAAGGCTCACCACCTTATTATAAATAATTTATTAGTGTCAATGCAGGTTTATGGGATCCTTATACAGTACAGTACTGTACTTATGTATTTGTTTTCTTTTCTTCTATGTGAGTGAGGGAGGAAAAAGGCTGAACTGCCCGCAGCGAGTGCCTCCCACAGAGTTGAAAGAGTGACAGGACCAAAATCAAGGGGCGTTCGAGCCAAAATGCCTGGAGACACGGAGTTTGAAGCAATTTAAGTCATAGGAAGAGGGAAAGACTGATTATGAGAGTTCCAGAGCTCAGTTGTTGAATAGAAGAAAGTCTGAGAGTAACATTGCACTCTTGGGTTGGAGAGTTGCAGAGTAGGGGTGGGATTGTGTTGCAAGACGAGTACCACGTGCCCTACGTAGAGGAGGTGGTATACACTGGGAAAGCTCTGAGGAACACTGATCATTATAGTAACGATAGAATAGCGAGAGATGCAACATTGCGGCGGAGAGAGATTGCAGAGAGTTGGTGAGTGGACGGAAGTTAATGATACGAAAGGCCTTCCTTTCAACTTTGTCTAGTAGAGCGGTGTGAGAGGATCCTCCCCACACATGTGAATAATACTCAATACAAGGACGCACTGTGCCCCTGTACAGAGCAAGAAGCTGTACAGGGGTAAAGAACCCCTTGAGGCAGTTGAGCACACCCAGCTTCTGGGAGGCTGCCTTAGCAAGACTGGTAATATGGTCCTTCCAAGTGAGAGCAGAAGAAAAAGAGATACCAAGAATATTGAGAGAAGATGAAGGATTGATTTTTGTATTGTTGAAGTACAGTATAAGGGAAAGTCCTCTGGGGGTTCCTGACGGGTAGTAAAATGGAGAAATTGGGTTTTGGAAGCATTAAAGGTAACAAGGTTTTCTCTGCCCCAATTGGAAATAGTACTGTAGTTAGATCAGCGGATAAGTGCTCTATGGCTTCATTACGTTTGTCTTTGAGGGATTGCTGGCTGGGGCGTTCTGGAAATCTAGTTGAGTAGTGTAAGGTAGCGTCGTCTGCGTATGAATGGATGGGACTGGAGGTACAGTTGAGAAGATAATTTATGAAAATTAGAAATAGAATTGGAGATAGGACAGAACCCTGAGGAACACCGGAGTTGATAGAATGAGGAAGTGAACGATGGCCGTCCACAACCGCAGCTATGGAATGACCGGAAAGGAAGTTAGAGACTGTGGGCGAATATTTGTTATCACATTTATAAAACCCGATATTAATGGACAAAATTAAAAGTCCACTGTCCCATCACTGTCAGAACTCTCTTGGACGTCCTCGCTGTTTACAAACGTCTTCATTATGAAGCATAATCAATATTTACCTCCTGCTGGCAACATAGATGGTGATTTCAATAAGTCATGGGATGGTAAGGGGGGGTTTGCCCCCCCTTACCAACCCATCTTGTATTCCACGTTGGAAATATAAAAGGAAGGATGTAGTATCCGGGCGTACGATTGTCATGTTTACATTGGTCGATCGCTTGCGGTTAAGTTCTCGTATATTTTGACAGCTATTTCTTATGTTAGTTGCCTCCTGGGAGGGCGTGTGGCTTTGGCTCCGCTGCATGTCTGCCTGCCGAGATCGGAACCTCTCCGGGTGGTCGGGGGCCGGGGGAGTGCTGGAGCGACCTTGGTGACCCTGGTCTCTGGGTCTTCTCCTAGGTGACCTGGATGTGTGTGAGTTGGTGCTTTTTATCTGTGTTTATTCGTTGTTTTATGTTGTTTTTGTGTTTTCCCTGTTCTTGCTCTGTCTTGAGTCGGCTACCCACAAAATGGGGATTGGGCCTGAGCATATAGATAGATAGATAAGATAGTTGCCTCCTGGTGGCAATAAGTCACGGGGGGGTGAAGGGCGGCAAAGCCCCCCTCAACTGTTATTGTATCCCACGGCAGTCAAAATAGACGGGAACAAGATCGCGAGCGTCCGCGTAGTGAAAACATAGCGGGCGGTACGCCTGAATACTACATCCTTGCCAATACAGTTAATCATGAAAACACTTATTTCTCAAAATCTGGAGGAAAAAACATGAAAAGTAAGGGTGCAGGCCTTTTCCCTATAATTACCCAACAAACTACTGTAGGCAATATGAAGGAATAACACGATCAAAAAATATATTACTTGCTGAAATCACTGTCGGTCCTAAAAGTATCGGTAACCTTTACCCAGGTGTTGGGTAAATTGTTTTGTTACCAGACGTGGGATACAATAATGTGTCAACGGGGCTTTGGCCCCTCACCCCCCATGACTTATTGTCATCATCATATATAGCCTATTACCAGCAGGGGCAAATAAGTTAATAACAGCAGTCAAATTAGACGTAAATGCAACTGCAAGCGTGCGACTATGTAAACAAAGCAGACGGTACGCCCACTAACACAACTCGGGAAACAGGGTGTCAAACCGGAACAATTTTCTTTGGAGCCTTGAATTAATATGATAAGGAATGTAACAAAATTAACATGTAATAGCATTGTTTTGGTAATTTTATCACTTCCAAACACATAATTTGAACTGTAAACCATCATTTTATCCTTACATATATGCAGTAATATAAACTAAAAATAATGGACTCTTCTTTTGTTTGACACCCTGTCGGGAAAGATGTAGTATCCGGGCGTACGGTCCGAAGGTCGTCATGTCTACATAGGTCAATCGCTCGCATTTAGGTTCCCGTCTATTTTGACGGCTATTTTGTTCTGTTATTTGCCCCCTGCTGGCAATATATACTGTATGATAATAACAATAAGTCAATGGTGATGGGCTGATCTATCAGAGTGAGAACTGAGCGATCTCTACCATACCCATAGCTTACTCTGGCTGTTCCTTTTACTTACATATTTTCTAGATCTCAAGTGACGTCTCTTCCGTGGATTGACCTCCCAATCTACCAAGATTGGAAGCCAAAGCGTCACATTTTTCCTTTGCCCCTCAACTTTCTCTTCATAATTGCTGAGGGGCACAGGGCCCTGGGTGGGGATTTGGTTTCCCGGGCATTTCCGCACCCTCCTCAGCTCCCCACCATGGAGTGGCTTCGGTCACCCAGGCTTTATTGTGGTCGGCAGGGAGGGTTCTGTGGGGGCGCTCAGTTATGGCCTTGGCCTTGCTCAGGGCCTTGGGGCTGTTCGGCCAGGCAGCTTGGGGAACAACAACAAGTCATGGGGGGATGAGGACTATTAACCTATTATTGTATCCCTCGGCAGTCAAAATATTTTGTTCTGTTATTTGCCCCCTGCTGGCAATATATACTGTATGATACTAACAATAAGTCATGGGGGGGTGAGGACTATTATTGTATCCCTCGGCAGTCAAAATATTCGTGAATGTGATGGCGAGCATCCGCGTATTGTAAAGTAAACAAGGCGGGCTGTATGCCCGAATACTACATCCGGTCAATATTTACAAGATGCACCACAGCTATTTTCAAGGTTTATTTTTTGGGGATTTATTATTTGTATGGTTTATAAGCTTCCTATTTAATAAAACTATTTCATGGAAATTAGTACCGATATTTAGCCTACCGATTATCCAGGAATCTAAACACACAGCCCCCGATAGTGGGAAGGGCTATGAAGAATACAGAAATTGAGGGCTAAAGAGCGTATAAGGCGAGTATATTGCATTTGTAAATAAAAGTTGGCTCGGGTTTGTGCATTTTCGAGACCCCCCAAAAAAAAAAATTGAAAACCCGAGCCAACTGTAGACGAAAGTTGGCTCGGATTTCACGGGGTGGAGTGGGTAATAGACGAAAGTTGGCTCGGATTTCACGGGGTGGAGTGGGTAATAGACCTAGCTTATGTTATAAAAATAGTAAATTTTGAGGAGACATTAGCCTAGCGGCCCTAGCCTAACAACCTTACCTAACCTATCCTATCCTAGTATTATGGGTAGGGGCTGCCACCCCCACACCCCCGCTGGTGGTTGGGTAAAACTGCTAAATCCAGTTAGGGTGGAGTGAGTAGGCCTAATAGCCTATGTTATAAAAATTGAGTCAACTTTGAGACGACATTAGTCTAACCATAGACTACAGTAGATCTAGACTGGACACGAAAATGAAACTTTGCAGTAAGGGACCCAAAATCGGAGAACCAAACCGCAAGTTCAAACCTCAAAACAGTGAAAATATCAAATTTTCGCGTTTTCGCGGTTTCGAGGTTCAAACTCGGGGGTTCGTTCTCTGATTTTGGATCCCATACTGCAAAGTTCCATATCCGTATACATACAGTAAAAGTCCGTTAATCCGACGACCGATGATTCGAATCTCCCAATAGTCCGAATTTTTCAATTTGAGGCCAAATCCGAATTCACCCGATGGTCCGAATTTCAAGAAGTCCCAAAGTCCCCTTTTTGAGGCATTAGGCCACTCAAATGACACATAATGGAGCACACACATATCACATGTTCATGAATTCACTTTAAAAGTTTACCATTGTCATTGTAGCCTATTATCTACTTCAAAACATTCAGATTAATGGTCAAAGGAAGCTACTGATATAATCGTAAACACCTTCGTCTTCTTCTTCTTCCACATCGTCTGCTAGAGAGTTTGTTTTGCTCTTGAACGCATCCTTGGGACGCTCCGATGCGCTACTGGCTTGCACCGCATTTTCTGCAAGCGCATTCAGTCTTGAGCTTGAAAACGCACCTTTGGACGTATTAGTCTTGAGCTTGAAAACGCACCTTTGGATGTTCCGATACGCTACTATTTATAGTTCAGTGATCGGAGCATCCCAAGGGTGCTTTCAAGACAACAAGACAAGGGTGCTTTCAATACAATATAATATAACAGAGCACGTCACAAAAGGAAAATCACAAAAGGAAAATTACAAGAACCTCTCAGGGAAGTGCCGTTGTTAAGGCATTACTTCCCGAACCACATCTGATCTTCAAGAGCAAGACAAACTCGCTAGTAGACGGAAGAAGAAGAAGACGTTTATATCAGCAGATTCCTTTGACCATTAATCTGAATGTTTTGAAGTAGGTAATAGGCTACAATGACAATGGTAAACTTTTGAAGTGATTTCATGAACATATGATATGTGTGTGTGCACCATTGTGTCATTTGGGTGGCCTAATGTCTCAATGTTTTCGTCATACACAGGTTCATAGGGGTAAAGTCCGATAATCCGAAAAATCCACTAATCCGAACGAGAGCCGGTCCGCTGCCCTTCGGATTAACGGAAGTTTACTGTACATACATACATAAACAAATTTAAGACTGAGTGTTCCACACATAAGTGTAGTTTCAGTCTCTTGTCCTAATGGCGGCGTTCCAGGCAACCCTGTTAAGGGCTGCTTCACTTGTCAAGTTCTTGGATTTGAGATCGGCACGTATGGTCCGATCCCAGGTCTTCCTCGGTCCACCCCTTGGTGCAGCTCCCTCCACAATCACAGACCTGCATTTTTCACCCAATTTTGTTCATCCATTCTCTCCACATGTCCATACCATCCCAGTCTACTTGTACTCATCACCTCGCTAATACTCTTTATACCTAAACGTCTCCTCAGCTCAACATTTGTTATTCTATCCTGTAACCTGGCCCCACACATCCATCTCACCATTCTCATCTCATTACGCTCCATTCTGTTGACATCCTCTACTTTAACGGCCCATGTTTCTGAGGCATACATCATTGCACTTCTAACACATGAGGCATACACCTTTCCCTTCAGGGGTAGAGGCATTCTTTTCATGGTCAGGATTGGCATCAGTTCTCTGATCTTCCCCCAGCCACACCTAATTCTAGCAACAGTGGCAGCCTCGGCCCCACCACCGGCAGAGATGGTATCTCCTAGGTAACAAAACTTGTTCACCAGCTCCAAAGACTCATTTCCAAAATTCACAGCCACAGGATCATCACCTAACACAAGCTCACCTTTGCACACTACGCACTCAAATTTCTCTATTTCTGACTTATCCTTCGGCAGGGGTCCCTTTATTCTACTACAGTTCTTACTCCCATGGTGTACCCAACATCGACAGATGCTACATTGAATTGAGTTAGCGCCCACTCCCTTTCCACACACTGCACATGGGTATGCACCGCTCTTTTCCACATTGCCTCGTCTCAATCTACAATGCGTAACCTTGGTTTTGTTAATATTGACTCTTAAACCCTTGCTCGCCATGCCCTCTCTCCACTCTCTGAATTTGGCCTCAGCATCTTGCACACTGTCAGCTATTAGGACTAAATCGTCTGCATAAAACAGTTCCAACGGGAGTCCGCCTCTAAAAACTCTAGACAGTGCCTCCAAGACCATAATAAAGAGGAGGGGGCTTAACACTGAACCCTGATGGACTCCAACACGGACTGCGAACTCATCATTCAGTACACCCTTCACCCTCACCGCACTTCGCGAATCCTCATACATCTTCATTATCACACGCACCAGCCACTCTTCCACACCAAGTTTCCTCATAGCCCACTGCACAACATCTCCAGTCCAAGAGCGCGTTCAGTCTACCATATCAGGCAATCCTGTTTCTGTTTGGGGAATCCTGTTTATGATCGCGCAGACTGAACGACATTGATAGCCAAACATTGATTCTCGTCGCTGATTGGTCAGTGGCTATGAGCACGAAATTCAAATCTTGTTGGCGATGTCTGCAAAGGTTTTAGGCCTGTAACATATGCTTTTTCGGTCTATTAATTTCAATCAAATTTTTTATTATTGGATAATATTATCCATCAATATAGACTATTGGCTAAGGTAGTCACACTGTCAGCTACAGTCAGCAGCCTTGTTCAAGCTCAAGACAGACGGTAGGCTAGGCTATTATATCTTATAATCTTATTAGGAAATGTTGACAAAGTTATTACGGTCCTTATCTGGCAAAGGTAGCTCTTTATTCCCCGTGTAATTTTCAAACAATTCTCCGTTAGTCTATTGGGGAAATAAAAAGTAGATGTTCTTTTCCTGGCGATGTAGGACTATGAATATACTAAATTATATAGTTTATATATATTGTTCTTTCCCTGGCTATGTAGACAGGCTGAATTAAATAGTAGCCTATATATATTATCTCTTCCTGGCAATGTATGTACAGTATAGGCATACTTCCTTTTCTGACAATCTATGTGTATATAGGCTATTTGCAAGCCTATATTTATGGAAGGTTCATTAATATTATTTGTTAACCATTAGATTACATTTGAAAATTGAACTATAGCGTGGTTAGGCTACCCTACTAGACATACCTTAACTGACCTAACATACTTCGATGCAATTATGCCTCAGAAATTGTTTTTAAGAAAGTAAACAGAGTAATCGATCAATAATATAGACAAGCGCCGAAAAACCTGTACATCAAGTTAGGCTATAACCCGTAAAATATAGGCTATCATTGGCATAGTAACATTATTAATATATACAGTAAAAGTCCGTTAATCCGACGACCGATGATTCGAATCTCCCAATAGTCCGAATTTTTCAATTTGAGGCCAAATCCGAATTCACCTGATGGTCCGAATTTCAAGAAGTCCCAAAGTCCCCTTTTTGAGGCATTAGTCCACTCAAATGACACATAATGGAGCACACACATGTTCATGAATTCACTTTAAAATTTTACCATTGTCATTGTAGCCTATTACCTACTTCAAAACATTCAGATTAATGGTCAAAGGAAGCTACTGATATAAACGTAAACACCTTCTTCTTCTTCTTCTTCTTCCACATCGTCTGCTAGAGAGTTTGTTTTGCTCTTGAACGCATCCTTGGGACGCTCCGATGCGCTACTGGCTTGCACCGCATTTTCTGCAAGCGCATTCAGTCTTGAGCTTGAAAACGCACCTTTGGACGTATTAGTCTTGAGCTTGAAAACGCACCTTTGGACGTTCCGATACGCTACTATTTATAGTTCAGTGATCGGAGCGTCCCAAGGGTGCTTTCAAGACAACAAGACAAGGGTGCTTTCAATACAATATAATATAACAGAGCACGTCACAAAAGGAAAATCACAAAATGAAAATTACAAGAACCTCTCAGGGAATGCCCGTTGTTAAGGCATTACTTCCCGAACCACATCTGATCTGATCTTCAAGAGCAAGACAAACTCGCTAGTAGACGGAAGAAGAAGAAGACGTTTATATCAGCAGATTCCTTTGACCATTAATCTGAATGTTTTGAAGTAGGTAATAGGCTACAATGACAATGGTAAACTTTTGAAGTGATTTCATGAACATATGATATGTGTGTGTGCACCATTGTGTCATTTGGGTGGCCTAATGCCTCAATGTTTTCGTCATACACAGGTTCATAGGGGTAAAGTCCGATAATCCGAAAAATCCACTAATCCGAACGAGGGCCGGTCCGCTGCCCTTCGGATTAACGGAAGTTTACTGTAACTATAAAAATAAAATACAAACCGCATACAAAACATAATAATTAATCAATAATATAGACAAACGGTCAAAAATCTGTACAGCAATTTATAACCCATTACAATATATCATTGGCATAGTAAAATTACCAATATATAACGAAACAAACTAGATAAAAACCGCAAAAAAAGAAGCATTAACTCATCAAGCCTCGAACCCTTACGAGTAGGCTTACGGATTTAAAAGCGAAGTCGTTACCGGCTAGGCTATGCTTACTGCACCGAAGTCTTGACGAAGTAGCTGCGAGGGTTGCGCTCCAAGTTGCTTGTTTTATGTTATACTGTATATAGCAAAATTGTCATGATAACTATGATTTTTATAGGTGTGCCACCTTATAATTTATATTGCGACACATGAATAACATGGAGGGAGGCTAATTAAGCTTAATTATGATAATATAATGTCGAGGTGAGATTTAGGCTTACTGTTATGATAGCTTAGCTAGTCACGTCCAGGGAGTGTTAGCGTGATCGCCGTCTGATTGCAAACAATCACAAACGTCGAATCAGAGGCGATCACGTTCAGTAGAGCTATCCCGTTTGCGCGTTTGGGTAGACTGAACGCGCTCCAGCATAACAACCTTACCTAACCTATCCTAGTATGCCCCCACACCCCTGCTGGTTGGGTAACAGTGCAAAAATTCCAGTATTAGGCCTATGGGACATCCCTTACTCCAGCAACGATAATATTAAAGGACACTACATCGGCGCTATTAGAAACAATTTATCAGGGTAAATAGGGACCAATAGACTCGCCATATTTTTCTCAATATAGTCCGCATGGAGGAATATCGTTATTGACAACTTGAAAAAATCTGATTACAGTGGAGCCCCAATCTTCGCTACACCGGTCTTCGTTGATTCAATTCTCACACCACACACCAAATATTCCCCATTTCAATTCTCGCATCAAAATCCCAGCCGAAACCCGAAAAAATAGCAAAAATAACGAAAAACTCGACATAAAACTAGAAAACAAACAAAAACAATAATTTTGTTTTAACATAACGAAAGAATCTGCCAGTAGCTTGCCGTTTAGAGACGAAATCCGAGTGAATCCGAGATCCGATCGTCAAATGCGCAAGATGCCGCCATCTTTGTATGACGTCATCACTAAGCAGACGCTTGCAGTTTAGCTAGTATCTGTGTTGACAAAACAACCGTTTGCAAGCCTTTTTGTGCCTGAACCCCTTATCTCTCGCGTTTATTATAACCTCTAGTACATCTAGTGATAGGGATGGTTGGCCTGGTGGTAGCAATGAAGGAATTTCATGCTCAAAACACAGAGCAAAGACCAGTCCATGTCGGACGAAAGCGATTGAAATGCCTAGCCTAGACGATGTTAGCCTAGGCTAGGCTAAATATGACAATGATTTATAATAAAATCTGTGTGGTAAGTAATCTTCTCATAATACGTCTTTTCCTCATAATATGTATTTATTGGATGTATTTGGGGCGAAATGGGTACTTGAGGGGTGGCTGGACGAATTTAGAACCTACAGTAGGCCTAGGCTAGGCCTAAAAAAAATTGCATGATAGAAACAATGCCCCAATCTACAGTATTTATGGTTATGACTGTCATTTAGCCATGTCTACATTATTATTTACAATGCATAAGATTTAGGCCTAGGCTACTTGATGTAGCCTAGACAAAAAACATGTTTTCATAGCCTAACACTGGAAAAAAGTGCGGTAATTGTTTAGATATTGGGCCTTTTTTTCTGGTTATTAAAAACTTATTATGTGGTGTATTATATGATACAGTATAATGCATAAAATTTAATTTGTGTACAATAAAACATGTTTTCATAGTCAAAAAATAGAAAAAGACGCAAATTTTGGCATGAGCACGGAACCGATTGAATTTTTCCCATAAGAACAGAGCCCCGATCTTGGCTGTTTCAATCCTAGCTCTATTTCTGCGGAACCGATTAGCAGCTAGGATGGGGGCTCCACTGTACACCGAAAAATAACCAAGAAAATAATCAAAGTCCCGACCATAAACAAAGCATTCCGTCAACTTGACCTCCTTCTCCTTCTTATTTTGTAGGGTGCGGCAAAAGCGCGATTCACCCAATAAATGGCGTGAGCATGGCAACCTGTTTAGCTCCCTTACAGATCAACATATATGAGGATAAAAATAAGTCAAGGTAAGTCAATAAGTCAAGGGGGTAAGGGCCTCAACCCATCATGTATCCAATTTACCCCACAATTTCCCTCGCCTACTGTAAAAGCGCGATTCACCCAATAAATGGCGCGATTTGACGCCGTATCTTCAGATTGATGGATAATGGGTAAGTGTATACAAATCCTCCACTCAAACCATGCAAAACAACTATGAAACACTAGCCTATATTCCTTGAAAAAAAAAAAAAATTGGTAAATAAGCCTAAGGCCGATGTAGTCTTGTTGAACGTTACCCCGGCAAATAGCCTAGTGGCAGCGAGAGGGCCAAGAAGTTCACAACAATAGCAAACCATGAGTGCAGTGGCGGATGTAAGTTAAAATAAGAAATCATCGTATTTAACCCTTCCTACCCGGGCTGCCTTAGGTAAGGACAGCGCGGCAGAAGGGCCGCTACCCGGTATGACTTACCTAAGGCATTTGCTTTAAAGCGTGCTTTAAATTTCGCGCGGGCATATTTTACTTTGCGTGGGCGATCGTAGTGCCACCAAGCCTCAACTACCACGCTTATCAGTTCCTACGTTGCCGCCATTGAGAGCTACAGCAAAAAAATGAATTCCGACGCGTCCGATTCTGTGCAATCTCCCGCGCGTCCCAGTGCTAACCCGCTTGCAACATCTACACCTCTGCCAACCGAGAAGAAAAAGAAACTAAGGAAAGTGAAACGTTTGCTAAGTGAGAGTGCAATAGACCGTGAACTTTTCAACCCGGATTTGAGCAGTATCTTCAGATTGATGGATAATGGGTAAGTGTATACAAATCCTCCACTCAAACCATGCAAAACAACTATGAAACACTATAGTCAAACAGATCCTAACAGGCGGTCCTACCCGCGGTTACTCCCTTTACATTGGTGCCATATGTATAATTATTTACAACAAAAATATATTATTTTCGGTATTAAGTACCTTAAGTCGGTTTGAAATGCTCTGGCAATTTCTACATGTACAAAAAAGCTTTGTTTTTATAATTAATTCGCTTGTTATTAGTAAATACAACGGACATTGTACACAAATTGGCACCGTAGCTACTGCGACGTTGTCAGGTTTCTGGGCAAAGAACTCCCTCACAGATTATCCTTTAAACTATAACAAAACATGACGTGATGGCGCGCTGCCAGGCGCACGAAATTAGTACTGTCACGTCTAAACTAAATCAGTTCATTCCTGACTTTGCCACCATCCACAATGGAAGCCTCTCCAAATCGCCCCACACACTTGCATAGTCAGGTAAAAGAGATGGCCTATAACGTTCACCAATACTTCCAGAAAGAGAAGGAGCTTGGATGCCCTCTTATTGCCGTAACAAACGCTACTTCCCGGACAGCTGCAGCCACAAAACTGGGTGAAAGAACAATTTCAAGAATAACGAAAGAAGCAAGAATTAATGAAGAAATAATAAATCGCCCAAATTTAGGTCACCCAAGAAACGACAACGCCAACATCCATTACAGATTTTGTTGATGGATTCAATGAAGGTTCTAAGAAGAACAGTGCTCAATTTCTACGAAAGAAAAGAGATTCCCACACTGGAAAAAATCCATGAAGAAATTAAAGAGAACCTTTCTTACCCGGAAAAATGGACAAAGGTTGTTAAACATGCGGAAAATCTACAAGAAGATGATGCAAACAAAGATGTGGTGATTGATAAATTCATAGATTCTTTCATCATTACTCTCACATCTTCTGATGAGGATTCTGAATAACATTGTGTACCTTTGCAAAGAATAATATAGAGGAGTAGGCCTCCAGGGGAACCTCTTTAAACAAAACGCGCGCCGAAACTTTTACCTCTTGGGTGGTGTGGAAACAAAGTAAAAATATAAAATAGTAATATATATATGGTATATATATATATATATATATATATATATATATATATATATATATATAAGAGAGAGAGAGCTATATGATAAGTGCGTTCCCATTCTCACTCATACACAGGGCAAGGTCAATGTACGATCGCGCTAATAAGTCATGTCCCAGCTGGCATTACGTTTGGCTTGCTCTGTGCTGTATTAATGTCTGTCAGATGTTGAATAGGGTGGGTAAGTGTAGGAACATGTTTGTATATTTTACTCGATATGAAGAAATGAAGCTTAGATATTGCTGATACTAATTATTGATCAAAACATATATGGTGCCCAGACATCTCTTATTAGCGCGACTGTACCTTGAATAGGGGGAGGTGGAGGGAGGGAGAAAGATATAGCGAGAGTAATTTGGAAAGGTTATCGTACAGAAAGGGTCAAAAGGACAACCGGCACCAGTGTAAGGGTAGGTGACTGCGCCCATAACCGCCTGTTTGGGTCTGTAGGACTATAGCCTATATTCCTTGAAAAAAAAAAAAAAAAAAAAAAAAAAATGGTAAATAAACCTAAGGCCGATGTAGTCTTGTTGAACGTTACCCCGGCAAATAGCCTAGTGGCAGCGAGAGGGCCAAGAAGTTCACAACAATAGCAAACCATGAGTGCAGTGGCGGACGTAAGTTAAAATAAGAAATCATCGTATTTAACCCTTCCTACCCGGGCTGCCTTAGGTAAGGACAGCGCGGCAGAAGGGCCGCTACCCGGTATGCCTTACCTAAGGCATTTGCTTTAAAGCGTGCTTTAAATTTCGCGCGGCCATATTTTACTTTGCGTGGGCGATCGTAGCGCCACCAAGCCTCAACTACCACGCTTATCCTACGTTGCCGCCATTGAGAGCTACAGCAAAAAAATGAATTCCGACGCGTCCGATTCTGTGCAATCTCCCGCGCGTCCCAGTGCTAACCCGCTTGCAACATCTACGCCTCTGCCAACCGAGAAGAAAAAGAAACTAAGGAAAGTGAAACGTTTGCTAAGTGAGAGTGCAATAGACCGTGAACTTTTCAACCCGGATTTGAGCAGTATCTTCAGATTGATGGATAATGGGTAAGTGTATACAAATCCTCCACTCAAACCATGCAAAACAACTATGAAACACTAGCCTATATTCCTTGAAAAAAAAAAATAAAAAAAAAAATTGGTAAATAAGCCTAAGGCCGATGTAGTCTTGTTGAACGTTACCCCGGCAAATAGCCTAGTGGCAAAGAGAGGGCCAAGAAGTTCACAACAATAGCAAACCATGAGTGCAGTGGCGGACGTAAGTTAAAATAAGAAATCATCGTATTTAACCCTTCCTACCCGGGCTGCCTTAGGTAAGGACAGCGCGGCAGAAGGGCCGCTACCCGGTATGCCTTACCTAAGGCATTTGCTTTAAAACGTGCTTTAAATTTCGCGCGGCCATATTTTACTTTGCGTGGGCGATCGTAGCGCCACCAAGCCTCAACTACCACGCTTATCAGTTCCTACGTTGCCGCCATTGAGAGCTACAGCAAAAAAATGAATTCCGACGCGTCCGATTCTGTGCAATCTCTCGCGCGTCCCAGTGCTAACCCGCTTGCAACATCTACGCCTCTGCCAACCGAGAAGAAAAAGAAACTAAGGAAAGTGAAACGTTTGCTAAGTGAGAGTGCAATAGACCGTGAACTTTTCAACCCGGATTTGAGCAGTGGTGAAAGCTCTGTGGACAAAAACCTCTATATTCAGAGTAGAAGTGGGAGCGAAATTGACGATTTTGTGGGATTTGGTGCTGATGACAATGTTGATTTATTTGAGGGGGGTGATAGTAGTGATGATCCAGATGTGGAAGTGGTGGAGGAAGGTGCTATTGAAGTACCAAGTGTGCTACAGCCAACCCCTTCGCCTAGTTTCGTAGGTCAGGGTAGGCCTGGGCCTAGCCCTACGCCAGGACCTTCCCCTTTGCCTGCCCGTACGCCCTTGAAAGTGGGTAAATACTTCTATAAACAGTCTTTAGTGAAAAGTGCAGCCAAGAAAGCACGCAGGGAAGCAGAAAAAGTGAGGGAAGGCGTAGATAGTGAGAGTGACGCCGACCCAGGCCTAGCAACCACCCGCATTCCTTTGTCCCGACGCCTTGACCCGGGACGCCGGGAGGGCCACCCACAGCCCTCGGCTTCATCTGTCCCTCAGGATGACCAAAGGGCCTCTACAAGTGCGTCATTGGCCTCCCACAGTGTGCCACCACAGGCCCCGCATCGTAGGTCATTATTTCCGGCGGAAAAGTCCACGGCTAGCCGCAAAAGGAGCCCAACTCCCGAGGCCGAGGCTCCCATTGCTCAACCTCCCGCAGCCCCACGCCCGGTCTATTCTTCACCAGAGTTGTCTCCTGATGACCCCAACATTGCCCCAGATGACCTGACGTCGCCTGAGGAAGAGGAAAACGAAGAGGAAGAGGAAGTCCCGACAAGAAGAGTCAAAGGGCGAGGTCGTGGACGTGGTCAGCCTGCCGACGCCGCTGCCCCTGGGCCTGGGCCTGGGCGTGCAGGGCGTCCGCGTGGCCTGCTGCAGCTGCACGTCCTCGTCCTCGTGCAGCTGACATGTTTGTGTGGTCAGATGGGGCAGATTTTGTGCCAGATTGTCCTGCCTTTGACGAGGTACAACAGGGTTCCGGGGTGTCACCAGCATATCCCTGTGGCCCAAATGCCACCCCCAGTGAACTTTTCTGTGGCTTCTACGACAATGAAGTCATGGAATACCTTGTCAAAGAGACAAATAACCACCAGGCTATCTGTTCAAACTTTCTTGGGAGGAAGACCAGTGCCAAGATGGTGGCATGCAGAGCTCTCACTGTGGCAGAATTATGTGTTCTTGGCACTCACAATGCTGATGACACACATAAAGAAGCACGTTCTGGCCGACTACTGGATAACTGGCGACCTCACAACGACTCCAGCATTTGGCAAATTCATGTCAAGGGATAGGTACTTCGACATCCTCTCATATTTCCACCTGACAAATAACATGAATGTCCACGAGCCCGACACACTCTGGAAGATCAGGCAACTGTATGACATGATACGTCATCGGTTTTCCACCTACCTGATTCCATTTCAGAAGCTGTGCATCGACGAGTCTCTGGTCCTGTTCCGTGGTAGGCTGCACTTCCGACAGTATATCCCGTCAAAGAGACACCGCTTCGGCATCAAGCTCTTCGTCCTCTGCGACTGCAAGACGGGATATGTGCTCGACTTTATAGTCTACAGCGGCAAGGGTGGTGAGGTGCAGATTGACCCCCTCATTGGTTTTGGCGGCGCTGTGGTAAAGAGGATGATGGAGAGGTACTTCCATGACAAGCACGTCCTCTATACCGACAATTATTACACGTCGCCTATCCTCGCCAAGTACCTCCATGACCGCAAGACCGGAACTGTCGGCACAGTGAAGGGGAAGAGGAAGGGCATGCCAGCCTACCCAACCAAAACTAAGAAGACGGACATCTTCCATAAGAAGAGTGGCCCCATCCTCTCCATCCACTGGCATGACCAGCGCAAGGTCAACCTCCTCACCACATGCCACAAAGTAGAGATGGTCCCCACAGGGAAGGTGGACCGAAAAACGAAGAACCCTATCACGAAACCAGCTTCTGTTCTGGACTATAACCTGAACATGCGCCTCGTCGACAAGTCCGACATGCAGATGGGCTTCATAGACTGCCTGCGAACATCTTGCAGGTGGTACAAGAAGTTTGTCCTGCATACAGTAGATATGTCTGTCCTCAACGCGTACAACATCTACCGTTTGAGGAGTCCAGTCATCAAGTACAAGAGCCTGCGGACCTTCCAAAAGCAGCTGATACATGAGCTCCTGGTAAAACATGCGGGTACACCAGGGAGGCCACTACAAGGACCAGGCATGATGGACAGAACAGGGTGTGCCGAGTTCTTCAGAAAGCACCAGCTCGTCGCCCTTCCTTTCCAGAGTCCTAACAGCAGAATAAGAATGCAGAAGAGGTGCTATGTGTGCACCCGCACAACTCGACGACCAAGCAAACCCACAAAAACCACTTGGCAATGCCTCGAGTGTCAGGTGGGACTGTGTGCTGGCACCTGCTTCAATGATTTCCACACTATGACAAACTATTGAAGTGTAAGTGACAGTGATAGTGACACTCAATAATAATAATAATAATATAACTAAGTATAAGTGAAAGAGACACATAAGTAATAATAAGTGCCTTCAGAACAATATGAACAAGTGAAAGTGACACTAAAATATATATTCCTAACAATAAATAAGTGAAAATGACACTATCAATTACCATAGTCCAGTATAAATAATCATAACTACTATAATAATGACATAAAACTAAGTCTAAGTGAAAGAGACACACATAAGTAATAATAAGTGCCTTCAGAACAATATGAACAAGTGAAAGTAACACTAAAATATATATTCCTAACAATAAATAAGTGAAAATGACACTATCAATTACCATAGTCCAGTATAAATAATCATAACTACTATAATAATAACAATAAAACTAAGTATAAGTGACGGAGACACAAATTACTTCAGAAAAATAAATTTATTGAGTGAAAATAACATAATAACAATAATATATGGCATAATAAACAATAAAACACTAAAAAAACGTCTAGGCTAGGCTACCGTATATTCGTTAATCAGACTGCTTCCCGCATTCCCGCGCATCCCCAAGCGTAGCTGTGTTATTTACCTGTAGAATGGCATTAAGTAGAGCTCTCTAAGTCAACTGGTTGAGCTGTGATGATGATTTCATTGGAGATAACTTTATGGCCAAAACAGCCACTTTACACCACTTTTCGATACTTAACAACAACATACAGGCACACACGAACAAGCGACGCTCTCCTTCTTGTGGCCGGAGATGCGGGGCGTCGGTCCAGCCAGCTGTTGTTTACATGCGTCGGACCGACGCCTCGCACACGAAGCTCACAGGCTTTCAACCACTGGGCGTTCAAGAGGCCTTCCGGTTACCTGTTATATGCTTTTTTATAGGCGTTCAAGAGCCCTTCCGTGGTGAGAGGGTTAATTACCCATTATTCATTAATCTGAAGATACGGCGTCAAATGGCCATTTATTGGGTGAATCGTGCTTTTACAGTAGGTAAGGGAAATTGTGAGGTACAGTAAATTGGATACACGATGGGTTGAGAGGGGACGTTGCCCCCCCCCCCCCCCTTGATTTATTGTCATCCTCTGGATACACGATGGGTTGAGGGGGGCTTTGCCCCCCTCACACCCCCCCTTGATTTATTATCATCCTCATATATGCAAATCTGTAAGGGGGCAAAAACAGGTTGCCGGTATTTCGTTTATGTGAGTAACGCTCACGCCATTTATTGGGTGATTCGCACCCAATGCATCGTTCAAAACAAGAAGAAGAATGAGGTCAAGTCGAAGGATTCATTGGACGTAATGCTTTGTTTACAGTCGGGACTTATTATTTTGGTGTAATCAGGTTTTTTCAAGTGTCGATAACTAAATTCTTCCATGCAGACTATAATGAGAAAAATATGGCGAGTCTATAAGTCCCTATTTTCCTTAATAAATGATTGCTAGTAGTGCGGCAAAAGACGTCTTTAATGATATAATTTCCGGAAGTTTAAACCTATAAAAAAAATGGTCAGGCCTATTAAGTTTGGCAAAGGCTAGGCCCACTGCCAACAACTGTGGTTCGGGGCTAGTCAGAGCAGGCACCCCATGTAAAACTTGCTTCAAACTCGTCAAATGGCGGTTCGCTGACGCGGAGGGATCTACCTCAAGTCCAGCTCTGGCCCCCTGGGGGTGCATGCTGGCTAGGAGGACCGAGAGGGTACAGGGCATAGTGTTTTTTCACCATCCACAGACTGGCACTTTCCGCCTACAAGAATAGGGGCCCGAACCCGGAGGTAGCGCACCGGGAGGCTGCTCTATCACTAGGCGCATAATACCGGGCCAGCCATAGTGCCGTGTGCGCGCACGGATTGCGTCCTCTGCGGTTGGTTCTGGTGGGGTGCCCCGAGGCCACTAGGTTCCACCCCATTTAAGTTCATGGGATGGCCTTTGGGTGATAACTGCCCGGGGTTGCCTGGAGCTGGATACCTGGGGATAGTGACCTCCAACGTTGGCAAAAAAATACCAATCATGACTAAAAACAACTACCAAAGAAAACGTAAGTCTGTTGATATAAAATCGCAAAAGGACACTGCCACAGTTTCTTCCCCCAAGTTTAGGTTCGGAAGTGTGAATGTGGGTACTATGAAAGGAAGGACAGGTGAGATTGCGGAGATGCTAGAGAGACGACGAGTTGATGTATGTTGTGCCCAGGAAACCCGGTGGAAAGGGGGGAGTGCGAGGTGGATTACGGGTAAAACGAACACTTTAAGTTTATATGGAAGGGAAATGAACATGGTACGGGAGGGGTGGGTTTCCTGGTGGCAGAGAGGTGGGCAGATTGTGTTATAGAAGTAAAAAGGTTTAATGAAAGACTGATTTTACTAAGAATCAAATTCGGGGCGAGAGCCATAGATGTTATATCAGCATATGCCCCCCAAGCAGGCTTAGCTAGAGATGTCAAAGAACGGTTCTGGAATGAATTACTAGGGGTGGTTGTCGGATGCAAGGAAGGGGAGGCAGTAATTGTGGGAGGGGACTTGAATGGACATGTCGGGGCAGGTGCCGATGGATATGAGGGCGTGCACGGAGTACAGGGTTATGGCCGTAGGAACCTGGGAGGCGTATACATACTGGAGCACTGTACTGCCACAGGGATGGTGGTGTGTAATACAGTACTATGTTTAGGAAAAGGATGAGCCATCTGATAACATATGAATCAGGTGGCTCCAGTAGCCAGATAGACTACTTCCTTATCAGCAAATCTGACAGAAAGTGGGTTAGAGACGTTAAGATCATACCAGGTGAAGAATGCATCACCCAACACAAGCTTCTAGTATGTGATATGTGCCTAGGTAGAGTTCCTGTCAGAAAGAAAGTTCATTTGCCAAAAAGGAAAGTATGGTTGTTGGAAAAAGAGGAGTACAGAGACAGATTCCACAACGAAATGATGGAACTCGAAAGGAGAATGGGCGTTAGGCCAGATGTTGATAGCAAATGGAACTTTATAGAGCGCAGCCTCCTCGATACCACAGACAAAGTCTGTGGCAAAATAAAGGGGCCACCTAGATATAAGTTCTCCTGGTGGTGGAACAATGATGTCGAAGCGGCAGTCAGAGAGAAGAAGAGATGTTTCAAAGTATGGAAGGAAGGTGGCAGCAAGGAAGAATACCTGTCCACCAAACGAAATGCTAGAAGAGAGGTCTACAGGGCAAAGAAAACCATACAGGATAGCGTAATAGAACAAGTTTGCAGCACTAATAATACCAATGGAGTTTATAAATTAGCTAAGAATGTAAGGGACAGTAGCCAGGACGTTGTGGGTGTAAGATGCATAAATAATGACAGTGGCACGACTGTTTACACAGAAAAAGAAATCAGAGAGGCGTGGAAGGAGCATTATGAAAGACTGCTTAATGTGGAGTTTGAATGGAACAGGGAACAGCTCAGCACTGTAGTCCCAGTACGCCTCCGCCTTTGATAGGGTACGACGCTGTTAAAAGTGCTATAGATAAAATGAAGTCAGGAAAAGCCGCTGGGAGCTCCGGCATTGTCGCTGAGATGCTAAAAGCAGCTGAAGATACTGGGGTAAAATTGGTCACAGAGTTGATTAATGCTATCATAAAGGAGGAAAAAGTTCCCTATGCTTGGCAGGAAAGTGTTATACCGGTAGTAAATATATATAAAGGCAAGGGTGACTCCTTAGACGGGAAATTATCGGGGTTTGAAAATGCTCGATCAAGTCATGAAAGTCAGCGAAAGGGTCTTTGAATGTATGATCAGGGAAAGTGTTGCTATCAGCGACATGTAGTTTGGATTTATGCCGGGACGTGGCACAACTGATGCTATCTTCACTCTTAGGCAAATGCAAGAGAGGTACCTACAGAAAAACAGGGAGTTATATCTAGTTTTTGTAGATCTGGAGAAGGCCTTCGACCGGGTGCCCAGGGAGGTAGTGCAGTGGGCTATGAGAAAACTTGGAGTAGAAGAGTGGTTGGTGCGTGTGATAATGAGAATGTATGAGGGGTCACGGGCAGCAGTTAGAGTAAACGGGGGACTGAGTGAAGAGTTCTCAGTGAAAGTTGGAGTTCACCAAAGCTCAGTTCTGAGCCCATTTCTGTTTGTTTTAGTCTTGGAGGCTCTGTCAAGGGAATTTAGGATAGGACTCCCATGGGAGATGTTATATGCAGATGATCTAGTTCTTATCGCAGATAGTGCGCAGGAAGCAGAGGCGAAGTTCAAAAGATGGAGGGAAGGTATGGCAAATATGGGTCTAAGAGTTAACATAGATAAAACAAAGGTCATGATTAGAGGAGTAGGGCGTGGAGCTATGGAAAGAAGCGGCGACTATCCATGCGCAGTATGTGGGAAGGGGGTGGGATGTAATTCAATTCAATGTTGTGTCTATAGTGACTGGGTACACAAGAGATGTAGTGGAGCTAGAGGACCTTTGACAAGAATCATAGACTTTGAATGTGCAGTGTGCAAGGGAGATCTTGTATTAAATGACCCGCCTGTCAGTGTTGATTTCGACAGTGTAACGCTGGAGTGTGTGAAAAAGTTCTGTTACCTGGGCGATACAGTTTCCACTGGAGGTGGCGCTGAAGCTAGCTCCATTACTAGAGTCAGAAGTGGCTGGGGAAAGTTTAGAGAGCTGTTGCCACTCCTGACCATGAGAGGGCTCCCACCCCACCTTAAAGGGAAGGTGTATACCTCGTGTGTTAGGAACGTGATGACCTATGCCTCTGAGACGTGGCCGGTTAAAGCGGAGGATGTCAATAGAATGGAACGAAATGAGAAGAGAATGGTGAGATGGATGTGTGGGGTTAATCTTAGGGACAGGGTATCGAGCGAGGAATTGAGAAGGCGTCTGGGCATTAGGAGTATCAGTGAAGTGATGCGCACGAGCCGACTTGGTTGGTTTGGACATGTGGAGAGAATGGATGATCAGAACTGGGTGAAGAAATGCCGGACAGTGAACTTGGGGGGAGCTGCGCGTAGGGGTGGACCTAGAATGACGTGGGCTCGGGTACTTCGGTCCGATCTCAAAATAAAGAACTTGACAACACAGGCGGCCCTTGACAGGACCGCCTGGAAATCTGCCATTTAGGACGTGAGACTGTAACCACAGCTGTGGACAAACGGTCTTTAAACTTGTATGTATGTACAGTATGTATGTATGTATGCTAATTAAATTGCTAAAAAAAAAATCAGATTTGTATTTATCTAGTTTAGAAGTATGTAAGGGTGTTTTGATGTGTTGTGTGATAATACTAGGAAATGCATATTTACCCATTAAACAACAATCTAAAAACACGCCCCACCACTCGCGAAAAATAACTATGGGATGGATGTAGAGTTCGGGCGTACGGTCGTCATGTTTACATAGGGCGATCGCCGCGGTTAACTTTGCGTCTATTTAGACTAAGTTTTTTTCGGTTATTTGCCCCCTGCTGGCAATATATAATTATTTTATTCTATTCTATATGCTCAGGCCCAATCCTCACTTTTCCTATTTTTATTTTTTTTATTTTCCTCTATATAATATTTTTTGTTCCCCTCTATATTATATTTGTTTTTTCCTCTATTTTATTTATTTTTTTTTTTTTTTTGTACCGGTATTTTCTTGGGGGTGGCCAACTCAAGACAGAGCAAGAACAGGGAAAACACAAGACAAAACAACGAACAAACACAGACAAAACACAAAATTCACACACATCCAGGTCACCCAGGAGGATACCCAGAGACCAGGGTCACCAAGGCAATATATATGATGATGACAATATGTCATGGGGGGGGTGAGCGGGGAAAAGCCCACCCGGCCCCCTCAACAAATGATTGTATCCAATGGCATTCAAAATAGACGGGAACATGATTGCAAAGGTCCGACGTCTCCCCCGCCGCCGTCATGTTTACATTTGTCGATCGCCGTGGTTAAGTTCGCGTCTATTTTGACGGCGATTTTTTTTCTCGGTAATTTGCCCCCTGCTGGCAATATATATGATAATGACAATATGTCATGGGGGGGGTGAGGCCCTTAACATATTATTGTATCCAAAGGCAGTCAAAATAGACGGGAACATGATGGCAAAGGTCCGACGCCACTACGCGTAGTGTAAACAAGGATGGCGGTACGCCCGCACTTAACATTCTTGCCATAACTATTTGCCGTGGGAATGGATACAAATATGTTGAGGGGCCCCTCACCCTCCCCAGGAATTATTGAAATCCTCGTATATTTAAACAGTAAAGGGCAAAAACCTATTTGGGAAGGATGTAGTTACCGGGTGTACCACTACCGACACAATATAAATCATCTATAAATACTTATAATAAAATAAATACTTATAGGCTAAATCTATAATACTAGATTAGGTTAGGTTAGGTTTTTTGGTTAGGCTAATGCATTTTTGTATCCAAAGGCAGTCAAAATAGACGGAAACATGATGGTGAGCGTCCGCGTAGTGTAAACACTAAACAAGACGGGTGGTACACCCGGTAACTACATTCTTGCGGCCTTGCCCCTAATTTTTTCCAACGCGAGTCGCCGAGGCTACACTCGCGGCGGACAAGACTGAAACTGCACGTATGTGTGGAGCACTCCTCTTAAAATTTGATGTATGTACTGTATGTATGTAAACAAACCCACCCACCTCTTGCGAGGTAGGCGATATAGCCTAGGCTATAGGATATTTTGTTTTCTTCAGGATCAGTAATACATTTTTACGGGCATTTAGACAAATATATGAATGAAATACATGGTAGGCCTATAAGAAACCTATAGGCCACGATAAAATTGATGTAGGCCTATGAATTTAAGGGATGGATGTAGTTACCGGGTGTACCACTACCGACATACAACATAAATCATCTATAAATACTGGTAAAATGCCGATAAAAGTACCGTCGGTCAATTAAAACACTAAAATCGGCTTACGGTAGCCATGTAATAACATGGTGAACCTTCGTGAAAGTGGCACGAAACGGCGAATTTATTGGTGGATGGTGGAAAGTTCTGGGTTACCGGATGTTGGTACCACCTATAACGTTGGTAATTTAATTCATATCTTTCTTATACTCCCTACATATGATTCAGAAAGCCTTCAGCTTTGCACATATATGCATATTTTTTACCTAGGTCACATAATAATAATGAATTCGAATACTTACCAAAGTCGATGTTAGGCCATCAGAATTGTCTCAATATTATCCTATTTTCACCAATTTAAGCAGCTCCTCATTGTCATACACAACGTTCAGTTATTCACAATTGTAAATCATGTGTGGAAATGCTGATACTAAAGCTACATTCTCCATATTAGCCTGAAATATGACGAGAAACCTAAAATCCGCCATTTTTCTTCACTGAATGAGTAAGACTGGCCTCTTAGTTCTTAATCCATTACACTATTCTTCAATTATATACGAAAACTACATAAAAGCATCATAAGCATGTCAATAAATAAATGTAACATATTTATTACACAATTCGCGATTTATAGCCATTATTTGCAAGGTAATTAAAAAAAATTACCATTAGACATCGTAGTTCGGAAAATGGCTTTGGCTTCAACTTGATACACTTATGGTGACCATATCTTACTTTGAAATATATAGAATATAACATATAAGAGGTAGATTTATGCGATAAAGGTAGCATCAGGCCACCCAAAACAATGGTACATTTATTGACCGCCCGCAAAAATCGCGTACGTTTTTATAAAAATCTGTATGTTGCCACATGGTACATTTTATACCTCAAGAATTCGACCACACTGAGCCAAAACCTTACCAGTCTTGTCCCGGCAGCCATTTTGCATGCAGGTGATCTATTTTTGTGAATATGAAGAAAGTTTTAGACCTTGTCCGCACCGTGAATCGGCGAATCTTGCTCTGCCTCGCAGATATATTCACTTAACGGTCTTAACCCTCTCACAACCATATGACGCAGAGGTTGCCAGATTAGCAGGGTGTCAATCCACAAAATATGAATTGTGTTATCATCATGGTTTATTATTTTGTTATCATTATAGCGCGGCGAAGGCGCGAGCTCTAGGGGGGTCCGGGGGCATGCCCCCCAGATTTTTTTTTTGAGAATTTAGGTGTCTAAAACAGTATTTCCTGCAATAAAAAAACCAATCAAGATGGAAAATATGGAGACCAAAATTGTTTCAATTTAGCCTAGCCTACCCTTTTTTTTGGGGGGGGGGTTTCTGTTATCATTATACAAAAAGTTCATTGCGTTATCACTCAAAAAAACAGCGTCGTTTGACACCCTGCAGATTAGCAATAATAAATAGAGTTCTCTCACTCTTATAATTACCTCTCCAAAATTAGTTTTCTGCCCACAGCTAACTCAAAGACAACTGCAGAGGTTAAAGTAACTAAACTAAAGGTTTCTAAATATCCCTAATGGTAACAAAGGCTTTAAAGTATCCCTAATAGGCTCAAAAGTGCGTCAAGAACGTGAGAGGGTTAATACCTTGTAGGACCTATGGAAATGCTTAACCCGTTGAGACCCAGCGTCGCACGTGTTGCGTCGGCAGTCTTTGATCACCAACTCCCAGCGACGCATCACGTGCGTCCGACATATAAAAAACACTTACGTGGCTCGTAAGGTAGGAAATGGCGGGAGAATAGGAGGGGGCGGTACCGTAGTGTGTGGGGGAGCCGGGCCAGTAGGTGTGAGCGGGCCGAGACAGCCGCGCGGCTGGTGGTGGTGGGCTTAGTGGGGATAGTTTACACCCCTAGTTTACCGCCACTTTGAACCTTCATTACTCCGGTCGTATGGGAGCTAGAGGCTTGAGATTTATGTGAGATACTCCTTAGGATGTATGCCGTACAATGCCATACTCAGTTTTTACCCTAGTGCTCCCGGGCGGGTGGTCATGCGGGGGAGACGAACTATTGAAACCCCCCCCCCCCGCCCCCCAAAATCACCGAAATGCGTTTTTTTTTATTTGTGTGTTCATTTCTCACCATTCTCTTCCATTTTGGCTCAACAAATTTTTTTGAAGCTCCCCCCCCCCAACCCCCCCCCCAAAAAAAAATGTCAGAGGTGATTTTTTTTTTTTTTCATTTCTCATCCTTGTCTTCCATTTTAGCAAACAAAAAAAATAAGTGAAAATGGCTTGGGACTGGGGTGAACAAAATATTATAACTAGCCGGGGCTCAACGGGTTAAATATGATATATTTTACCTTTAAAGTGACAATTGATAGTGTGTGCTTCCAGCTGTTTTGTGTAAACAAACCGATGAAGAAAAAAAGGAAGTACTGTATAAACCCCAGCTGAAGTTGGAGGTTCGCAATTATGGTAGGTGAGACCGGAGTACTTTTATCGGCGTTTTACCCCCTATAATAAAATAAATACTTATAAATCTATAATACTAGGTTAGGTTGTTTGGTTAGGGTAATGTATTTTTGTATCCAAAGGCAGTTCAAATAGACGGGAACATGATGGCGAGCGTCCGCGTAGTGTAAACAAGACGGGCGGTACACCCGGTAACTACATTCTTGCCGAATTTAATTACCGGGTACATAAACTTTGATAATTATAGGGACAATGTAGGTCTATGGAATCCTTAGACTACTGTACTCGTGTATAATCAACTGCGGGAGAATAATTATGATCACATTTATAAAACCCGATATTAGCCTAATAGAAAAAACACCCATTCTAATCAATCTCAAGAGCTCTTTCGGGCATCCTCACTGTTTACGAACGCCTTCTTTATGCAGTATCATCTACCCCCTGCTGGCAACATAGATGACGATTTCAATAATTCATGGGGGGGGGGGGGATCAAGTTCCTCAACCCATCATATATCCCACATCGGAATTATAACTAAGACCATGATGAAAACACTCATTTCTCAAAATCTGGAGGAAAAAACATGAAAAATAAGGCCTTAAGGGTCAATATTTACGAGCCGCACCACAGCTGGGATCTCATTTCTAATGGTAGTTTTGGGTTCCTATCATTTTATGCTTCATAGCTAGGCTGGGCTAGCCTAGGCCCTAGGCTATATAGCCTAATTTTTATCCACTGGAAAATATTTTTTTAGCCTAGGCCTACTTGGCTTAGGCTAGGCTATTTTTTTTTTTTTTAGCATCAGCCTAGGCAAACCTAACCAAAAAACCTAACCTAACCTAATAGCCCCCAAATACATTTAGGTTAGGTTATGTTAGGTTTTTTGGTTAGGTTACCTAATGCAAAAAATAAAAATAAATAGCCTAAATAGGCTAGCCAGTATAACTCCATTTATTGGTCACCAATTATTTTGACATATTTGAAGACAGATATGGAATCTATATGCTCTAAGCATCATATTAAAATTAGTTTCAACCCTCGGCAAAACCTATTAAAAAAAACGGTAACAACATGTCTACCTACCGTAAAACGGTTGTCAATACTCTCTTATAGACGGCGCGGCTTTCAGCGACGCCATTTTTTCGTGAACTGGAGAGCTCTATCCTTCAACTTTTGTAATACTATCACGCCATCTGCCAATCCTCATTGGAAATACTGAGTTTCATTTCCTAACTCCTGCGCAATACGTCACGAGACACTTCTGGATTCTTATTGGGGTTTTTTTCTGACCACGTCATTAAACTCATAGATTCCGTCACGCATACAACCAGCAACCTATCAGGTGAGTTTATTGACCTTGATTACATCATTGCACTGAACCAATCACAGCTACACACCTTCATTTAAGTCTCTCCTCACTTTAGTCATGGACGCCGCTTGTAATGGTTGTTCACCCCTCCCACATTCAGTGATTATTGACACTACAAGGAACAATAGTGCAGCCCTTAAGGTTTTTACTGACCATGGTTGTTTGCCTACCTCTGTTTCCTGCAAACTCTGCTCAAACGAATGTTACTATTATGAACCGGCAGACCAGTGGCGATGCGGTCATTATTGGTTTTTAAATAAAACCACTACTCGTCGTAACTCCTCGTCGAAAACGTGGACGCATCTCTTCCTCACCTACTCCCTCCACATCTCAATATGGTATGCAATTACGATTTCTTATTTTCGCGGGTTTAAAAACGGCGAAAACAAATTTATTTAAGCAAAACTTGGCTCGTGTTTTAAGGTATTTCCGTAATTGTTTAATCGAAGTACTCTTTTTTTTCTAGTTATTAAAAACGTATTCTATGGTGTATTATATGATATATAGAAGCAATATAACTGTTCAAATGACCTGGTAAGTGTATATTAAACCAAATACAAAACTTTGAATAATGAGGTAAGAGATATGTGTTTTTTATCACTTTTCATCCCAAGACCAGCGGGGGTCTGGGGGCAGCAGCCCCCCAGGATGCCCAGGTTACCTTAGGTTAGGTTAGGTTAGGTTAGGTTAGGTTAATGACCAGCTATGTAAATACAGTAGTGAACATTTGGTTTAGTCTGTGCTCAAAAATCCATTTTCTTTAGCAGGCCATACACCAAACAATTACCCCCTTTTCACAGACAAATACACAAACAATCTGTCAAAGATGCAAATAGCGGGGGTGTGGGGGCGGCAGCCCCCACCCATAATACTAGGATAGGTTAGGTAAGGTTGTTAGGTTAGGCTAATGTCCTTTCAAAGGGGTATAGGCTTGTAAACACTATGATAGCTTAACATGAGCCAAAAATCGAAATTAGGTTAGTGTAATTTGTTTACTCTTAAAACTCGCAAAATCAGAGACAATTTTCCCAAAACATGGCTCGGGTTTTATGGCTTTGCAATTTCGGGAAACCTGAGCCAAATTTCTAAATGAGGTTACTGTCATTTGTTTGTCTACAAACTCGCAAAATCCGAGCCAGCTTTGGCCAAAACCTGGCTCGGGTTTTCCAAAATTCGGGTTTTATGGCTTTGCAATTTTGGGAAACCTGAGCCAAATTTCTAAATAAGGTTACTGTCATTTGTTTGTTTACAAACTCGCAAAATCCGAGCCAGCTTTGGCCAAAACATGGCTCGGGTTTTCCAAAATTCGGGTTTTATGGCTTTGCAATTTTGGGAAACCTGAGCCAAATTTCTAAATGAGGTTACTGTCATTTTGTTGTCTACAAACTCGCAAAATCCGAGCCAGCTTTGACCAAAACTTGGCTCGGGTTTTCGAAATATTGGGTTTTAGACCTTTGAAATACCTTCAAACCCGAGCCAAGTTTTGCTTGAATACGTTTGTATCGCCGTTTTACGCATTTACCCCCTCATTTTCCCTGTACTTCATAGCCCTCCCCACTATCGGGCGGCGTGTCTTAAGATCGTTGTATAATAGGGAAAACGGTTTCGCCGAGGGTTCTAATTATTTCTAAACACTATATATTGATGAAAACTAACAGGGAAAAATAAAAAAATCCATGGGAAAATTGGTGACCAATAAATGGAGTTTTTCCGGCTAGCCTAGGCTAAAGCCAAGAAAAAAAAAATCCAGTGGATAAAAATTATATAGGCCTAGGCTAGCCTAGGCCTAGCAATGAAGCATACAATGATAGGAACCCAAAACTACCATTAGAAATGAGATCTCACCTGTGGTGCGGCTCGTAAATATTGACCAAAATAAGGGTGCGAGCCTAGGCTATTCCCTATAGCCTAATTAGCCTACCTAAACTTTATATTGTCCCAAAAAATTCTTAGGCTAATCTTTAGCCTACGTTAGCCTACGTTAGCCTACGGTACTTTGCCATCACCCATTAAGATTGCACTGCTAGCTAGCCTAGCTGTGGTGCGGCTCGTAAATATTGTCCCTACATCCTTGCGGCCTTGGCCGCCTTGCCCACAACTCATACCACCCATTCTGAATTTCTGTATCTCATAGCAACCATAGGCTAGGCCTAGGCCTAATTAGATAAAACTCAGAATGGGCAGGTCCTAGATTTTTGCCGCAAATTCTCTGTAGCTTAGCCTAGGCCTAGAGATAACTTTCAACAAGACAACCCACCAAGACCTAGGCCTAACTGCCAAAAGTGGGACCTATAAACAATAAGCACACCAGTGACTAGTTATCATGTAGGCTAGCAGTGCAGTAAATATAAATTCTGGCGGGAAGATAAGCTACACTTCAAAATATGTAACAGAAACAGCACGTGTGAATAAACGCCGTAAATGTCAAGATAAACACAAGTTATTCAACAATTATTACACTACTACGAGAAAGGCAGCTTACTTACTAGCTAAAATCAGCAACCAATCCTGAGGGAGTTTCAAACTGTCAACGAATTTCACTAAAGTAGTTGAAACAAAATGTCTTGTTTACTATCGCGGTAACTGTCTGCATCAGAGTACTATCTCGGAAAGAGGAAGTACTGAATACTGAACGTGCATTAAGGATAATATTTCAGTATCTTGAAATACGTTTTTTTTTATCTTACAATTATTTTTCCATTGACATAGAATCAATCAGCTAATAACTTATAGGCTATATCATAAAATTCCTAATTCAAGACTATCGATATGTAAATCTATGGGGTCGGTTATACTTACAAACGTCGCGTGGCTCATGAACAATACTTCCTTTTGCTGGAGCCGTGGTGGTCCAGTCGTGAGCACGCTCACGTGTGAATCTGCAAGACCCGGGATCGAATCCCTGCCACGGCGGACATTTAGTGTGGTAGTACGTCCTAGCATGTTTCACATGCTCGCACCCAGTCAGGGGAACATCCTGACGACGTATACAAACTAAACACACATAACAAAGCCACTCCAACAGCTTCCTCTCTCTCCAACACCCCTTCTCCCCTCTCAACACTCTTCTCTGAGCTAGTGCTGATACATGGACAGTCCTGTATAGAATCGTAAGATTCAGAGTTGTTGTTGTTGGAGTTACAGGGCCACTCGAGCACGTCACCGCGCCCGCTCCAGCCCTTCCTTCGTAGGCGCGGAGAGGCCATCGACTACAAGCGCGTCAGGCGCCCAGTCGCTGTGAGGAAGCTGCAGAAGCGGAGAATCATGGCACGTCTCATCCCCGCAGGTGTGGGGATCGGTTTTTACACCATACCCGAAAGAGGATTTATGGAGCTCCGATCTTACTCTCAACCATCTGAACAATTTAACCAGCACACCTAAACTTCGTTAAATGCGGAAGTAGCCTCACGAAAATATCATGCCCTGGTGGGGGCACGAACTCTCGACCCTTGGGTGTGAGGCAGGCACCTTACCAGTTAGACCAATAGAGATATCCCTCCTGGCCTGTTCGGCTCAGGGTATTTCCGCATCCGAGGTCTGTTTAGGCTAGCCTATTTTCACTGACTTTACACTACTTCACCTTCCGGGAAGCGAAAGCTCCGAACAGAGAGGAACAAGCTTGAGCCGAATCGACCGAGAGTCCGTCAGAGAGATGAACGGGAATGGTGAGTCAACTTCACTGAGCGATGCTACACGCACCTACAAACTGCCCAGTTGGCAACTCGCTTGGGCGGCTGGCAACTCCACAACCCAACCCAATCGAGTCTCACAACACTCCCTGCTCTCTCCTATCCTCTTCCTTGGCCTGTGGGGATCGGTTTTTACACCATACCCGAAAGAGGATTTATGGAGCTCCGATCTTACTCTCAACCATCTGAACAATTTAACCAGCACACCTAAACTTCGTTAAATGCGGAAGTAGCCTCACGAAAATATCATGCCCTGGTGGGGGCACGAACTCTCGACCCTTGGGTGTGAGGCAGGCACCTTACCAGTTAGACCAATAGAGATATCCCTCTTGGCCTGTTCGGCTCAGGGTATTTCCGCATCCGAGGTCTGTTTAGGCTAGCCTATTTTCACTGACTTTACACAGGGACCCCCCCGGCCTCCGAGGATCGTTGGCAGGGAGAGCGAGGTGATGCCGAGGAGTCGAAGGCGGCCAGCGAGGATAGACCGCTCCATGTAGAAGCGAGGACATCTCAACACATAGTGCTCAATAGTCTCCGGCTGACCATACCACCGGCATGCATCACTACCCAGGATACCCAACCGCCGGAGGTGGCCAGAGAGCGTGGTATGGCCGATGCGTAGCCTGACCCGGGTCACGTCCAGACTGCGGAGCTTGTTTCTCGCCCAGGGTTGGGGAGATGAGTCTACCCGATATGTGCCGAGGGTAGTGGCTGGTAACGAACATCAGAGGGTGGCGTTCCATCGATCCATACATGCCCGACGAACCACCATCTGATGGGACCGCAGATCAGCGTCCAAACTCTCACAGGATGTCAATGAGTGAGCCATGGCCGCGCCCCTGTCCGCTATGTGGTTCCCCCTGATCCCGCAGTGAGACGGAATCCATTGTAAATGCACAGGCCATGGTGAGTTGGAGAGGTGAAGAAGCAGCGACTGTATCTTGAAGACGAGGGAGGCATGCGACGCAGGGCGATGAGACTGCAGCAGGCGAAGAGAAGACTGGGAGTCAGAGTAGACGACCACCTGCTGACTGGACAAGTGGACGCTAATGAAGAGAAGAGCTTTATATATGGCAAAAACCTCCGCTGTCAGGATGTGATGATGCCCGGAGAGCCGCCAAGTCTGGCACAGTGCGAGCTCCTAGTAGTAGACTGCAGCTGTCGAAGAAGCCGGGGGAATGAAGGATCCATCGGTGAAGACAGGGGAGAATCCAATGTAGCGTGTGGCTGACAGCTCTCGAAAGTACCCCTGTGCCATGACCGCACATTCTGACTTCTTAAAGCTGCGATGGAATGTGTGGCGTACCAACCCGGAGAGATAAACCCAGGGCGGCACTGGGGAGACAGAAGGTACCGGCATCGGGCTCGGAGGGGCAATTCCGAGAAGGCTGTAAGTCTTGAGTCCACGAACCAGGAACGGGCACCGGCGCTTTACTGGCCAGAGCGGGGAGGCCAGCCCCACCCCTGACGACCTCAATAATCTGACCAGAGGATGGGCTTCAGGCATGCGTGCTACTCTGGACATCAAACTGCAGTCAGCCATCGCCCGGCTCCAGACCATGGGCAGGATCCCTGATTCCGCCTCCAGGGAAACAACGGGGGACGAGCTGAGCGCCCCCAGCGCTATGCGGAGAGCCGCATTATGGATTGGATTCAATCGCGCCAACACTGTGTCCGAGGCTGACCCATATACTACACATCCATATTTCAACTTGCTCCGGATAAAAACCTCATAAAACTGAAGCAGGGCGTCACGAGAAGCACTCCACTTGGTGTGTGCAATGCACTTCATGAGGTTCAGTCGCTTCATGCAAGACTCACGTAGATAATCAATATGGGCCCCCCAGGTGAGGATCGGTCCATTCAACCTGAGGCCCAGGAACACATGGCTAGTGCGATACGGTAACAGACTGCCCCCCATGTACACCCTCGGTAAGCCAGGAAGACGAGTTTTCTGAGTAAAACACATTACGGCGCTCTTCTGTGTATTCAACCGTAAACGGGCCCATTCTGAGGCCCAATGGAGCAAGTCGTCAATAGCAGCCTGAAGACGGGCCTGGGCTTCCGGAAGGGTGTCCGCCGCATATACCAAGGATATGTCGTCCGCATAAATCAGCACGGATGTGTCGGCAGGGCTGGGGAAATCGAACATCAGGGCATTGTATAAGGGGGGGCTGAGTCCCGACCCCTGGGGGGTGCCGCAGTGTGTGGAGACCTTACGGGACCTGGCCTCCCCGACCGATACTGCGAAGGATCGCCCCTTCAGGAAGCTGCAGAACCACCGAAGCACCGTTCCACGGAATCCCATGGCACCAAGCTTGTATACAATGCCCATGTGTGACGCAGCATCAAAAGCCCCCTCAACGTCTATGAACGCCACCAGGACTTGCTTATTTCGGTATGCGTTGTGGATGTGGTACTCCAGCTGCAGCAGTACGTCGATTGTCCCACGGCCAGGTCTAAAGCCGCAGAGAGCGTCGCCCAGGAGTCCTCTCGTTTCCAGCCACCAAGAGAGACGCATGTTGACCAACTTTTCCATAACCTTGCCGACGGCCGATAATAAGCATATCCCTCTCCTTGATAACGGCTGGGCCGGATCCTTACCAGGCTTGGGGAAAGGGAGAAGGAGAGCATGCCTCCAACATTGCGGGAAGAGTCCTGCCTGCCAGCTACCGTTGTAAACTCCCAGCAGCACCTCTCTGGCCCCTGAATGCAGGTGGCGCAACATCTCATAGGCCACTTCATCCGGACCCAACGCCTTACCCCGAGGGAGGGAGCATAATGCATCATCCAGCTCCTGGGCGGTGAAAGGTGCGGCAAGAGCAGTAGGCGCGGTAGGGGAGTCAGTATAGTGGGCGATGGACGACTCGAGGCGATCAGACACTGGTAAAGGTTCAGTAATAGCGAACTTTTCTTCAAAGAAGGCCGCCAATGAATCTGCTATCGCCTGACCATCGCTGACTAGCTGCCCATCAATCCGAAGGGGGCACGAGAGATTCACATGCATCCCATTCATTGATTTAACAAATCGCCACGCCCTCGTACATAAGCCCGTAAACCTCAGGGACGAGCAGAAGGACCCCCAGGCACGCCTCCGAGCCACCAACAAAATCTTCATGCACCTAGCATCAGCCCGACGATATGTCCTCTTCTTCGCGGCACAGGGGTGACTTCTCCAATCCCTCCATGCACGACGGCGAGCTTGGATCGCTGCAGCACACTCCGGTGACCACCATGGAACAGCAGGTAGGGGTGATGTGGAGGGACTAGTCCTCTTGAAGGCCTGGGAACCTGCCTGCACCAACGCCTCCGAAACCCCCACTGCCACCTCCTCCAATGAAGATGAAACCTCAGTCTGCACCAAGAGCTCCGATGCAGCAGAACAGTACTCAGGCCACGCAGTGTCGACGAATTTCCAGCGAGGATGAGCCCGTTGGGACTCCTGTACCCGGACACTCTACACATGCAATAGAATTGGGAGGTGGTCACTGCCCATGTACGGCCCAGTCGTGATGGATGCCCCTTGAAACTGAGGGGAGCCGAGGCAAAGGTCCAAGGTCGAGTGCTTCGCGGTATGCGGATCTATCCGCGTGGGGAGTCCTGGAGGCGTGAGCAAGGCGATATCCGGGGATTGCAGCAGCAGGTCAAATAAAGCAGACCCCGAGGAGTTCCGAGATGCCCGCGAGGCGACTGGATCCCAGTAGGCATGACGTGCATTAAAGTCACCGTAGATGATGCATGGACGCGGCAGTTGATTGACGTAAAACCGGTATTCCTCCACTGTCACACTCTTGCAGGGGTTGTAACAAACGAGGACTGTAACCCATCCCGTCTCTAGTGCCACCTTGGCCGCCAAGACTTCCAAGACCCCCCCACGAAAATGCTGGAGGGGGGGCTGTAAGCATGGAACGGTGTCTCTGATGAGGAGTGCCAAACCTCCGCCCCTGCCACAACGGTCTTCCCGAAACAGTTGAAAGCCTGGCAGACGAAAAGTGAGGGTAGGGGTAAGCCAGGTCTCACAAAGTCCCACCACCACTGGGGACAGTCGAGTAACAGTTGTCCGTAGATCTTGCGTTTTCCTAAGCAGTGACCGTGCATTCCAGAAGAAAAGCTGCAGGAGAGACGTGGAAGCCATCATCGCGAAAACAGCGAGACAAGCCTAGGCAAGAGTCGAAGACATACATCCTTAAACGGCAGGTCACGCAGGAGGTCCAGGAAGTCCGTGAACAGCCGCATGAATGAGTCATCTGGACTAGGTCCAGGGCACCGGGAGGCAGCTGACCCAGCCCCCGCTTCGCCTCGCGGGGGCACCTGTGCAAAACGCCATGGCTGTGCAGCAGGGGTTTGCGAGAGAGCCCGGGGAGGAGACTGGGTAGCAAGGTCCGGAGGGTCAAATAGGTCGATCCTAGCATGATGAGCCGCCCCTTTACCTGGCGGAAGACGTTTTGGCAGTACTGGTTTGCGGCGTGGCGACCTTGGTTGGGGGTGTGAACCGGACCAGCCATGCAGTGGACGAACGGAGCCCTGATGAACTTCCGCCCACTCATCATCATCCAATCTGCCGGCATCAGGATCAACTACCCCGACCAGTTCATCCTCCAAGAGGGCGTAGCGATTGGGAGATGTCACCGCCGCATACGTAGTCCCCTCCTGGACAGGCCTCGACATCCGCGTATTCGGGGGAGCTGGAGCCCGAGGTGGCGGCGTGACTGCACCGGTCGGAGCAGGGGCCCTCACTTTATGTCTGCCCTGACTATTGAGGTCCATCAACTTCACATTCATATCAGACAGGCCAAGATCACCATCCCGATACTGTGTATGGATATCAAAAGCCTGACGGTACACTGGGCAGGACTTCACCGTCACACGATGCGGGCCACCCCAGAATAAACATCGAGGGTCATTGGAACAGCTGGCCTCCCCCGCCTTCATATGGTGATAGCCCCCACATCTCGCACACCTCACTTTGTTTTTACAGGACAAGGCACCATGGCAGAATGAGTGACAGTTAAAACACCTCAACATGGGGAAGACAAATCTGCCGACAGGGTAAGACACATGGCCTAATAACATCCGGTTAGGCCTAGGCCCCAGAAACCTCAATCTCACCATAGCGGAAGCCACACGATCAGTACCGGAAGGAGCACTGGACTCCGTGTCCCGGTCCAGTCCCCCACCTCCACCACCTTCCTTCGGTCGCTGTAACATCCGCTTCACATCCACTAGGGTGGTTGACCCCCCATGTAAAACCGACAATTTTTCCAATAATTCTTCATCACTAATGGCGGGGCTCACTGGTCCAATTTTCGCCCACTCATACCTCTCATCACCAGGGGAAAACGACTCCCTACACTTCACTTTCCACTTGCCAAGTTCAGTACACTGGGAAAGGGGGTTCTGCAATTTGGGCACCCACTGCCTTTCTATGGCAACACATAAGGCCGCCCCACGCCCAACCATATGGATATCACCCTCCTTGACATATTTCCCAAAAGGAGACTTATTGATGGCAGCACTAACAGCACTAGGGTTATGAAATGCAGTAGGAGAACGAGGAACAGTAGTAAAGATGTACGATACCAAATCCGCAGTAGCAGCATGCTGAGGGTTAACTCGGGGCGGCCCTCTGTCAGAACTAGGCCTATCCACACATAGGAGCTTCCCAGAAGACTGCAATGGCTCCCCTGCACCCAGTTGCGTAAGGGCACCACGGTCGGGCGAATCCAAACAGTTCTTCCTTTTATGGCCAGAGGGGTGCTGATGGTCCATATCGTCACTTCCACCACCCGTAGCCATAACACCAGTAATCCAGGGACCACTTCACTATGCTCACCCTATGGCCAAGCCCAGGGCCTGCCAGAGGGGTGCACAGGACAGCTAGCACCACAAGTACTACCACAAGGCCGGCCAGAGCAAAGAAAAATGCAACTGCACCGCACCACCGCGCGAAGCAAACTCTTTTCTTAGATTCAGAGTCGTAAAGATTCCAGGACGAGCTCAATAGAAAATGAAATTAATGAAATGAAATGGTAGCCGGCTGATTCGGACCATGGTTGATTCGGCCCAGGCTCATTCGGACCACATTAATTCGTCCCAGGCTCATTCGGACCACAATATATTCGTCCTAGGCTTACTCGGCCCATTCGGACCATGATCATTATCATATGAAATTATTATGATTTTTTTGACTTAATGTAGTTTTATTAATCTTGTTATTAGGTTTCGTACATAGTAGGCTATAATGCTGTTTATATAATATATAAATTTATCGAAGGAGTAGATATAAATAAACATTATTTTTGTGTATGATTTTGATTAATAATTGCTTATAGCCTAAATACATATAGTTGTCAATAAAACCTAACTGGAATGCTTAGATACATATACTGTAAAGTGTACAGTATGATTGTGATTAATGCTTATAGTTGCCCTTTTTCGTAGTCTACTACAAATGAAGTCACTGCATAATCCACTGGAAGCATAATTATCTAGTATCGCCCTAAAAACAGTTTTGTAATCTTTACTTCCTTTCCCGGACATCACACAAAAACACAATGGGAGTTGTTTCATGTCATCCCCTGATTTGATAAAAGAGTGTATAGACAAGAGTTGGTAAATGGGAGACTTGATTACTTTAAAAGTCTCGTCAATAAACCAAGTCTTGGCTTTTCCTAATTATAACACCTGCTGTCCCGTGGCAAAGATGAAATGCCGTCTTGCACCACATAAAACTTCCTAAATAATAAGTTGTACTGACAGTGATACTTTGTCATTGTTATGCCCGGTCCAAATTGGAACGCGAGATATTCTGAGTGCAATGATTAACTCTCTAACTGGAGAAGTATACCTTTAACTTTAATAAAGAGACCACACGGCAGGAGAATAAGTACACCGGCGACAAGTTAACATGGGCTTTATTCACTTTACACCTGGTTCATGGAGGAGCAATATATTTAATTCTGGAACACGGAGATCATCAAAATGGCAACAATGGTAAATAGAGCATACAAATAATAATATGATTAGCAATTATAAGGCAAGAGTCAAACAATGGGTCCGGACTCAATTTAACAATAACTCCTCGGATACAATTATAGAGTATCCAAAATAGTGGAGGCTTACCTCCCACTCAACTAGATCTCAAACAAGATCTCAGCAAGGTAACAAGAGTGCAGTAATGGCAGATGTCGTCTGGATCATACTATGATGTCCCCGGCAATAGTGACGTTAACCGACTCTAAAGCAACGATGACCAAGTGGTCATCAACAATAAGGTGGGCTCTGAAAGGCTCACAAATGAACTGAATTCTACAGGTGTGCTAGATCTCACCTGGCAAGATTATTTATTCTAAAACTACTTGTGTGGGCAACTAGCAAGATGCGGAAGGCTGATACAACAATCGTCGGGAGCTAAGATAGAGTGAGATCTATTCGAGTTATGAACCTGACAGAATGTTAAGTGAATGAGGCTAGAAGTTATACAAGGGAACAAGGTTACGTGTAAATATGTGGGTATGTCATATGCTGTGGGTCTTATATAGGCGCGTCCCCTCTGACGGGCTATGGGAGACCAATAACCCGGGAATGTGCGGATATAAGGATCCCCTGATAGTTATGTCTAATGTGTCCCGGCAAGTGGGCAGATTAACGTCAATTTACGTAGAGAGAGGAAAGCCCTCTCGCAAAAGCAAAACGTTATTTAGTGAGAACCCCTGAAGATAACTTCAACCACTACCCTGAGACAACTCTATCCCCATAAACCATAATAAGGCACTTAAAGGAGAGCTGGAGTGAAGAGGTGCCATAGATCGAGGGAGAATCCAGTGGTCCAGGAGGGCGGCTGGGGTGTGGTACTTCCGGATGTTGGTCCGGGATTAGGCTGCACTCCTACGTCCTTACAGCTCCTTGCTCCTCTGCGCCTACCACGGGAGACACCCGGGTTCCTCTTGCACTCCGCGTGAGCAGGGACTTACTAAGAGTATGCCGGAGTTCTGCTACAGGGTTTGGTGGGGGGGTTATGGCGACTAGCATAATGGTCTGTATAGAGTTGCAAGCAGTCTATCCAGTGACACTATGGTTAGTCTAAGGTTTGGGACAATTAAATTACTCCCTTGCAATCTCCTCTGGAACCACAGGACTAATACAGTAAATAGAGGCCAGTGAAGGTGGGGCCCAAAGTGAGTTGCACAATCTAGTCCTCTTCCTGAAGGGGGGAACCCGACCTGGTCGTCTCTAAGTACTGCACTATCCTTATGATCCCTTGAAAGGAACAAGACAGGAATCCTTATTTACTTGGTCTATGCACAGCATCGAAGGCCAGGAAGGTGGGGCCCAAAGTGGGTTGCACAAGCTAGTCCTCTTCCTGAAGGGGGGAACCCGACCTGGTCGTCTCCGATCACTGCACACAGCTTCAAGTGTGAACACCAGCTATTCTGGCTGCTTTTGTCTCTGGAACCACAAGGCTAATACAGTAAATAGAGGCCAGTGAAGGTGGGGCCCAAAGTGGGTTACACAATCTAGTCCTCTTCCTGAAGGGGGGAACCCGACCTGGTCGTCTCTAAGTACTGCACTATCCTTTTAATTCCTTGAAAGGAACAAGACAGGAATCCTTATTCACTTGGTCTGGGCACAGCATCGAAGGCCAGGAAGGTGGGACCCAAAGTGGGTTGCACAAGCTAGTCCTCTTCCTGAAGGGGGGAACCCGACCTGGTCGTCTCCGATCACTGCACACAGCTTCAAGTGTGAACACCAGCTATTCTGGCTGCTTTTACCCAGATAAATTAATACCTAAGGCAAGCTTAGTTACTGATGTCCAGACTGGCTGAGTACTTGTGAATATTCTTGCCCAGACTTAAGGCGCCCGGCTTGAGAGGATCAAAGGCGCTGGGGTGGTGTCCGCGCGTGGTGGTTAGATCCTTGTAGTCCTGGGAGTGGTGCGCCTGGACTTTTGGCTGGCCCTTGTACATGTAGCTGGAGGAAGATTCCTCAGGGCAGATCTGTACACATTATGGGGTGATGGCTTCCTGGTGGGAGAGGAAGCGGATGAGTTTCTTACAATGGATGATGACTTATTCTGGGGGTTAAGACTTATTGTTGGTTGGAAGGATAGGCAAGTTTTGGTTTATGAGTGACTTTAACCCGGGACAATGGTTTAGATTGAATGGATGCAAGAGCTTTAGGTTCCTTGATAGGGGATATGAAAGGCAATCTGGGGAAGAGAGGTTTTGGTTCTTTGATAGGGGATTTGAAAGGTAATTTAGGTAACAACCTGGTACCACCTGTGGTTGAGTAGCTAGGTTGAGGAGTTACTGGGCTGGCTGATGGGGGTTTGTAATGGTTACCCCTGCGATGGTCATTTTCTTTGGCTCTGGTGGTTAAAGAAAATGGCTTGCCGTGGGTGACTGGTGTGGTCCACTCGGGACGGACGTGTCCCACTCGTTCCACCGTTATCTTGGCGATACGGGCAGGGGCAGGGTTGTCGTGGGTCTGGATGGCAGGGGGAAGGCTGTTCGAAGGCTTAGTTGGCTCTGTCGAATGGCTGTGACAAGCTGGAGATGCGGTAACACCGTTCCTAGACCGCATCTCACTACCGTCGGGCAGAGAAAAGTCCCGACCCCGGGACTTAAGGTGGTAGTGTCTAGAGGTAGCATCCTGGAAGACGGGGGTCAGGTGTTGGAGGAGGTGGTGGTAGATAATCCCCCTGTTGTTCGGTGTGGCCCTCTGGTCTCCGGTGAGGGTGAGGAGAGAAGAGGAGTCGTAGTATCTCAGCTGGTCGAGAAGTTGGTGAGGTGATCTGATCAGGATGGTGGAGTACTTCCGCACAAGGGCTATCTGGTCAATTCTCATATTGGTGAGAGAGGTCAGCGAAGGTGTCGTCGTGGTGGGAAGTGGGTGGTGAGTGAGGACAGAGATCCTGGCTGGGCCCTTGTCATTCGGTGGTGCGGACGCCGAAGTACCAGGCTGGGGGGAGGAGCTTGGAACCGGCTTGGTGACGTGGCTCCGGGCAGCTGAGTTTTGCCCTTTTCTTGTTCTTGGCTGGGAAAGGGCTGGTTCCCATTTGGTGGGTGGCTTGACTGGTCTCCCACAGCGGGTATGAGAAGGCAGTCTGGGGAAGGGGTTAATGGTGTCATTGGGCGAAATTTATGTATGGTTTTACGCCTAGGAAGTTGAGATGGAGGGGAAATAGATTTAGAAGAGGAAAATAGGTTTTTAGAGTCAGGAGGGACAGGTGCGGGATTACAGAAAGGGGTTTTAGGGCGAAGACTGGGGGTGATAGGTAAAGCGGGGGGTATGTTGGTGAGTCTTGGTGGAGATGGGGGAAGACTAGAGAAGGTATGGCTGGTTAATGGTGACTGATCAGAAAGGGGTTGCTGAGGTGAAGTGAGGGCAGAGAGAGAGGGAGAGGTTTGGGTAGAGAGGTTAGGAGGAGGTGGAGGAGGTTGGTGTTTAGGGAGGTGAGAAGGGGTGAACTGGGTGAGGCGAGTGGGGAGGGCGACAGGAGGCTGAGGAACAGGAGAGTTAAAGGCAGGCAAAGGAGAAATGAGGGGGTGTGTGAAAGGAGGCTGAGGAGGTACGGAATGGGTGAGGGGGTCAGGTCTGGGAAGAAGGGAGGTTTGAGGGTGAAGATTTGAAACAGGGCTAGTACATTTAACATCCTGGTCTGGTTCAGCGACTAAAGTTACATTTTTGTTAAGAGGTTGGAACCTTCTGACAAATCTATTCCTATAAGTGCGAGATTCCCCGTGATAGTTAATTATGACCTGGAAACAGTTAGGAATTTTGAGGACCTCAAATGGACCCTTGTACCGTGGCTTCAGTTTGGAGGGTACAGGCAAGATGGCTACCATTACTAGGTCGCCTACTCGGTGAGGGTTGTTTTTGGGGACTTCATCAGGCTGGAGATCTTGCGTGAATTGGAGCTGACGTAGGCGGTTTCTAAGATGGACGAGGTTGGTGTTTAGACCTGGCGAGGGCTCAGTAGGGGCAGCTAGGTGATGTAGAGGTATTAGGAGAGGTGGGCTTCCAAAAACCATCGTGAGGGGTGATCCCGTTGTCTCTGGGGCAGGTGTTTATTCCCCATTGTATGATGCGAACTTGGCTGGTCCAGTCCGAGGAGTTCATCTGTTGCAGGTGGGTCTGGATTTGATTGGCGATGGTTCGATGGGAACGCTCGCATATGGAGTTCCCTTTTGGCCAGTAAGGTGAAGAATGGCTAATGTGGAACCCGAATATTTCTGAGATCTCTGTCCAAATTTGTCCGGTAAATTCAGGGGCATTGTCGGAGTGGATTGCCTGAGGCAATCCAAAATATGGAAACACATGTTGTAATAATGCCTCTGTTACGGCCATACCTGTGTGTTCTCGGGCAGGGCAAGCGATGACGTATTTGGAGTACGTATCCACAAAGGTGTCATTTTGCAGAGGCCCCATGACGTCAACTGCCAGAAGTTGCCAAGGTTTAGAAGCGATGAGTTTGCCGGAGGGTCCTGGAGTGCGTGTTTGATCTTTTCCCAGAGTGCAGGCGCGGCAGGCTTCGGTGATCTGTTTGGCAGTGGTGTATGGGCGAGGAGTCCAGTAGGTGTCCTTGAAGGTGTTCACCAATTTCTTCTGTCCTAGGTGGATCCCGTTGATGGTGTGCAGGGAAGACATCATTTGCTCTGCATCTTCGGGGCCTAGTACAATCTGACCTTCGGGTGTGAAGAGTACGTCTCCCCTTCTTTGCAAGAGGCCAAATAGTCGGGTGGAGATCCAATTAGGTTTTTCGTTCCGGAGGTACGCCTGTATGAGAGGGGGAGTGGTGGTAGGTGGGGGTCGTGGGTCTTGAATGGCTTTGAGTTGTTCTGGTGCAAGAGGTAGCCGGGATAGGGCGTCTGCATTGGTGTGGAGTTTTCCCGGCCGATAGGAGATTTCAAAGTCGAATTCCTCCAGTGACTCTCGCCAACGGACTGTCAGGCCGTTTTTAGTGTCTGATCTTCTGAGCCATTGTAGGGCTTGGTGGTCCGTGATGATGGTGATTTTGACGCCCGTTAGGTAGGCCCGGAAGTGTTGGAGGGCCCAAACGATGCCTAAGCATTCTCTCTTGGTTACGGGGTAGTTGGTCTCTGCAGGGGTTAAGGTCCGGCTGGCACAAGCAATGATGTGCTCGCGTCCTTCTCGATTTTGGGAGAGGACTGCATCGACGCCGAGGAGGGACACGTCGGTGTAGAGTCGGAATGGAAGTTGGTAGTCCGGAAAAGAGACGACGGGGGCAGACACGAGCAGGTCCTTGAGGGAGTTGAAGGCTTGGATGCGGTCGGGGGTCCACACAAAAGGTTCTTCTTTCCGGGTTAAGTCATGCAGGGGTCTGGCAATTGTAGCAAAATTCTTCACGAATCTCCGATAGTAAGATGCTAACCCCAGAAAAGCCCTCACTCCTTTCACTGACTTCGGGGGTTGGATCTCTTGGATGGCTTGTAGTTTCTTTGGGTCAGGGGCGAGTCCTTCTTCGGATACCAGATGTCCTAGGAATTGTACCTGATGTCGAGCCATGGTACATTTGGTGGGTTTCAGTTTCAATCCGGCTTGCCGGATCCTCTGGAAAACTTGGCGGAGGCGCCGGAGGTGTTCTGCCCAGGTGCGGCCAAACACGATGATGTTGTCTAAGTAGGCCAAACATGTTTCCCAAGTTAATCCCTGATGTACGGATTCCATCAGCCGGGAGAAGGTGGCGGGACTGTTACACAATCCGAACGGTAGTACAGAGAACTCGTATAACTTTCCTTGACTGGTGGAAAAAGCCGTCTTTTCTTGGTCTGCGGGGGCCATGGGGACTTGCCAATACCCTGATTGCAGGTCCAGAGTGGAGAACCATCTGGCCCCTAGTAGGGAATCTAGGGAGTCGTCGATGCGGGGCAGAGGGGTGGCATCCTTGATGGTGACATCGTTGAGTTGTCGATAGTTGATGCAGAAACGAGAGGACCCATCCTTCTTCTTGACCAGTACCACTGGGGAGGACCAAGGGCTAGTTGAGGGGTTGATGATGCCTGCTTCTAGCATTTCTGTAACTTGTTTCTGTTCTTCTTGGCGCTGAAGGGGGTTCTTTCTTCGTATAGCTTGTCTCACTGGGGGTCCGACAGTATGTATGTGATGTTCTAGTACATGGGTGTGGCCTACATCTTGGGAGTTGGTGGCGAAGATGTCCTGGTATTCTGTCATTAACTGACACAGATCGTCCTTTTGCTGAGGGGTGAGGTGAGCAGGAATTTCCGGGAGTGATGGAGTTGATGAAGGAATGGTGGTGGTGGTAGGTGAGGGCTGGTCATCGTAGGTCTCCAGTTCTCCAATGGTGAGACCCCTGGGTAAGGTGATAGGGTGGTCGGAGATGTTGGCTTTACGTACTGCATTTTGTTTTAAGATGGCAGGTGCAGTGAGGCAATCCCTGTTAAAAGGGCTCTGAAGAGAAGGAGTGTGAATGAGTTCTCCTGTCAGGGTTGGATGGATGGATACCCAATGTTCATGATGTGGCAGCAAAGTGATGGGTTGAGTGGTGATGGCCGATGCAACACGGATGGCTTTCAAAGGTTGAGGGGGGTTGTGGAGTGGTGTTGTAGTCTTCGGAGTGGTGAGTCCTGGGTGGTCGGTGGAAAATAGCAATCTTCGTTCCACACACTGGATGGTAGTGCGAAGGACAGTGAGAAGATCGAATCCCAGGTATCCGTCGTAAGTGGTCTCTTGGGAGGGAAATACCATGAAAGCGTGGTGATGGCCGTGGTTGGGTTGAGGGGTGGCCACATATAGTGGTGCAGTGATGCCAGTACTTGGAATGAAGTTGTCGTTGGCATCAATAAGGGTGGTGGAAGAGCGTTGAAGAGGTCCAAAAGTGTTGTGATGTCTCTGGTGATATGAGGAAAAAATACATGATCTTGAGGCTCCGGTGTTGACGAGTAGTCGAGATTTGACTCCTTGGATGGTGAGGTGGGTGTAAATGGGAGGTTTCATCATAGTAGAGCTACCCTTATCTCGAGCCCCCGCCAGTCTCCAAGTTGGTGGGTGGGGGTGGTCTAAAAAATCCGGTTGGATGACTTCCGGCTCGACTGTGCTGTGGTCGTCCGGGTCACCAACCTCTGCAGCTTCCTCGCCGTGGTCATCAGCTCCTGCAGTGCCGTCCTCCAGGATTGTGGCAACTCGTCTGGATAGTTTCAACCAGGGAATCTGTCCCCAGAATAAAGGAATCCTTGAGCGCTTGGCCAACAATTCGGAGAAGGAACGTTTCAGCCTGTTGATAGGGCACTGGGATCCGCAGGGCTTCCAATCTCCAGGCTTGATCCTGGCCCACTCTTCTGGTTTATCCGGGCTGCGGCTGGGGTGGAAAATTGGTCCGGAAGGAGCTCCTTGGGGTTTAGTCGGAGCTCTGTTGACGCTGGCGATTTTCCCTTGCTCCCGGGACTTCTGCAGGGCCAGAAGGCGGCGTATGATAGGGAGATCCGCGTCATATCCGGCCGGTTCTGTAATGGCGAAGTGGTCCCGGACTGCAATAGGGAGAATCCTCATGAGGGTACGTCTGACGTTCTCTTTCTTCTCCGCAGCTGTAGCCGTCGTAAAAGCGGTGGAAGCCAGCCTGTTGAGCTTGCTGATGGTGGCGTCGAGGTCCCCGTCGTATGTGATAGCGTGGAACTTCTGGTCAGCTATTACGGTACCTAAGACGGGGTTAATGGCAGCTTTAGTATAGGTCTCAAACTGTTCCCAGGTCATCCCCAGGTTCTCTTTCACATAACTGGAAACTAGGGACATGTGTCGCCCTAGCTTCATTACTACTGTATGAATTTTAGGGGCCACTTCATCTTTAACCCTCCAGCCCCGGGGGCTATAGCTTACGACTGTGCTCCGGTACCGGGTGTTTTGACGATCTTTGGCCTATGTTAACTACTCTGTAAGTCAATGAATATGTCATGTAATGTTGTGAATAAAAAAGAATAATGTTCCACAAACCTTCCTCTGTCGAATGGCGTTGAGTAGAGGTCTCTAGCCCCTCTGGTTGCATAATGGTGAGCGCGGGAAGACGAGTGCTTTTCGGCGGCAAATTCTTCCCGCGTTCGGACGCGTCGCCTCGGCCATGGCTACGACGCACCTAGCCGCTCGCCGCGCCAAAGTATTTATCTCCCTTAGACGATTTTAGTGTTTGATATTGAGAATGTGATGTTTATTTGATATTTTCTAGTTATTTTGAGGCCAATTATATAAAATATGTTTATTAGGGTATCACTGTCACTGATATTGCTAATTTTCACTCGATACCGTACAATTTATTAATAATAATAATTCTTTATTCCAGACACATAAGATAGATACAGTATAAATACAGTACGACCTAGTGGTCCATATCACATACACTTCTCGTCAGAGCACAGATAATAATTATACACAAAGATATATTAATAAAGACACAATAAAATAAAAAATACAGTAGGCCTATTTACAGAATAGAGCACATATCACATTTTGTCACAATATAACACAGATAGGCTAACTAAGGCTATTGCTCAATGTTGGTTAACACCTATTGCACAGATCATTGCTCATAGTTCAATTAGACCTATATATTACATTACAGTACATACTATGTGTGCAGCAGCTTCTGCCAGTGAGATATAATACAGGATTCATAGATATGATCACTAGACCAAAGAGCTACAATCAGCGTGTTACTGGAGGATTGCAGTCGCTGCGAAAAGCTGTACACCAGTCTCCTGATGACAGCCCGACAGCACTGCACATCCAACAGTGTGCACACCATACTAGTGCTTTCATATTTAGAGAGACCAATGAACATCTTGAGTATATTATGATAGGATGTACACAGACCATTTATGGTGGCTCTCTTATACTTCCACCACAAATGGGCCGTGTACATAGAGGAACAATATGTCCGGAACAAAGTGACTTTAGTTTCCCAATTACACATGTGGAATTTTCTCAAGATGGTGTTACCACGTAAATATAGCTGTCTGCGCTGACGGCCGATATCTGCATCATCTGAGCAATCGTTTGAGATAATGTGTCCCAGGTATTTTATTTTGTTTACTTCTTGAATAATTTGATTATTGAGTGAGAAATTTGGCAGTTTACTTTTATACAGTAATTTTGATCTAAATATAAGAACAGCACTTTTCAGTGGGTTGAATTTAACACAATGTTTACTACCAAAAGATTCACATATATCAAGAAGTTTGCTCAGACCCGCAGAAGACGGTGCAATAATGACCAGATCATCAGCATACATGAGATGGTTGATGATTTTATTCCCACCATAACATCCAATCTGCTCTTTATTCAATTTATCACTTAATTCATCCATATATACATTGAATAAGTAAGGTGAGAGAATACTACCCTGTCTCACTCCATTGGTTACTGTAAAGGAATCCGAAATAATGTTACCCCATCTTACATTAAATGTTTGATTGGCGTACCAGTACTTCAAGATTCTCAGTATATAGGATGGCACTCCCCTTGTTGCTAATTTATCAAACAGGATATTGTGGCAGACTCTGTCAAATGCCTTACTAGCATCAAGAAAGCATGCAAAAATAGAGCTGTTCATTTTGATGTACCCATCCACTAGCTCCTTCAGAGTGTAGATGCACTGGTCCGTACCATGATTCTTTTTAAAACCAAATTGATTACTATTAGTTGAGATATACACTGAGATTCTGTCTAAAATGATTAACTCTAGTATCTTACTTACAATACTGGCAAGGGCAATAGGTCTATAGTTGTCTTTTGATGTAATTTTGCCAGCCTTGTCTTTAATTACTGGTATCAAGGTAACGGACATCATAGATTCTGGTAGGAAACCATGGATTAGAAAGCTGGTAAAGCAACTGCTGAGTTTCTCCAAGAGGAGAGTGGAGGAGTACTTCAAATGTTCAGCATATATACCATCAAAACCACAGGATTTGTTAGCATCTAGCCTACTTATTGCAGCCTTGATTTTTTCACTTGTAACTTTAATTGTGTCATATTTTTCTTCTTTGTTACACTCTGTTGTAGCAGCAATGGTATTTCCTTGGTGCCCAACAGAGTTAAACAAAGTTTGGTAATGTGTTTTCCAAAGATTGGCTATGTTATTAGTACCAGAGATCCCATCTACACTAACGGGTAGAGGTGTGCAGCTATTATGCATTTTTTTAATATCCTTCCAGAAGGCCAATGTGTCTTTGCTAGCAAAGTTTTTGGCCAATGCTTCTCTTCTTAATACATTTTCATTGTTTTTTATATATCTGATTGCATACTTGCATCTAGCCTTTAGTCTGGTGAACATGTCAAAAATGGGTCCCTGTCTCGGTTTGTTATGATCCAGCCATACACTACGAGCATCTCGGGATGCCTGGTAAAGTTCTGAAACATGGTCATTCCACCCAGGTTTGTTAAAAGAGTAATTTTTGTTATGCTTGTGAAATACTATGTCACTAGCCTTAGTAAGACAAGATATAATATTATTGTACAGCTTGCTGACTTCTTCTCGATGACTAGCATTAACACAATTGGGGTCTTCACAGGTAATGGCATCCTCACTGCCAAGATCAAGCTCAGAAAGGAGAGTGTGTGTTAAAGTGCAAAATTGCTCACACTCCTCCTCGTCAAGCCCGCCCCATGGCAGTTTTGGATTTACACTATTGTTTGACTGGGTTAATTCTGGCGCTCTTTCCAAACTAGCTGTTAAGGTCAATGGGATATGATCTTCATCTGTATATGTATACTGAATTTCCATATTTGTTATCATATCATGGAAATCAGCACTAGCTACGGTATGATCTAGCCAAGACGTTGAGCCCCATGCTGCACTGACACATGTGTAACTACTATGAGGGAGCATGAGCTGAGAAGAGATAATTAGATCATGTTCACCACAGAAGTTAGTCATATGACTAGCAAACAGAGAGTTACTCATGTCCTTCAGATTAGCATTCCAGTCCCCTATTACAGAGTAGCAGGTGGTATTTAGTTCTTGTAAAAGAGCACTTAGCTCTCCAAGGCATTCCAGGTATTGTTCTTCATTTTCATTACATTGGTAGGGCAAGTACACACTAAGAATAACTACTTTCCGTTGGATATCTTCTATTTCTATACCTGTACACAATGGTATATTTGTTACAAGTGCCTAATACAAGTGCCTATTAGTAATTGAGGTAGCTTATTGTTGTATTAGGCACTGATTATTCGTTATCACAGGTGTTTATTATACTTTGGCCATCAAATATTAGGTCTTGTGTCACTTTCACTTTGACAAATATGCTTTAGAGTGTCACTGTCACTGATAATGCTCATTTTCACTCGATACCGTACATTTTATTAGTAATTGAGGTAGGTTATTGTTGTATTAGGCACTGATTATTCGTTATCACAGGTGTTTATTATACTTTGGCCATCAAATATTAGGTCTTGTGTCACTTTCACTTTGACAAATATGCTTTAGAGAGTGTCACTGTCACTGATAATGCTCATTTTCACTCGATACCGTACATTTTATTAGTAATTGAGGTAGGTTATTGTTGTATTAGGCACTGATTATTCGTTATCACAGGTGTTTATTATACTTTGGCCATCAAATATTAGGTCTTGTGTCACTTTCACTTAGTTATATGATTTGTAAACGTTTTATATACAATTTATTGTGTCTTTTTTCACTGATTTATATATTTCTATAGGTTCTAATCATATGAATGTCACTTGGTATATACATATGTGTCACTTTCACATATTATTATGGTGTAATTGTATTTGTATCAATGTTCTCATAATACATGACTTTTGTATTACAATACATTGGTTTTCTTCCACTTTTTGCCTATATATAATTATAGTGTACATATTGTCATTTTATTTGGCAATTTCAGTATGATTATTAGAACTCCAGCTTGGAGTGGTAATCAAAGAAGCAATCTACAGCACAGAGTGCCACCTTGCACTCCACACACTCCAGGGTTGACTTTTTACCTGACCTCGGCTTCACCCTGCTGTTGTAGCAGACATGGCACCGCTTCTGCTGTGTTCTTCCGGATTCATTCTGAGGCAGGGAACCAAGCCTGTGCCTAGTCAAGTATTGAGCAGACTGCAAGCGGTCAATAACGGCGGGCCCAGGATGTGCCACTGCCCTCTGTGGCATAGCATACTTCTCCAAGAGCTCCGTCAACACCTGCTTTTGGAACCTCCGCAGGCTATTGAACTTCATGGGTGTGTTCACATTCCGAAGCTTGTATATGTTGTAGGCATTCAGAACTGACATGTCCACCATATGCAGAAAGAACTTTTTGTACCATCTGCACGAGGTACGCAGGCAGTCAATGAAGCCTATCTGCATGTCGGACTTGTCCACCAGCCTCATGTTGATGTTGTAGTCCAGGACAGCATCGGGCTTGGTCACCCTGGCCTGGGTGCGGCGATCCACCTTGCCAGTCTCCACCATTTCCCCCTTGTGGATGGTGGTCAGGAGGTTGACCTTCCGCTGGTCGTGCCAGTGGATAGCCAGAATGGGCCCCGACTTCTTCTTGAACACATCACCTTTTTTGGTCTTTGGAGGGAAAGGTGGCATGCCCTTCCTTTTCCCTCGTACTGTTGCCTACAGTCCCCGTCTTGCGCTCATGCAGGTACTGTGAGAGAGTGGGGGACGTGTAATAATTGTCCGTGTAGAGGACGTGATTCTTATGAAAGTAGCGGTCCATCATGGCTTGCACCACTGCTCTGCCAAAGCCAATGAGGGGGTCCACAAGCAAGTCCCCTTCCTTCCCGCTGTAGACCAGGAAGTCCAGGACATAGCCAGTTTGGCAGTCGCACAGCACAAAGAATTTTATGCCAAAGCGATGTCTTTTTGAGGGGATGTACTGCCGGAAGCTGAGTTTTCCCCGGAACAGCACAAGAGACTCGTCAATGACGACCTTGCGGAAGGGCTTGAAGTAGGAGGTGAAGCGTTCTCGCATCATCTCATACAACGTCCTAATCTCTTCCACAGCTTGTCTGGGAGGTGGACGTCAAGGTTGGTGACAAGATGGAGCGCTGCGAGGATATCAAGGTACCGGTCGCGAGACATATATTTCCCGAAGGCAGGGGTGGATATCAGATCATTGGTGATCCAATAGTCAGGCAACCTATGCTTCTTGACATGAGGCATTAGCATGGTGAGTGCCAGGAACACCATGAACTCTTTATGAGTCACTGGGGTCCACTGCCTCATGTGGCCCTTGGTCACCTTTCCCAAAAAGTGGACCTGGAATTGGTGCTGCTTATTTGTCTCTTTGACAACATAGCCTACCACCTCCTCATCAAAGAAGGCCTCAAACAGTTCGTGTGGTGGAGCATTGGGGCCTGCAGGAAAATTGGGGGTAACGCCTGAACCCTCCAGTACCTCATCAAAAGCTGGCACATCAGGGTTGTATGCATCCTCATCAACTACGTCTTGCCACTGAAAAACGTAGAATGGGTCTTGTCTACGCTGACGAGGAGCTCCAGCTGGTGGCCCAGCACGCCCACGGCCAACTCGGGAGGCGCGCGCCCTAGGGCGGCGAGGGCGGCGGCCAGGGCGGTGGGCAGCACGACGAGCAGCACGACGCCGGGCCAAGCGGATGGGTCGAGGGTCGTCGATGTCCATATAGTCATCGTCAGAGTGGTCATCTTGCCCTGACGGTGGACCTATGTAATCATGGCCAGAGTCTTGAGAGAGGTGCCCTTCATCATCAGTGGCCCCCACATAATCTGGCGGGGAACCAGTGATGCGTGGGCGGCGTGCGGGTGGGCGAGGTGGGGAAGGAGTGGCAGGTGAGGCTGTGTCCCCCCAAGGGCCCGGGCTCCTTGGCCTGCGACGAGTGACAGAAAGCAATGTTTCACTGTCACTAGGGCCAGGTATTGGTGATGCGAGCTCAAAGACTTCTTCAGGAAGACATGTTGAAGGCGGGAGAGGTGGGGAGGACCGTGGGGAAAGTTGCGGGGACGTATGGCTGGGGCCGGCCGGGGTGGACGCCGCGGGAGCCTCGAACAAAACTCTCTTACTTTTCTTAATTTTCTTGGTATATTTCCTACCTTTCCCCTTTTCGGCAGCAGTATGTCTCCTGTCGGGGGACCTAGGAGGCAAATAGGCCGAAAGTGTGGGGTCCTCAACCCTTGGCAATGGTGGGGGTGGTGGGGAAGAATGCGGGGCATCCGGGTCATCTTGGGTGGCGTGGGTAGATAAGGGAGACAATGGCGGACGAGAAGGGTCACCACGCTGACCCTCACTCACAGCCTCATCCTCACCAAGTAGTTTTGCTTGTTCCCTAGCTGCCGCGGCCGCCTTCTCAAGTATTTTCTGCTTATACAAATGTAGCTTGAAAGGCGATTTACCTGGGGAAGGGCTTGGCGTCGTGTCACTTAAGCGAAATTTGGTGAGTGACCTTGAACTCTCCCACTCGCTCACTCACTCTCTCAAGTTCACTGTCTTTAGGTAAACCAGCTTCCTCAACAACTGGTACATCACCTTCATCACTCTCATCACTGTCATGTTCTCTCGCAAATCCCAGGAATTGCTCTTCTTTATCACTCTCATGGCCATAATCACTCGACTTATAATTACTGGAGTCGTCACTGACTTCATCATCAACATTATGCTTGGCATCAGCTCGCTCATAAAGTCTCAATGTCGTCTCAATACCTCCGGGAGATAACACATTTAGGCGATGGCGTCGGGGTAAGGCGCGACGAACAAGCAAGGGCGTCGTAGGAAGCACGGTATCGGACACAGCGGAATCACTATTTGGCGTACTGTCCATGATGGCGTCGGGGTAGATACTGTTGCTGTGGCGGAGTTTACGCCTGGTGGCGCCACCTACCGTCCCACGATACCGAAAATGTATGCGCGGCATTCGAAAGCACGCATGCAAGCAATGGGCGTTCAAGAGCCCTTCCGGGTTGCGCGGGCCGAGGTTGTTATGGGCGTTCAAGAGCCCATCCGGGTTGGAGGGGTTAAATATGATGTCAAGAACTGGCTTGACGACCTCTAAATAGGTGGCTATGTAATTTTCCTCCGATTTGAAAGGAATAATATCCAGTGCTCTCCCCGTCATCCTGACTACTCACCCCTGTCGTGCTACTCTCAGAAATATTAAAGCAGGGAAAAAAAACCTGAAAGGCTACCCTCGAGAAAGAGACACCGCTGCCACCAGTGTTATGCCCGGTCCAAATTGGAACGCGAGATATTCTGAGTGCAATGATTAACTCTCTAACTGGAGAAGTATACCTTTAACTTTAATAAAGATACCACACGGCAGGAGAATAAGTACACCGGCGACAAGTTAACATGGGTTTTATTCACTTTACACCTGGTTCATGGAGGATCTATCTATCTATCTATTGCCTGACGCCGTGATCCCCGAAGGGGTGGCCACGAACGAACCGCCCCCATGCACCTCTGTCCCCAGTCAGTCGACGCCCCTCCCCCCAACCAGCACCACCTTCGTTCATGTACTTCCTCACTCCATCCTTCCACCTCATATTCGGTCTACCTCCCCCCCTCTGTCCCTCCACCTCGCTCTCATACACCCTCTTAGTCATTCTCTCGCTTTCCATACGTTCCATATGGCCGAACCATCTCAAGTTGTTCCTTTTCACACTTTCCAGCACATCTACCTCCACACCACACCTCATTCTTACTTCCTCATTAGTCTGTCTATCCCTCCATGTAACTCCGCACGCACTCCTTAAGTAATTCATTTCCACTGCTCTCACTCTTGGTCTGAGTCTCTCAACCAACGTCCATGCTTCGCTTCCGTAAGTCAGTGTCGGGATTACCACACTGTCATGCAAGGACATGCACTTCCATACTGACCACCCTATTTCTTGTTCATGGAGGAGCAATATATTTAATTCTGGAACACGGAGATCATCAAAATGGCAACAATGGTAAATAGAGCATAAAAATAATAATATGATTAGCAATTATAAGGCAAGAGTCGAACAATGGGTCCGGACTCAATTTAACAATAACTCCTCGGATACAATTATAGAGTATCCAAAATAGTGGAGGCTTACCTCCCACTCAACTAGATCTCAAGCAAGATCTCAGCAAGGTAACAAGAGTGCAGTAATGGCAGATGTCGTCTGGATCATACTATGATGTCCCCGGCAATAGTGACGTTAACTGACTCTAAAGCAACGATGACCAAGTGGTCATCAAAAATAAGGTGGGCTCTGAAAGGCTCACAAATGAACTGAATTCTACAGGTGTGCTAGATCTCACCTGGCAAGATTATTTATTCTAAAACTACTTGTGTGGGCAACTAGCAAGATGCGGAAGGCTGATACAACAATCGTCGGGAGCTGAGATAGAGTGAGATCAATTTGAGTTATGAACCTGACAGAATGTTAAGTGACTGAGGCTAGAAGTTATACAATGGAACAAGGTTACATGTAAATATGTGGGTATGTCATATGCTGTGGGTCTTATATAGGCGCGTGGGCTATGGGAGACCAATAACCCGGGAATGTGCGTATATAAGGATCCCCTGATAGTTATGTCTAATGTGTCCCGGCAAGTGGGCAGATTAACGTCAATTTACGTAGAGAGAGGAAAGCCCTATCGCAAGACATTATTTAGTGAGAACCCCTGAAGATAACTTCAACCACTACCCTGAGACAACTCTATCCCCATAAACCATAATAAGGCACTTAAAGGAGAGCTGGAGTGAAGAGGTGCCGTAGATCGAGGGAGAATCCAGTGGTCCAGGAGGGCGGCTGGGGCGTGGTACTTCCGGATGTTCTCCTACGTCCTTACAGCTCCTTGCTCCTCTGCGCCTACCACGGGAGACACCCGGGTTCCTCTTGCACTCCGCGTGAGCAGGGACTTACTAAGAGTATGCCGGACTTCTGCTACAGGGTTTGGTGGGGGGGTTATGGCGACTAGCATAATGGTCTGTATAGAGTTGCAAGCAGTCTATCCAGTGACACTATGGTTAGTCTAAGGTTTGGGACAATTAAATTACTCCCTTGCAATCTCCTCTGGAACCGCAGGACTAATACAGTAAATAGAGGCCAGTGAAGGTGGGGCCCAAAGTGGGTTGCACAATCTAGTCCTCTTCCTGAAGGGGGGAACCCGACCTGGTCGTCTCTAAGTACTGCACTATCCTTACGATCCCTTGAAAGGAACAAGATAGGAATCCTTATTTACTTGGTCTATGCACAGCATCGAAGGCCAGGAAGGTGGGGCCCAAAGTGGGTTGCACAAGCTAGTCCTCTTCCTGAAGGGGGGAACCCGACCTGGTCGTCTCCGATCACTGCACACAGCTTCAAGTGTGAACACCAGCTATTCTGGCTGCTTTTGTCTCTGGAACCACAAGGCTAATACAGTAAATAGAGGCCAGTGAAGGTGGGGCCCAAAGTGGGTTGCACAATCTAGTCCTCTTCCTGAAGGGGGGAACCCGACCTGGTCGTCTCTAAGTACTGCACTATCCTTGTAATCCCTTGAAAGGAACAAGACAGGAATCCTTATTCACTTGGTCTGGGCACAGCATCAAAGGCCAGGAAGGTGGGGCCCAAAGTGGGTTGCACAAGCTAGTCTTCTTCCTGAAGGGGGGAACCCGACCTGGTCGTCTCCGATCACTGCACACAGCTTCAATTGTGAACACCAGCTATTCTGGCTGCTTTTGTCTATGGAACCACAAGATTAATACAGTAAATAGAGGCCAGTGAAGGTGGGGCCCAAAGTGGGTTGCACAATCTAGTCCTCTTCCTGAAGGGGGGAACCCGACCTGGTCGTCTCTAAGTACTGCACTATCCTTGTAATCCCTTGAAAGGAACAAGACAGGAATCCTTATTCACTTGGTCTGGGCACAGCATCGAAGGCCAGGAAGGTGGGGCCCAAAGTGGGTTGCACAAGCTAGTCCTCTTCCTGAAGGGGGGAACCCGACCTGGTCGTCTCCGATCACTGCACACAGCTTCAAGTGTGAACACCAGCTATTCTGGCTGCTTTTACCCAAATAAATTAATACCTAAGGCAAGCTTAGTTACTGATGTCCAGACTGGCTGAGTACTTGTGAATATTCTTGCCCAGACTTAAGGCGCCCGGCTTGAGAGGATCAAAGGCGCTGGGGTGGTGTCCGCGCGTGGTGGTTAGGTCCTTGTAGTCCTGAGAGTGGTGCGCCTGGACTTTTGGCTGGCCCTTGTACATGTAGCTGGAGGAAGATTCCTCAGGGCAGATCTGTACACATTATGGGGTGATGGCTTCCTGGTGGGAGAGGAAGCGGATGAGTTTCTTACAATGGATGATGACTTATTCTGGGGGTTAAGACTTATTGTTGGTTGGAAGGATAGGCAAGTTTTGGTTTATGAGTGACTTTAACCCGGGACAATGGTTTAGATTGAATGGATGCAAGAGCTTTAGGTTCCTTGATAGGGGATATGAAAGGCAATCTGGGGAAGAGAGGTTTTGGTTCTGAAAGAACTTTAGGTTCTTTGATAGGGGATATGAAAGGTAATTTAGGTAACAACCTGGTACCACCTGTGGTTGAGTAGCTAGGTTGAGGAGTTACTGGGCTGGCTGATGGGAGTTTGTAATGGTTACCCCTGCGATGGTAATTTTCTTTGGCTCTGGTGGTTAAAGAAAATGGCTTGCCGTGGGTGGCTGGTGTGGTCCACTCGGGACGGACGTGTCCCACTCGTTCCACCGTTATCTTGGCGATACGGTCATCTATCTATCTATCTATTGCCAGACGCCTTACTCCCCTTACGAGGGTGGCCATACACAGAATGCCCCCAAGCGGACCTATTCCCTGTGAGAGGGACAACCCGAGCCAGTTTAGTGAAGGACTTACCGGATTGACCACTCAATTTAGGATCGGTCCGACTCAGAGGCCCTCTGTGTATCTTGTTAGCACTATTTTTCTACAGTGGTGTTCGGCTAATCCATCCACTAACCTGCCTTACCCTTAGGTAAGCAGTACGGATTTGTATCAGGTTTACTCCCCTAGACAAGTTGCCAACCAAGGCTGACGAGTCCCATCCACCCGAATTTGTATAAGGTTGTCTCCCCTAGATGAGTTGCCGACCAAGGCTAACGAGTCCCACCCACCCATACGGTCATCACCCCTTTATATAGAAAACAAGATTGTTGTTGTTGTTGTTTTGGCGCACTCTCCCATCCAGGAGTTCGTTCTATGAACGATGGCTTGATGGATTGATATTTGAACCAGTCTGGTTCGTCAGTGTCAGAATTTCCTGTCCTCAACTGTACACCACATAGTCTGAATCGAAAATAAATCGTCAATTCACAACTTGCGAGTTTTATTATGTAAGGAAGTTGGAGCTGTAGACATCGATATTTAGCAGAATAACTCGCTATAATACGGTTTTAGTACATTAATTAATACATAAAACCAAATTCAACATACTATTTATCCATAATAAACCTACATAATTACTGTATTTGTGTTTAATATCGATGGTTACAGGCCGAACTTCCTTATAGCCTAAAAACTCGCAAGTGGTCAAATTGAACCATTTAATGGTTGCGAGACAAGGACAATAAAAAGTTCCCGCCAATCCAATGATGTTCTTTTTTGTATAGTGGTTGAATTGTCATGTATTTTATAAGTTTATAGTTCAAAACATTACAATGGTCCGAATCAGCCACTGAATGGTCCGAATCAGCCAATGCTATGGTCCGAATCAGCCAATGCTATGGCCCGAATCACCCTCTATATGGGCCGAATTAGACATGGTCCGAATCAGCCTGTAACAGGGGGGGATGGATAGAGGTATCTCTCTTTCTTCATCAACTTCCCTTCTTCTGCTGCCAACAAGAGAGAGAGAGGGTAAGACAGAAAAAGATGGATTAAGCTGCGAAGGTGGAAAATAGGTACTCAAGGATAGAAAGGAAGAGATGACGACAAACCCGTTATTGCATTCTAGTTAACGAGAGGACAACCCTGTTTGGTTGACCCACATCCAACATCCTTCGAGGAAGGGGAAAGGCTGCAACTCCGACACGATGATATAAGACCAAAGAACCACAAAAACCCCACTGAGACCTAGCATATTCTCTACTTTCTAGATATCACATAAGGATGTTTTTGGGAACGGTAATTCATTCAAATTATTTGATCGCCCACCTTCAGGTGAACTGGCCGTCCCCATGGTTTTCTTATTCTTTATGCAATCGTGACTCATGCTCATTATTCAGGTACATTAGGACAGTAGGATAAATCGGAGGCTAGCAAAGACCAATCAAGAACTTCACCTTCAATGTTGGCTGACAAGACTTTAACTCTCGGTTAGGCTACTGGTACTACTCTTAGACCAATTTAATACTGACAGCTCCGATTTACCATCCTGACAACACATTTAGATCCAAATAGGTACGGGAGGATAGATACAAACATATTGCAGTAATCTTAAGCTTGATATTAATAGAAGGAACATTTTACCGTTTACAACTCTTAACATTGGTACCGTATGGTCCGTATCTAATTATCTCTATACCATTAACCTGGGACCAATCCATTACCGTACTGGGACAGTCTCTTAACCTAGGAGTAGGACTCGAATATTGCTGTCTGTATCCACCCCCTTCCTCTCAGTATTATACATCCCAATTCCACTAGATACCGGTATCGGCCAGGCTTGCAGGTAGGTTTCTTCGGCCTACCGTATCCTGGGGTATAGGGGGTAATCATACGTCTTCCTGCGGTCCTTGAACCCTAGTACAGTACACGAGTTCAGCATCCTGCACTCAGCCAATGGGAGGGGTGAATCTCCGATTCTCCGCCATCAGCAATTCAGCATCACATCGACTCCGTCCCAAACTGGTTCCCTGGTAAGTTGAATACATTCTTAACCCACGGTTGACATATAGCTAACCCTTAATAATGGGGTTAATCAATATCCTAATTACGGTACACAGTAATACTAAAACAAATACATATAAAAAATATAGGCTAATATAAACATATAAAAATACATGGATTCCTATTAACGTATAAAAATAGATGAGCTAATATAAGTACAGAAATACAATGACAGATCAAATTATGACATTACAGTACTGTACCGAAATAATATCTTAAGGCATCCAAAGATCCTCTCATTAAGTACAGGTACATGTTACTCAGCAGTACTCTACACACAATTGGGAATACATAATTACACAGCATATCTATGGAGTCAAATCAATACAATAATGGCATAAATCAAAGGTATTGTTGGTCAAACTTAACAGGTTGGACTGCTCAATGCGGAGGGTGCTATACAAGGCTCAAACAAAGCTAAACGTTAATTCTACTGTAACTCGAGTAACTTATCCCCTGAAATCAGCTGCCCAGAATCTCACTACAGCGTTCCATCCCTTGCAAGGCAACTCTGTTCATTAGACCATGTCAAACATAATTATATCATAGCAATCAATATTCATAATACACTCTAAATGCACAATAATTAATAATAGCCTACTGTACTTCCAATTAGGTGAAAGTTAGGTAGCCCAATTAAAAATGTAAAATCATATAACCTACCATAATAATTCAGCAAGTACCCATACCTAAACGGCCTTTTCACAAGTTAACTTTAAGTATCGGTAACAATAGGTAAGAACAAATAATCATCTGAAATAAACCGGACCCAATGGGGGTCCGAAATTTGACGGTACTGGGGTTGGGAAATGAGGACCTCTAAATCAAGATAACAAGTAACTCTTTACACTATAACCCAGTAAAACATTTAAAATTAACAATAACCAGGCCTAAGAGACATTAGTTATAAATACTTATCTGAATAGGCCTAACTTTGGAACGTCGGAGACACGAAAGGTAAACAAAACTCAAGGACACGATCTCAAACGAATGTCCTTTCCTGATTTACACGTTAAAATACAATCATATTTACCAAAATGCATGGTTTTATAACTCAAAGTAATGAACAAGTTCTAAACATACAATACAACTGCTACATTAGTAATTTACTCAACCTGGTCGTCTCTCCGAAATGCGAGATGGTCTAAATCCTAAAATGGCGGTCAAGCTTCAAAAGCATTTTAATCAACTTCATCCTCAATTCTACTCTTAACTGGTGTTCTCGCACTACCTCAGGATTATGTAAAACGGTGAAAGACAAACTAGCAAAATAGGCTAGCCTAAGTTTGGTCGGGAATTATGGAAAAACACAAGAATTGAAAGGCCATCAAATGGCGTCCCTCTGACTGAAATTATTACACACGAAGTTAATTTGACGTTAATTTGGAATAACAAAGTCTAAAATATCAGAATAACACTTAGCAAAGGTGCACAGACTAAGTTTTACTGAACACAATGATAATGGGGGAATTTGTATGGTTACATAAGAACATAAGAACATAAGAAAATGGGAGTCTGCAGAAAGCCGATTGGCCTAAGCAAGGCAGATCCCTGTCCCACACAACCCCAAATCAATTACAAAGCCCAATTATAGGCTCAACACTCTAGGCACTTGGTTGTAGGCACTTGGCAGGTGAGGGGTGCCTGTCGACCAACCCGATGGTAGGCTCGAGTTCACGAATTTGTCAATCACAGTAATATCTCCTACATTACACACCTAGTACTTACTTAACTGAATAAGCAATACCTTATGACACTATAAACCTTAATTACGAACCTCTGAATGGAGGGAAAGGAAGCCTAAGTCCGGAGAAGAAGCGGGGAATGATGACAGAGACTGGGGGGTGGGTAGGTGTCTCTCTCGTAGGCCTGGGATCACGACAGTGAGGGGCCGAGGGCCAGTGCCAGGGATCCCGCCAAAAAGGGGAGGGTGACCACAAAGGGTGGCGTCGCTTGGGTAGGAATTGGCGGCCTTTTTACACAAGGGGGCATTACTCTAAATTCGAAAAGGAAGGATTTTTACATGGGATAACAAAAGGGGGTAAAAGGATAAATTAGGCTTGAAAGTATTTTAGATAGATTTGAGAATATTAGTTCTCCTCCTGATCTAGGCTAATTCCCTCTTTACATAGACAAGGGTTACTTAACCCTTCTTAAACGATACATTTCCCTTAAATATAGGGAAGAGTGAATGAAGGGGAAAAAGTCTTACAGTTAAGTCAAACCTTACAACATATACCAAAAGGGAAAGTACAATTTCTTCCCGTTACAAGCCATGGTCCGAATCAGCCGGCATTCCTTACTTTTATATGTTTTTAGTTCAGTGTATTTATGTATATAATCAGGCGCATGCCCCATAACTGGGGATGGCTGACTCGAGACACAGCCCGAACAGAAAAAAAAAATAGAAAATTCACACACATCTAGGTCGCTCAGGAGAAGACCCAGAGACCAAGGATCATGAGGGATCCCCAGCAAATGATTCCCAGGTCGGAGGTCCCAGCTCCTGGAGAGGTTCCCGTCACAGCAGGCAGTGCTTTTATTTTAGATTAATTAATGTGTTGATAATTATAAGTTATAATGAAAGGGATGGGGAGGTAACTACTCTACCTATAAAGACTGGAAACTACAATTATTGAAAGATTCCCCTGCTACCAGTGATGAACTGCTTAGAATTCTATGAAGTAGCCTTACGCAGTTACTGGACTCGCTTACTTGTCGAAAGTTCTGGTATAATCACCACGCCAACATGCTAGTCCGCCCGGTCCACCCGGAGCCCCGGAGACGAAGCTAGCCAAACAATACACCGGTCCGGACGCCCGCCAAATTCAAAGGAGAATGCTCTCAGCGCGGCCACCCAGGCTGTGCCCGCGCTGCGGGGCTCGACCTGAGCCCTTCAAAACTGACACCTTAGCCCCATGCCCCTCTTACTCGCAGATACCTCGCCTTTGACTACGTTGCTGATGCTGAATGTATCTTCCTTACTTACTTACTTGGTAGAATTCCATCCTCTGTGGATGCAGCTAAAGTGGACTTCCGCTGCGGCCAGGCAGCTCTGCATCTCGATCCCTTGTTCCGTCTATTTGCCAACGAGTTGGATGCGGTGCTGGGGTATCTTGGTGTTGGGGGCTCGTCTGGTACTGTAGCCAGCCATCGGTCCAGCTGATGCTTGAAGGAGTCAGTCGTGACTCCCGTCAGTTCCCGGGCGGCCTTTGGTACAGTATTGAAGAGACGAGCCCCATTTTTGGTGAAGTTATTGTGGGCGACTGTTGCTATATATTTTCCGAAAGGTAGCCTCGGTCCTCTTGATGTAGCACAGCTGCCCTTTTCGTACGTGGTTATTGACCACTAGCCCCAGGTCAGGTAACGCTCTCATCGTCTCTGTAGGGAGTAGAGTCGCAACTCCTTCAGTCGTTCCCAGTAATTCATATGTTGAAGACCCCAGATCCTGCTGGTGAAGGTCCTCTGTAGAGACTCCAGCTTGACTATGTCACCTGTATGACGTGCTAGGCGAAACCAGCAGAGGTGGAGTCGGAGTAGCTGCCGATTCCTAGGTGCAGGGTGATCTACCCGTACACTGGTCAGTGCTGCAGTCAAACATAATCATCTAGCCCTGGCATTGGCTTACCTCTCATCCTTCAGTATTCACCTCATCTCCATTCTCACAACACACACACTCAAATTCTTGTCCACCCACTTCATCCTTAGTTAACTTATTGTTCTATCTACCCTACCTAAACTCTCATACACACCCTTTCACTACATTTATTAGAGGGACAAAGAAACCTGTTTTTCTTATACAGTATTAACGCTACAGCTTAAATGTACAGTTAATTGATCAATTGAGAAGACTACCATTCCTTGTGAAAATCTAAATCACACATTAGTAGTAGACACTCCAACCAATACAGGTTACTTACTTACTTTGGTTACTTTGGTTGATTCCGTCATCTGTAGACGCTGCTAAGGTGGAACTCCACAGGCGTACAGTCCAGTATTGGTGTCAGTTGAAAGGTAAATCATTGGTTTGCACTGATATGCCTTGGTGACCTGATGGCCATTTCCTTTGCAGCAAGGTACACACTCACTTATTTACTGACACATCCCTATCAAGTCTGCTAACCCTAAAACCCTGCATTGGTCTAATGAATGTCGTCCTTCCGCCCACTTCCATACTTTTACCACGCTTCACCCAATCATCCTCATCTAATCTCTTCACATTATTCAATATTTTCCACGCCATTCACATTAACTTGGCAGGGCAATCCTCACCCAAAAAGTATGATTATATATACAGTATGTATGTATATACATATAGCTGGAGGTGGCCGACTCGAGACAGAGCCCGAACAGGGACAACATAATTCAACATAAAAAATCAAAATGTAAATTAACACACATCTAAGTTGCCCAGGAGAAGACCTAGAGATCAAGGATCACTAGGGGCCTCCGGCACTCCCCCGGCCCCAGACCTCCCGGAGAGGTTCCGGTCTCAGCAAGTCGACACGCAGCGGAGCACACTACAATGACAGCCCACCTCACATCCAGGCATGACCCTTCATATTGAGGGGAGGTGTGGTGGAGTGGTCTTGCCACTGGCCTGGTAATCCAAAGGTCCCGGGTTCAAATCCCGATGTATCAATGGGAAGATATTATTGGGATGGAATTTGTGCTGTACCTAGTATCAGTGCATTACCACAAGCCCACCGAAACGTCAATAAAATACCCTCATTGTTCCCTGATTAACCTGACAAGCGCGATATAGACCTAGGTGCTAGGGTAGTTATTTGTGCATTTCTAGCCCTAGATTCTGACAGAATTCGTTATATTTACAATATAAAGCATTATTTGTTTTCGGTATGCTTTTATTTTACATATATGATGTATATATGAACCTTCAAGAGTGCTAAAATAAGTGGGAAAAGCATTTGGGTGGTGAAAAACGAAGATATTGGCCACCCGGTCATAATCTCAGGCGAGAGAGAGCCACAGGCAGCCCTCCCCTCTCGCTGTCTGGGAGTCAACTGAGACGAGCGGGGCGGTGTGTGCCGGTGTCTGGGTGTTGCATAACGATCTTTTATGCAACCCACTTGTGCTACATTATCGCGGGAGAGAAAAATAACCGATAAATGATGATAATAAGAGGATAAATAGGTGATAATTGAGGAGGGGGGAGAGGGGGGAATAAGGAGGGGATGGGGAGGGGTGAGAAACACATGGATGAGTACTAGAGGGGAATTATCTCACCTAGAGACAAAATCCTTTGTTTTGATAGGCCCTTTTTTTTTTTTGGAAGGCTTTTTTTATGGTCCTGCTTCCGTGAGGCCTATCGCGTTCCCTATAGGAAGCCTTCCGTGAGGCCTATCGCGCTTGCCGGGTTAAATAGCACTGTATGAATATTCCCATATTCAAAATATGCTATAGGGGTGCAATGCCTGGTGAGTTATCTGCTCAACAGGTGGCGTTGTGTGTGTGTAAGTGTGAGAGTCCGAGTGTAAGGGGTGAGACAGTGAAGCACGGGAACAAGGTGGCTTCGTTTCGGGCCATGAGTGAGCACCGTGCCTCATGTGAAGGCAAGATGGCAGGTGCTCGTTGTACTATACGTGCTTCACATGTCTCACTCCCTAGACTGGAAAAAGACCTCACGGGCTTCACTGTTCATTGTAAAGCGGTGAATGTTAAGGCTCTCAGCCTATGCCCGAGAGGAAGTAAGTTGGAATATAGAAAAAAAAAAAAAAAAAAAAAAAAAAAATATATACCGGCTCCCCGGGCCAGGCGCCTGACGAACTATTATCTAATCCAACTGGCACCCGACCCCCTCTCCCAACGACCGAGTTATCACTCATCTATTCACAAGCATTCTCCATTCATTCTTAATTATTACCACTTTTCTTGCCTGTTCTACCTCTCTATCTTCCGACGTGCTTACTACACATTTACTACATTTACTACACATTCAAGAAGCATTTGGATGCATGGTTGGTCAAAATACCTGACCAGCCACCAACACCAGGATACCCCAGTTCCAACTCCAACCGACTTCTAGATTGGAGCATAGAAGAAAAGGAGCTGCCTGGTCACAGTGGAGCCCCATCTCAGCTGCATCACTAGCTGACGGAATACAAAAAAGTGTAACAATCTCTCCATCTCAATGGAGGTCTTCCTACCCCTCTACCTCCCCTTGTATCTGACTCATATACTCTCTTTGTAAGCCCTTCATCTCCCATTCACTCAACATGTCCATACCAGCACAGCACCCTTCTGTCCACTCTGGTCGACAAAGGTTCCTGCTGTCCCACTCTCCTGCGTACCTCTTCATTCCTCAATCTGTCTCTACGAGTCATTCCACATATACTCCTCAAGCAGCTCATCTCCATCACATCCAGCTTTCTTCTCTCTTTTGCCTTCAGAGCCCATGTCTCAGCCCCATACATCAAAGTTGGTCAACTATCCATTGATACATTGCACTTTTAGCTTTCATTCCGAGATTTCTCACCTTCCACATACTTACCATTGCTCCGAAAACTTTCTTTCCTTCACATACTCTGTTTTCACTCCATTTCCACGCCTGTGTCCTTGCTTATCATTCCTCCCAGATATTTAAAACACTCTACTTGTTCCAGTTTTCCCCATCCAGCCGCACATCTAGATTCACCCTACGAGCACCTCTATTACACACAATCACTTTACTTTTATTGACGGTCACCATCAGCTTCCTCCTCCCACAATCCACACCAAACTCTTTGACTACTCGTTGCAGTTTCTCCTCAGAATCCGCCACCAATGCTGGTATCATCAGCAAATAGCAACTGGTTCAACTCCCAATCTAGAACAACAAACACTAAATTGGAATAACTACCTCCAAACATTTGATCACAAAACAGACCCCAAAAAACAGCAACACAACAATATCACATACCGCAATCATAACAAGACTCTATTCCTTCATACAAATAACAAGCAAACACTCTCATTAATCACTTCTCTCATGTCAGCTACCTAAGTGTAAAGTCAGTGAAAATAGGCTAGTCTAAACAGACCTCGGATGCGGAAATACCCTGAGCCGAACAGGCCAAGTGGGATATCTCTATTGGTCTAACTGGTAAGGTGTCTGCCTCACACCCAAGGGTCGAGAGTTCGTGCCCCCAGCAGGGCTTGATATTTCGTGAGGCTATTTCCGCATTTAACGAAGTTTAGGTGTGCTGGTTAAATTGTTCAGATGGTTGAGAGTAAGATCGGAGCTCCATAAATCCTCTTTCGGGTATGGTGTAAAAATTGATTCCTACATAAACCCCCATCAAGACGACCAACATGTCATCCGACGTAAGAGACAATTCCCCACAGACCCTGACTATGCACCCTTCACCAACAACTAGACAAAGCACATCATCAACAATCTCAAGCATTCACCCACCTGTGGTCCAGACAACATAAGCAACATACATCCCAGACACCTAGGACCCCAAGGCATACAAGCACTCACCAACATATCAAACTACAGTTATTTACACAACACAATACCAGACATCTGGAAGCATGGTGTCATTACATTCCTCAAACCCAGCAAAGACCCCACGCTACCCTCCTCAGACCGCCCCATCACACTCCTTTGCACCCCCTCCAAAGTCTCAGAACGCCTCGTACTACAACTGACAACACACGCTCTAACACTAGCTCCATCACAACATGGCTTCAGGCCACTACACTCCACAAACACTATTCTTACAGACCTTACACAGAGCTTTTGACGGCAACAACTCAGCCAGACCACCACACAGATCACTACTTGCCACACTCGACATTAGTAAAGCTTTCGATGCCATTCCCTGCCCCAACCTAACAAACAAAATCTACAACACAAACATGCACAATACAAAAAGGTGGCTGGACAACTACCTAGCAGGCAGATGTGCACACATATCATTTTCCGGTCAGTCATCTAACAAGAAAATTCACAAACGGAGTCACGCAAAGGATCTGTCCTGTCGCCCGCACTCTTCAATCAGTACATGCATGATATACCTACACCCCACGCACCCAAAATAAATATAGCTTCCTACGCAGACTACATAACACTCACATGCACACACCAAGACCCAGACAGAGCAACACTTCCCATTCAACCCAATCTCAACACACTACATGACTAGTGCACTACAGACTCAAGCTGGCCCTAGCCAAATCCACTGCAACCCTCCTCACAAGCTGGACAGTCAAAAACAAAAACACCCCGTACCTCACCAAAACCAATACCCACCTAACACACACACACACACACAATCCTAGGAGTAACTTAATATACTCTAATGACATTCAAACATATCTCAAACATAAAAAATAAACTGGCACCCAGATTTAACACCCTCAAGTCACTTGCCCACACAACAAAGAAACCACCACCACAGTATACAAACAATACATAAGATCAGTGATGGAATATGCAAGCCCTGCCTGGGCTTCTAACCTAGCTGAAACACATCACAAGACCTTGCAGACTATTCAAAACAAAGCCCTAAAAATCATCACAGGCTGCACAGCTACTACACCTACAGATCACCTACATCAAGAAACCAAAGTCCTCAAAGTCAAAGACCACCTGGACATGAGAGGCACTCAATTCCTGGATGCAGCCTCCACAACCCACTACGCTACATGGCAGCACACCCACAGACACCAAGGAAATTGAAGGAATATCAAAACAACACCAAGCACACGATTTCACACACAAATACTGTCATCTCTCCCCCCCTGCCCACCACAATCCAGCTTCCAGAAGCACATCAATACTCCTATCTCTCGCCGTTCCACCAAATCACTCCTAGACAACATGCAGCTGCAGGCACGACCTTCCAAAATTCCTCCTTCTGAATCCTCCCTTCCTCGCGAGGACAGAGTCCGCCTGGATGTGGGCACCATCCAGCTTTTCTGAGCTATCAGAAGACACTGGATGTCTCCGTCGTCGACACCTGACCAGGATGCAACACAGCACCCCACACATCATAGAAGACTGCATCTTAGACAATCACTTACCCCAACAAAATAATCTACACTCCTTGAGAGCCCTGTGGGAAAGCCCAATCGTGGCCATGGCCTTACTTAGGGACTCGGGGCTGTTCGGCCAGGCAGCCTAGGGAACGAAAACAACCCCCTATCTCTATAATTCTTTCCTACTAAACCCAATCCTCTTCCCATAGTTCTCATTTTCACCTCCCTGACCACACCATCCATATATCATATATACATTAAACAACCACGGTGACTTTACACAACCCTGTCGCAGACCTACATTTACCTCAAACTATTCACTAGACTCATTTCCTACTCCAACTCACGCTCTGCTCTCTTTATAAAAATTCTTGACTGCTGTTAACAAATTTCCTCCAATTTCATAAATCCTTAGCACCTTCCACATTGCTTCTCAATCCACATGATCATACGCTTTTTCAAAATCCATGAAAGCCCAAAATATCTCCTTATGCTTCTTTAAATACTTCTCACATAGCTGTCTTACTGCAATAATCTGATCCACACACCCTCTTCCCCTCCTAAAACCACAATGCTCTTATCCTATTGTACCTTCTGTACTGATAAGTACCCTCTTTATCAACACATTGCCATACAACTTTCCAATAACTGATAATAAACTAATACCTCTATAACTTGAATACTCCTGCCGGTCTCCCCCTTGTACAGTTGGCCAAATAAGTTGTGATTCCACTTTCATTACAGATTGCTCGCTGGATGCTGTAATAATGTCTGTCAGATGTTGAATAGGGTGTATAAAAATAGGAACATGTTTGTATATCTCACTCAAAACAATGAATTATAGCTTAGATAGTGTCAATAACAATAATTGATAGAAATACACTTGGTGCCGCGACATCAATTATTTGGCCGACTGTACAACGGCAAAATACATGCACTCCTCCACTCTAGTGGCACCATTGACACAACAAAGCACACATTGAATATTCTCACCAGCCAATCTATTATCACATCTCCACCCTTCTTAATACACTCCACAGCAACAGTGGCGGCTCATATAATATAATATGGAGGGACTGCTTTCCTATATCAGTAAAATTATGTTATAAACTTAAAACATTACTACTGTACTGTACTTACTTTATTCTCTTTGCATACTGTTCAAAAGATAACAATGGTGTAGGTCTTAATTTTGTTTTAATTTCCTATCAATATTTTTGCTAAGTGTCATATGAAAAAAACTAATGTTTTGCAAACATCTAACTATTTGCCATTATGCTCAATCAACCTATGATTATAATAATAATACAGCATAGCCTAGTTAGAAATAACCAAAAGCCACGATCGAAGCTTTGTAATAATAATGTAAAGCTTGCAAAACAAACTAACTAAAACAGGGACGACAAAATATAAAGACAAAATAACTTATAATTCTGACATTTTCAGTATTTTTGCTAAATGATTTGTTCATAAACTTCAGAAGTTCCTTTATAAGCTAAGAAAATCGCCTACAGCCAGGTAGGCCGAGCTAGAAACATAGAAAATCATCACTGATTATGAAAAAAAGAGAAAAATTGGTAAGTCTTAAATAGGCTAAGGGAATGCCTGCAAGGTGTTTAATAAACTGAATAAAATCGCGTCCCTAGACTAATGGTAGGCCTAGTCTATATAAATCATAAGCATCCTTCATGCTCATGTATACTAACCAAAATGTATAATAGTCAAATACTAAGAATACTGAAACAAAGCTATGATCGTAGCTAACAGAATGCTATTCATGCAGACGCATAAACACTGCATATTATGTCAACACAAGACCGAGGGCTGACGCTGGTGCAGCTCAGTGTCTTTTGGTGCCACCACTGCGGCTGGGAAACTCTTGTACGGTACTAGAAGTTATACTTATGAAATCTGCTTAATTAAGGTTAGAATTTAACAAAAAATTAACATAGCAAGCTGCTGAATAGTATACAAATGCTTAGTATTTTCAAATGTATGTTGTCAACTATTAACCTCCTGTGTCTATCATAATCATCTGCCTGACAGTGCTGTGAGCCAGGGAGGTCTGCAGCTCAACAGCTCTCATGGACAAGCCGCCACTGCACAGCAATACCATCCATACCTTCTGCTTTTCCCGCTCTCATTTGTCTGACTGCTTATTTCACCTCATTCTTCTCAATCCTTTAATTCATTCCCTGCCACCTGGGAAACCTATCTCCATCAACCACTGCCTCCCTTCCATCTCTTACATTTAACAAAGATTCTATCTATCTATCTATTGCCTGACGCCGTGATCCCCGAAGGGGTGGCCACGAACGAACCACCCCCATGCACCTCTGTCCCCAGTCAGCTGACGCCCCTCCCCCCAACCAGCACCGCCTTCGTTCATGTACTTCCTCACTCCATCCTTCCACCTCTCATTCGGTCCACCTCACTCTCATACACCCTCTTAGTCATTCTCTCGCTTTCCATACGTTCCATATGGCCGAACCATCTCAAGTTGTTCCTTTTCACACTTTCCAGCACATCTACCTCCACACCACACCTCCTTCTTACTTCCTCATTAGTCTGTCTATCCCTCCATGTTACTCCGCACGCACTCCTTAAGTAATTAATTTCCACTGCTCTCACTCTTGGTCTGAGTCTCTCAACCAACGTCCATGCTTCGCTTCCGTAAGTCAGTGCCGGGATTACCACTGTCATGCAAGGACTTCTTCACTTCCATACTGACCACCCTATTTCTTGTTACTGCTTTTAGCGTTCCTACAACCCTCTTCCCCTGTTGTACCCTCTCCCGCACTTCTTCATCCATAGTCCCATCTTTACTCAACACACTGCCCAGATACTTAACCCTTAAATGGCGGCGCGCAACATAAGTCGAGTATAATAAATCTGGACTATGTGGCGGCGCGCTACATAGGTCGAGTTGGTATTTCCCGCCGTAATTTAAGTGGAAAGCAAAATCTAGCGGTCAGGCAGTGCACTAGTAAGTCCCACCCACACATCCCCATCACGTGAGCTTGGCTCAGTACCGCTCTAGCCGCCACAATGGAGAGACAAGATTTGCCCGTGTTCGATTCGGTGCCCGCCCCTAGTACGTCGCGCCAGCCAAGGCGTAGGGTCCCGCTCTCAGCCCAGGAGTTAGTTCTGCTGATGAACTCTTCAGCGGTATCTAGAATATCGTTGAATGAAAGCATGGAAGGGCTTGGTGACAGTGGGGGAAGTGAGGAGGAAGAAGAACTGGAAGATAACCCTGTCATCGGTTTTCACAGACGCCATAACTTGCGGGGCGAAGATGGTGAAGATAGTGACGAGGAGCTTGATGAACACACTGGTGTTGGTGTTGGTAAGTACAATGTACATTTATATTATTTGAGAGATTGATAGAGATTATATATATTATATATATCGGTGTACAGTAGAATACATTCCTTACGCATGTGACTGCAATTGCTCGCAAGTTTGATTGCAAGCGATTGAAGATTGTGGTGTTGGTCTTCATATATTACGTTTCCATTCATTATTTATAGGCGTAGGCTATATAATACATATATATATCGGTGTACAGTAGAATACATTCCTTACGCATGTGACTGAAATTGTTTGCAAGTTTGATTGCAAGCGATTGAAGATTGTGGTGTTGGTCTTCATATATTACGTTTCCATTCATTATTTATAGGCGTAGGCTATATAATACATATATATATCGGTGTACAGTAGAATACATTCCTTACGCATATGACTGAAATTGTTTGCAAGTTTGATTGCAAGCGATTGAAGATTGTGG
>CM064489.1:15762225-16031023 GCA_032716605.1 Paralithodes platypus
GTACATGCCCAGGGACCAATACCGGCAAATTCTGAAGTGCTTGCACTTTGTCGACAACACTGCCGCACACGGAGCTGACAAGCTTTGGAAAATCCGGCCATTCCTGAACTCCCTCCTGACCAGGTATCGCCGGTTTTTCAAACCTTTTCAGAATGTTGTGATTGATGAGTCCTTGATCCTCTTCCGTGGACGTCTCTCTTTCAGGCAGTACATTCCGTCGAAGCGTCACCGCTTCGGGATCAAGTTCTTTGTACTGTGTGACTGCGAGACAGGATACGTGCTGGACCTCATCATCTACACCGCTACTGATGTGGACATTCCAAACGACCTACTGGGTCTTTCAGGGGCGGTTGTGAAGACACTGATGGAGCCGTATCTGGATGCCAACCGTATCTTGTACAGCGACAATTTTTACACCTCTCCTCTCCTTGCCAGGTATCTCCTTGCAAGGAGCACGGGAAGCTGTGGAACTGTCAGGGCAAACAGAAAACACTGGCCCAAGTTTCATGCTACACGGAAAGGAGACATCTTCCGGAAGAAGAGCAGCAGTGACAGTATACTGGCTATTTGTTGGCATGACACAAAGCCAGTCAATGTCCTCTCCACCTTCCACAAGTCCACAATGCGAGATAGCGGGAAGAAGAGATACCAAATGGACCCTGTCACCCGCGAGAAGCATCTAGTCCCTATCTCCAAACCTGACCTTGTTATGGACTACAACATAAACATGCGGTTGGTGGATAAGAGTGACATGCAAATCACTGCTGTTGACTGCCTCAGGAAGACGTGTAAGTGGTATAAGAAGGTGGTACTCCATCTTCTTGATGTCACTATCCTGAACGCGTACAACCTGTGGATGACGCGGACAGGAAGGAAGAGCTCGGTAAGGCTGTTCGCGAAGGACATCATCGACTCCATCTTCAGGAAGCACGGAACCACACGTATGCTACCACCTCCGAGGCCGATCGTGAATATGCCTGCCCGCCTTGAGAGCCGGGACTACTTCTTGACCCACATGCTTGAGTTTTGCCCCCGCTCAGCATCACAGATCGCAGCCAACCGGAAGCACGGACTGAAGCAGTGCCACGTCTGCAAACATACAACAAGGAGGAACCAAATTAGGAAGGAAACTACGTTCATGTGTAGCTATTGTAATGTGGGACTATGCGCTTCTCCATGTTACACAGAGTACCACACACTGGAACACTTCTAGACCTCTTCCAAGACCTCCTCCTCCTCTAGACCTCTTGCCAATCATTCATAAGTTCATGCAATCATTCATTCATCTATTTCAAACTACCTCATGAATTCATGTCATTCAATCATTCATATGGTGGAATAGCACACTACCCAAACACAAGTGCATTCATCATCATCAGCAACATCACCCATTACATCCATAAGTTTCTAATCTCATCCATCCATCTGCTTCTTGGTCTACCTCATACATCCATGTCATTTGTCTACCTCAATCATATAACTGCCTTTTATCTACCTCAATCCTATAACTGCCTTTTCTACCTCAATGCAATGTGGATTACACCTCCTGGGAACACCACAAAAAAAAAATGAGTCATCAACACTACCCCATAGGGTGATTTGGAAATGTGTTGAAATAATATTATTTATAAAACAAAACAAAAATTCCTGCAAAGCAAGCGAAACAGAGAGAGAGAGTGAAAATGCACGCCTATATATATATATATATATATATATATATATATATATATATATATATATATACCGTATATTGGTATCAATCATTTGATAGGCATACATATCACCATGTACGTACCGGTACATTGTAGGGACAGAAATGTACCGTATACCGTGATATATAACCCTATCAAATGATTGAAATCAATATAGACCAATATACAGTATATATATATTGATATCAATCATTTGATAGGCGTATATATCACGGTATACGGTACATTTTTCTCCTTACGAAAGGAGAGAGAAGAGTCATAGCAATTTCCAGGTCACATGTACGGTACATAGTAGGGACAGAAATGTACCGTATACCGTGATATATACGCCTATCAAATGATTGAAATCAATATAGACCAATATACAGTATATATATTGATATCAATCATTTGATAGGCGTATATATCACGGTATACGGTACATTTGTCTCCTTACGAAAGGAGAGAGAAGAGTCCTAGCAATTTCCAGGTCACAGGTACGGTACATAGTAGGGACAGAAATGTACCGTATACCGTGATATATACGCCTATCAAATGATTGAAATCAATATAGACCAATATACGGTATATATATTGATATCAATCATTTGATAGGCGTATATATCACGGTATACGGTACATTTGTCTCCTTACGAAAGGAGAGAGAAGAGTCCTAGCAATTTCCAGGTCACATGTACGGTACATAGTAGGGACAGAAATGTACCGTATACCGTGATATATACGCCTATCAAATGATTGAAATCAATATAGACCAATATACAGTATATATATATTGATATCAATCATTTGATAGGCGTATATATCACGGTATACGGTACATTTGTCTCCTTACGAAAGGAGAGAGAAGAGTCATAGCAATTTCCAGGTCACAGGTACGGTACATAGTAGGGACAGAAATGTACCGTATACCGTGATATATACGCCTATCAAATGATTGAAATCAATATAGACCAATATACAGTATATATATATTGATATCAATCATTTGATAGGCGTATATATCACTGTATACGGTACATTTCTCTCCTTACGAAAGGAGAGAGAAGTCATAGCAATTTCAAGGTCACCTTCGTAAGGAAAAAAATATACCGTACATGGTGATATATATACGCCTATCAAATGATTGATATCAATATTCACCAATATACAGTATATATATATATATATATATATACCGTATATTGATATCAATCATTTGATAGGCATACCTATCATCATGTACGTATCGGTACATTGTAGGGACAGAAATCTACCGTATACCGTGATATATACGCCTATCAAATGATTGAAATCAATATACACCAATATACAGTATATATATATTGATATCAATCATTTGATAGGCGTATATATCACGGTATACGGTATATTTCTCTCCTTACGAAAGGAGAGAGAAGAGTGATAGCAATTTCAAGGTCACCTTCGTAAGGAAACAAATATACCGTACATGGTGATATATATACGCCTATCAAATGATTGATATCAATATTCACCAAAATACAGTATATATATATATATACCGTATATTGATATCAATCATTTGATAGGCGTATATATATCACCATGTACGGTATATTTGTTTCCTTACGAAGGTGACCTTGAAATTGCTATGACTCTTCTCTCCTTTCGTAAGGAGAGAAATATGCCGTATACCGTGATATACACCGATATACAGTATATATATATATATATATATATATATTATATATATATATATAATCATATATATATACCGTATTTGTACGGTAGCTTGTAAGGAATGAAATTTATTAGTGATAAATGAAAGAGAATACAGAAACTGAACTGAAAATAGAGTGAAAAAGATAATAATACAGAAATATTACAAGCAAATAAAGAAAGAGGGATTAGAGAAAAGAATAATGAGAATTACATATACGAAAGGGAGAAATATAGAGAAGAGAGACAGGGAGGAAGGGAGACAGCGCGTACGAAGGAGAAGGGAGGAGAGAGAGAGAAAGCGAGCTAGCCAGAGAGAGAGAGAGAGAGAGTCAGACAGACAGATAAGAGGAGTGAGAGAGACAGAAAGAGAGAGAGAGAGAGAGAGAGAGCGAGAATACAGAGAATACAGAAATAAGGAGAAACAAGATAAAATAAGAGGGCTTACCGAAGGAATACCGTATTTGTACGGTAGCTTGTAAGGAATGAAATTTATTAGTGATAAATGAAAGAGAATACAGAAACTGAACTGAAAATAGAGTGAAAAAGATAATAATACAGAAATATACAAGCAAATAAAGAAAGAGGGATTAGAGAAAAGAATAATGAGAATTACATATACGAAAGGGAGAAATATAGAGAAGAGAGACAGGGAGGAAGGGAGACAGCGCGTACGAAGGAGAAGGGAGGAGAGAGAGAGAAAGAAAGCGAGCTAGCCAGAGAGAGAGAGAGAGAGAGTCAGACAGACAGACGAGAGGAGTGAGAGAGACAGAAAGAGAGAGAGAGAGAGAGAGAGAAAGAGCGAGAATACAGAGAATACAGAAATAAGGAGAAACAAGATAAAATAAGAGGGCTTACCGAAGGAATAATAGACGCGCGTGAGGCCGAAGTCAGGACAAAGCGAACGCATCCGAACGCGCCTGGGAAATACACCAAAAAGTAGCCTCCCTTCCTCACCTCCTCCCACCCTCCACACTCGCTCAATTCATTCAGAATAGACTTCTATGGGGAGACGAAGAGTTGTTCGTTCCAAAAATCATCGTTTCGTTCCGATTGGAGCCATAGTTACGGCGCTAGGGCGAGTGAAAGTGAGCGAATATTTCGGGATTGTGCCCGCTGGGCGGCTCGTGTAAAATACCGCCTAGCCCGCTAATAAGGTGTTAAATACAAAGATTCATAATACTCAACATGTTTTCTTCACTTGCACTCCTTCCACTAGTAACTCTCTATAGCATCTTTCAGACTCTTCCCTCTTTCGATCTCCTTACCTTACTCTATTTACCTCCTCCCGGAATATCTTCTTTCATTCCTCAAAATTCTCACTCAATCTTTGACCCCACCTTTCATTTGCAAATTTCTTCACTTCTCTAATCTTCCATTTCCCCTCTCCTTGTACCTCTCCCATGCCTCAACACTACCATCCTGTAAAACCCTCTCAAATCAGTCTCTTTTCCTCAACCGCCTTTCTCACCATATCATTCCACCACTAGCTTCCCTTGGATACCTTTACCTCCTACATTTCTTTTACCACATACTTCCTCTGCACTTTCTTCCACTCCTTCCTTTAACAGTTTCCCTTCATTCTCTACTTATCTCTTCTATCCATTTTTAATTTTTTCATTTTACTTTTCTTTAGCTCACTAACTTTTATTACCTCTTACTTCACGCTTGTCTCACATTCTCCTGTAACTCCTTACTCTCAGCTTTACCTCCACCAGAAAATTATCAGACATACACTCCTCCTAACCTCTCGGCATATTCACATCCAGCAGTCTACACAATCTTTCCCTAGTCACCAACACATATTCCATCAACACCCTCTCTACAATATCTCCCTTCACAAGTCTATGCCATGTATACTTGTGTACAAGTTTTTTTTTTAAAGAATGTACTGTATAACTTACACTCGTTCTATGCTCTCCACATACACCAATCAATCTTTCTCCTCTCGTTTACACCATCCACACCAAAACTACCTATGACTCCCTCAAACAGGCTCATTTCCTACCCTACATTTAGCAGTATATATAACCAACAATTGGTTAGTAGTAGTAAGGTGTGGCCCTTGATTCCCTTGAACCCGAAATATTTAAACTGTCTTATTAACCCTCTCGCTATTCTATGGACTCGGGGAGGGTTGCCATTTAGCATTCAGAAATAGTTCTCAATCTCATAATTATCTCTCCAAAATGAGTTTTCTGCCCACGGCTCACTCAAAGGCAACTGCAGAGGTTAAAGTAACTAAACTATAGGTTTCTAAACACCCCTGATGGTCACAATGGCTTTTAACTCATAAACTGCGAAGCCATGGTAGTTCAAACCCTCCCGCCAAGCGAAGGCATTTGGTTCTATTCTGACGAAAATCATCATATGTAACATATATAATTATTACTCATCCATATGTGCCTATTTTGCTTTTAATATGAACATATGAACATTTAAGAGCAATAAATGAAGTGGGAATAGCATTTGGAGGGTGAAAAAGACGTATTATTGCCGCAAGGTCGTATCATGAGGCGATAGCTGGGGGGACGTATAACTACCCTCTCCAAGCTCTGAAACGACACCGAGGCCTTTCACTTGACGTCTTTGTGTTGCAAGGATCTCTAGCTCCCTCATCCGTGTTAGAGAGACCGGGAGGAGGAAATTCGCGCCGAAAATTACCCGATAAAAGGGGGGGGGGGGGGGAAAAGAAAAAAGAAAAAAAAAAAAAAAAAAAGGGAAATAATATCTGATAATTGAGGAGGGAAAGGGGGAGGGTTGGGACACATATGTAGGAGTGGTAGAAAATAATGGAGGGGAATTATCACACCTAATCACAAATTGCTTTGTTTTGAGTGCCACTGGGGTATTTTCTAAGGGTTGTTTTATGCTCTGGATCTATTGAGGATGGTCGCAGTGCACCAGAAAAACCTCTATTAACCCGGGAACTGCAGGAAGACTCTTAAGAGTTCCCCCGGCGGACTGCGGGAAGACACTTAAGAGTTAGGGAAAACAAAAAATTAATTTAAAACATCAATTTTTGTTTTTTGTTTTTTTTTGCCCCTGGGCCATGCCAAATATCACTCCTCCCCCAGTTTCCTCCCCTCCTTCAGTTATCACCTATTTTCCCTGTTATTCCCTTTTCCTGTGGTCTATTTTTGTGCTAACATTAGCGAGTTGGTAGCAGGGCGTTGTCATTACTGTTAGCAAGCGAGTGCAAGAGAGAGAGCATCGATCGACAGTCTCTCTCCAGAGGTGGAGAAAAGTTGTGGGCTGGGAGGTTGCCTCAGCCATACATTGTGTAACTCCCGGCCTGTATCGCCGATTTTGACCATCCAAACGCTGTTTCCACTTGTTTTATTGTTGTAACAGGTTAATACCTTTATAATCAACCTATAATAGGCGCATATGGATAAGTATTAATGCTATTTATGGTAAAATAAATATTATAGTGATGGGAACAGCTCAAATACGTCAGCACAGGAGTGTGGTGTCTCATACCCCCCATGCGCACTTCAGAGGTTAAGGACGGTCGCTGTTTTCGGGTTAAGTATCCCAGAAAGGGCGCCAATCGCGTCCTGTGCGTGAAGGGTAAGCTCAAAGACAAGAATTAAGGAACACCCTATTCTTAACATTAATCCTTCATTACAAACCCCAATGAACTTAATAATAATAATAATAATCCTCCATTACAAACCCCAATGAACTTAATAAACTAATGAAAGCACATGATCCTCCTGAGATTCGAACTAGGGACACCACACCCAGAACATAAGCATCTAAACCATTACACCACCAACACATATAAGAAACTAATCAAGAGCAACTTTAAAGACAGGTTATTTTGAACGAAATATATGCTTTTAAATACCTAAAAGGATAAAAATAAGACTTGCAATGGACAACGGCATATGTACCAGAAGCATTTATTATTATCTTTTGTAAATTTTTCTCAGTTCTTTTAAATTAATTCTGAACAAAATTAACAAATTCTAGAAAAAAGGCTAACTATCACAACTATCTTCCCAGTTCTTTCTTTTATTACAAAGTTTCATAATCCTAACAATACAGATTTCAGAAGTAGCCAACTGTCACAACAATCTTCCAATTTATAGTTCAATCAATTTCAAAGGAATTATAAATTGCAACAACAAAAGATATTTACAGAGCAAATGATGGGGAGAGCAGTGATGATTCAGCCACTTTTTACAAAAATAACCGTAAAAAATAATAATAAAGAATTGGAAGCATTTACTTTTATTGTCACAGTTAAGCCCCAATCTTGGCTCTTTTGTTTGTTTCATTAGAAGCTTCATCTCAGTTAGTTATTGAATGGGAAAGTTTCAACCTCCCCACCCACCCCCATCAAATCCAAACCATCCCGACTAGGTGGGATGGTTCGGCAACAAGGTAGGGATGGCTCGACCATACATTTCATGTTAATTAATTGCAATATAAAAATATCTGGGATAATTATTATGTAATTATTCACCATTTCTAATATATTTAACTTCTGCAGAATATAAGTTTGATCATCCACACATAAGAATATATTTAATGAAATGGTTTGACCAGTGGATGAACCATCACCCCCATTCATTATTATCTGTCCAAACCATCCCACACATCTCTACAGTATATTTATTTTGAGTGACATATACTGTATACGGCACATACTGTAAAAAATATATATATATAAAAAAATAAAAAATAAAAAAATAAAAATATATATATATATATAAGTTCACACAAGATATTCCCTGGTAAGTATCGTAAGTACAACCAAAATTCACCATAATAAATACTAACCTTTACAGTGTGGCCGATGCATGGATACGTCCTATCTAAAAAAAAATATATGTTTGTTGCGTGCGACGTACCTATATACTGTACACTGGTATTACTGGCTGAATTTAGCATTACTCGCTTGTTGCCAGGCATAACAAGACTCTAGGCTTCACTCCCATTGCAAATTTGCAAAATAAAATAAAAAGTTAGATCAATCTTCAACAGTTGGCTATATTTCTTATGGAGCTTTGGTAACAAAACTGTCCGAACGATCACCACTCTCCCCTATTGTATAGATAAAAAACTTAGAATATTTGAATTGTTCAATAACGTGAGCACTATTGCATGCAGTGATATGGAGAGCTGACGCTCATGACAATAGGAAACTGCAGCTTTTATTCTTATTTATATTTCAGTATCCTAGTTCGTATCTGCTTCGGAATGTACAAAACTTCCATAATTCCTCCACTATGACCTGGGAGGATAGTTGTGTCACTATATGTACCCCAAATTTGTATCCAACAGCTGTACAAAAAATGCATTATGCTCATACAAAATAATGTTCACACTTTCAGAGCTAAAAAAAATATATATATACACTATTAGAGTAAATACACAATTCTCATTGCTAAACAAAATATACAGTATAAAGTGTCGCACTGTAAACAACAAAATACTACTAAACGTAAACAAATTTTGGGTTCTTTTTAACTAATTGTGATCATCTCAACTTCCACTAAAGTCTCTGTAACAAGGGCACGCCCTAGCCCTGTCAATCAAGGGAGTGTATGGCGTAAAATAAGTGCATCAACTTCCACAAGCCTCAAAAGATTATTCTGAAATTTCAGTAAATTTTTCTTAGCCGCATGAGGCCATGGTGAGTGTGCACTGCGCAGCCCAGATGACCTAATTTGAGTCAATGACTATTTCAAACTATAAAACCAGCACAACAAAGCTTTGTGATGTCAGGCGAGCGATAACCACAATGTACACAAACCCCACTCTGGTTCATTAGTCTGTCTTCTACAGGCACGCTAGCAAAGCAGATCAATACATTAAAATGGTGTCTGAATCCGTGCACGCAAGCAGTGTAATAACATAATAATGGTTACAATGGTGAAATAAATATAAAATTAAAATTTAAAACTGTATAATCAATGATAAATAAATAATAAATAATAAATAATCAATAGTTACACGAGTGATTACAAACTTTAAGTCATATGCCGGGCGAAAGCCAAAACTACTCTCTTATTTTCACCATCAAAGAAGATCCATTTAGTGTAAAGTTTTCTAGTCTTCGACATTCTCAAGATAACTGTGAGTGCTACATCTTGATATGTGATTTACATAGGTTAGGCTACACCATTGTGGAGATATGAATAGGTGAAGTAGACAAAATTACCATAACCAGCCAGGATCTGGGTGGCGTGAAAATTCAAAGCTATCTGTGGTCCAAGGGTTAAAACAAGACTGGCAACACAAAATACATAACACTACTTTCCAGATTTCATAGGTTCAGGTACTTCAGTTATCAGTGGAGATTATTACAATTGGTTAAAAAAGCAAAACAAAGATTGAGATGAGCATAAGAATAAGGCTATTATACAACAAGAGACGTGGGGGTGAGGTTACCAGCGACGGTCACCCCCTCTCATGATACTCCTACTACCCATGCTATACCCTCCCCTCCCTAAACCCCCCCTGCCCCCCCGCCGACACTCATCCATCTCTCGGGGGTTTCGGATGCCTGAGGCTCTGTTAAAGGGCACCCCAGGACCACCCATGGACATCTTGGGGTATGGGCCCTGCATGGAGCCGCCCCATCTGTCCCACGGGCCCCGGACTCCTGGACCCCTGAAGGCTGCTGGGTAGAGCATGTCCAGTCGGTCTATCCGATCGTCTCGGCTCTCCATGAGGCTGACAGGCTCATCTGAACACACCAAACATTGTATTACTTTATAAATATATACATACAGTACATACTTACTAATCTTTATTAAAACAAATTATTTATACTCATTGTCTTCTTCTATCTATCTATCTATTGCCTGACGCCGTGATCCCCGAAGGGGTGGCCACGAACGAACCGCCCCCATGCACCTCTGTCCCCAGTCAGTCGACGCCCCTCCCCCCAACCAGCACCGCCTTCGTTCATGTAGTTCCTCACTCCATCCTTCCACCTCATATTCGGTCTACCTCTCCCCCTCTGTCCCTCCACCTCGCTCTCGTACACCCTCTTAGTCATTCTCTCGCTTTCCATACGTTCCATATGGCCGAACCATCTCAAGTTGTTCCTTTTCACACTTTCCAGCACATCTACCTCCACACCACACCTCCTTCTTACTTCCTCATTAGTCTCTCTATCCCTCCATGTAACTCCGCACGCACTCCTTAAGTAATTCATTTCCACTGCTCTCACTCTTGGTCTGAGTCTCTCAACCAACGTCCATGCTTCGCTTCCGTAAGTCAGTGTCGGGATTACCACACTGTCATGCAAGGACTTCTTCACTTCCATACTGACCACCCTATTTCTTGTTACTGCTTTTAGCGTTCCTACAACCCTCTTCCCCTGTTGTACCCTCTCCCGCACCTCTTCATCCATAGTCCCATCTTTACTCAACACACTGCCCAGATACTTAAAAGAGTTGACGATCTCCATAGCCTGACCGTTCAGCTTCACCTCACACTCTGTGACTTCACCCCTTTCGAAGACCATAACCTTGCTCTTCCCCGTATTTACCTTCAAATTCCGTTTTTCGCACACTGTTCCAAACTCATTTACCAGACCCTGCAACTCCCATTCATTATCACTCATCAGAACTGTATCATCCGCAAACAGCAGTATAGGTAGCTTCCACTCAATTCCCTCCCTTTTCAGCGATACACCAACATCCACTGCTCTTGATAGTATTTCTTTCATAACTCCATCCATATATACAGTAAACAACCACGGGGACATCACACACCCCTGTTTCAAACCAACATTCAGGTCAAAGAACTCGCTCTGCTCACTCTCCACACGTACTGCCGCCTTTGCACCCTCATACATGCTCTTCACTGCTTTCAGCAACTTGCCCTCTACTCCGTATATTCTAAGTACTTTCCACAAACCTTCTCTATCCACTCTGTCATAGGCCTTCTCCAAGTCCATAAAGGCAACATACACCTTGTCTTCTTCAATTACTTAAAACTACAATTTTGCTTTGCAAGCATTACAAAATATTTTCTTGTGACACCACTATTATCAAATCCTTTAATGTTATTATTTTGCAACATTTTGAATATTGCTCATTCATTTGGATGTCATCTGCATCTTAGGGTGAGGGCAGGTCCTATCCAGAGTGAGGTTTGGCAACCCCACCACCCGCCACTTTGGTGGTGCAATCAGTTTCTGTAGCAGTGGACCACTGGTTTCTATCTTCAGATCATTCCTGTGCTTGGTATGCTTTCAGCCAGGGCCCCACTGGGGTAAATAAAATAGCAAAACAGTGGTGGAACTTCCATCCGGGTGAGGGACTGTTCTGGGTCTGCTTCTTCAGTGCTAAGAGTCATAATCCACTGTGTGGAAATAGCAATGTGGAGTGGGTCAGTGGGGGCATGTCTGGGAGCCTGGAGCCAGTTTTTGCCATGGCCATCCCTTTTGGGGCACTTCCTCAGGAAGCGTGGTGTCAGATTGATGATGATAATGATGATTTGGATGGCATCTGCATTTGAATCATCACTGTCAAGTTAGTGCCCTTAGTATTTTAATAGAAGTTTTTAACAATATTCGGCATCCTATATATATATATATATATATATATATATATATATATATATATATATATATATATATACACACACACACAGGGTATATATCATCACCATCCCACCAATTAACCCCTGCTGTACCAGAGGATACAGTAATAGAATTCCCCCCCAGTCCCAAGCAATGTGGCCAAAATGGCAAGATAAAACAACCTCACACCCCAAAAGATGAAGGAATACTGGCTCTCCCGGCCAGCAGAGAGTTGGATATAAGCTGAAAAATGTTGCCAACTCGAGAGCAGTGCTCAAACGGTCGTGGTACCAGGCACTGCCTGATACTGGCAGTTACAAGGAAAGTACATTACTGACGGCTCCCTGCCGCCGCTGGGACTGTGGATTAATTAATCTACTGACGGCAGGGAACCGTCGCTGATACAGAAGAGGTTAACTTACAAAAAAAAAAAAAAAAAAAATGAAATTAATGTAACAATGGATGTGGTACTCCATGGATTCGAACCTAGGATACTCACACCGAAATTCCGCAACTAACCATTACTTACGTGTATATATACCGGTATACTGTATACAGTATATGTGTGTGTGTGTAAGGTACATAGTATCTGAGTATGTATTTACATAATGAGTGCATCCTCAACTGAAAGCATTTGGTAATATGGTCAAAGAACAGGGTACTTTATAATTGACAATATTAAAAAGTTTACAGTAACGATACAATGTAGCATGAATTAATTCTTACCTGGATCATCCATAGATCGCCTTGCCATTTTCTGCTCATCTAAGATAGAGTAGACAAGGACATAAAGATTAGAAAATGGTTAGCACTGCCACTTGACTTCAAAAGAGCCTTTACATCAACTTAAAACTAAATATAAAATGATAAATTAGTGACTATACAGGTGAAGAATGAGAAGAGAGTATAGACAGAAGAGATATCCGCCTGCTGCTGCTTCTGCCAGCTACGAGGAACCTGTGCTATAGTGATAGTAAGAAAGGCACCTCTCACAACTCAAGGGAAGTACAACACACACAATAACAAATTTTAAATTATGTATAAATGAAGTCCACAGAAATACCACCAATGACAAACTGCTATCTCTCTCTCTTTCTTATCCAAGCCCTGTTTGTTTGATTATATAGTTTGATTTCAATGTTATCTTATTATGTCTAACACATTATCAACATATTGATGGGAGAGAGTGACATCAGCTTTCTCTTGCACACAATCGCCCTCTTTCAGCAAGCTGTTGGAGATTCATCTTCACTGTCTTGGTCAAATTCAAATGGGTCACTAGACAAACACAAAATTTTGAGTGTGATCTAATAATAGTAATTCACTTCACATATATCTAGACAGAATCTGAGGAAAAAATAAAGAACACTAAAACAAAATACAGTACCTTACATTGTATAATAAAAAGGATTTACATTGCAAGCAAATTAATCACTTGCTAAAAAAAGATGGGAAATTAACCTGGCAAATCAATGATTCAGAAAGGAGTTGATGCATACAGACTAATTTTGCCACCACCATATCTCGGCTTTCATCTGAAAAAGCATCATCACTATAGACTAATATATAATATATTAGCTTGACCTACTGAAATTTTCTATTGGTCATCAATCACCAAATATTTGGTTTCAAACATACGTACAGTGATTCACACACAAGCCGCTTCTTATCAACATATATAGTGCTGGCAGCAAAATTAAATTACTTGAATCATCTTGGAAACAAACAAAAAATCAATAGGACTGCAGATGTTTTTGTTTTTTAAATTAGGTATGTGAAGATCCTATCCCCTTCTGCAAAATTGTCAATATGCCAAGCAGTACAAATAAAATCCTAACACTTAATAGAGAGCACAAAACTGCAATAGTTGAAGAAGTTAAGCGATAAAAGCCTTACACCTAGGAGCACGAGAACACGAAGAGTGGAAAGGAAGGCATATAATAGAAAAAAATCTAAAGGCCTTATGGGGTTTAGGAGTGAAAAGAAAAGTCAATAACAGAATAAACTCCAAAGGCCTTGTGGGTTTTTGTGTAGTCGAAGGTTGCCCGCTGGTTACATAAGGGTCGGCAGTGGAGCTCAGTGGAAATAGAGGGGGTCTCGGCATTGGAACGAGATCGGTTGGGTGAGTTCGGCACAGCGCCCCCTGCTTATTACTGCAAGAGGACAGAGATCGGCGCCATCAGTGGGTACAAACCTTTCGGGCTACACGGCCTTTGTCTCTTGAGCATTCCGGAGTCAGGGCTGCTCTCCTCCCGCCCACCGCGCACACTGCTGCCGTGATGCTCGTTGGAGGGGGGAGGGGGCGGGGGCGGCATGAGCAGGGAGGCCGTCATATCTCTGCCAAGCCTAGGGTAGTAAACAGGAGGCAACTTTATAGGGAGTGACGCCGCAGCAGGGTAGTGGGTCGGCAAACACCGGGTCGGCTTGAACCCGTCCAGAACTAGCTAACTTTACGGAGATAGTTTGTTAGCCCTTTCACTATGCTTGAGAGGTCCATCCTAAGCTGAATACAATTGTCTGGTGGTAGAATAATATTATAAACATATCAAGGGTTTAAAAGGTGAATAAGGAAGTTCCATTGGATGTACGTCGCTAACAATGAGCGAGTAAAGGTGTGTGTGCTCGGTGGGAAGCTGCCTCTCTGGAACCGACTCTCAGAAACATAATCTCAAAATAAATAATATACTAGTAAAACTAGACTTGTGGATAATATAGTGTAAGATGTGAGAATTTAAAATTGTAAATGGAAAAAATTCGATCATAACTACTCTATGTATTTTCAGCAATTGATACATAAAAAAGGAACAAGTGATCAATATCTCTACAAATTAGGTTTCTAGCGGTGTGATAATTATAAATATTTTTTGCGATAAAACCTAGAAGGGCCTTGAACCCGGGTCAGTAGCGCAGCAGTCCAACACCCCCACAAGTACAGTAATGTACATAAAAATCCCTCTCTTTTGGCCCTAATTTGTCTTTAAAACTTTTGCAATTGGGATCCAGTTCGGACTGTATACTCCTTTTTAGGCAAAGTCGGAGAGACCCAGGTAAATATCTATCTATTGCCAGACGCCTTTGATCCCCGAGGGGGTGACCATGAACAATTCTCCTCCATCAAGCAATTAGTTCCTTTCTCTAGCTTGTTTCGGGAGAGGGTTGGTAATGCCCAACTGCCTAAACTGAGCACTTGCTTCTCTTTCAGACTGAGGGTCGTATTCTCAGTTAGCAGACTAAATCACACTTCCCGATAGTGATTACCATTATCATATTTATCATATTTATGGCCACCCCTTCGGGGATCACGGTGTCCGGCAATAAATAAATAGATAGATAGATAGATATTTATGATGCCTATGAAATTATAATTTTTATTGATCGATCGTGAAGCTCCTAGCAATGTTGCCAACAAATAGCAAACCCGACCTATTTATTCTATTGTGTGGTCATGAATTTACCCATATAACACTGTTCACGATTATATGGGATGCATGTCCACTGAGAATATGGCCTGTTTTCCATAAAACTGAGGCAAATGTGATTAAGTGAGGACACTCGATATCTGTTCAGACTATCACCTTGTTTTTTCTTCAGAACTAGAATGACCAAGGTAAGACTTATAAACTGATACACTAACATTTTGGAAATCTAGCAAAATTCAAAGTGGGTCTCTCCCAGATTACTTCTAAGGAGAGAGGTTTTACTGTAATGCAATAAAGAAAAGTGCATTACTGGGTAATATGTAAAGTAGCCTAGCGACACAAACAAAATTGATACAACAAAAGTACAAAGTTTTGCATTATTAAAATTTTACCATAGATAGTCGAGATATTTGGGTTTCTTGTGTTTGTTTTATGGTGACCCCTGGTCTCTGGGTCTTCTCCTGGATGACCTAGATGTGTGTGAATTTGTATTTTATTTTTGTGTGTTCATTGATTTCTGTTGTGTTGTCCCTATTCTGGCTCTGTCTTGAGTCCCCCCCCCCCCCCTGGGGGGGGCCCCCAGAAGAGTACAAAGAGAGACTAAATGCGAAATGGATGGAAGTGAGAGATGGAAGAGGGAGAAATAGAGGATGAATGGAAACAGTTTGAGGAAGGAGTGAAAGCAAGCGCAGAGGAAGTATGTGGTAAAAGGAGAGTAGAGAGCAGGGTTGCCTGGAACGCCGCCATTAGGACAAGAGACTGAAACTGCACTTATGTGTGGAACACTCAGTCTTAAAATTTTATGTGTGTAGTAGGTGCGTATTGTTTGTTTTTCCTGGTTAAAGCCCTTTTTCAGACAAAAACAAAATTGATGTCGAGCTGTAGCGCTACGTATTGAGACTGGTACACGCACGCCTGATTTATAGATGACACAGGAGATGGTCTGGGAGGCTCCCATTTATTCTCAATGATATCTTAAGTATATGATGTCAAAATATATATTTTGCTACAAAATTGTGTTTTGATTGTGAGAAGGGTTGCGGATCGACATAAACTAGGTGAATTAATGCTAAAATAGCTACACCACTTGCAGCTTAACCCTTAAAGATCGGGGGCGGACTTAAGTCCACCTCCAATTTGCAGCAAGTTAGGAGCATTATTAAGGGGACCGACCGGTTAATTTAGGCTTAAAAAACTTGAAATCCTGAAAATACCAATAGGTATTTACTCAACAAGAGTCAACATCCCTTCATAACCCATTGGAAATATATTTTTTTTTTATGTTTTCCAAACTTTTCCTGTAATTCTAAAAATGTTATATAGCGAACTTTGAAATTAACATGCTCAGTAACTACTGGTCGTACGAGGAGCATACCTATATAAATCGAAAGAGCGTAAGCTACTCTACAACCTTCCATACGCTTTATCTTCTACTTTGCCCATGTTCCTGCATAAAATATTGTAAATCTAAAAAACAAAAGTAAAAATGATCACCTAATTACCTTAGACTTTCACCTGTTTTTCTCAGAACCTATATTGCCACACTATCGGATGTTATTCTACAGTTATTATTGGACCTATAGGAATGGTGTATATACCATTGGAAAGGTAATTAAAAACACTAAAAGGCCTTTCAAGCCAATTTACTCTAGTAATTTAATTTTTTTCACAATATGTCGTCAAAGTTGTAATTTTCTATAAATATATTCGCCTGAATCCGTAATCACCTAAATCGAACAAATACACAAAATATATAAAATGTGTTTTATAGAAACTACAGATACACCTTTTGTGAGTTGTTTGATCACATAAAACATGTGCTATGGGGATTTCTGTAGGAGTTTATAATTTTCTGCAGTGCTATGATTTTCAACGTTTTTTTTTTACCTAAATTGCAAGAATTTTTTTTTTTTTTTTTTTTTAGATCTAGTTTTATGGTCATATACACCTGTGCCAAATTTCATTTAAATTGAAAGTAAGACCTGGAAGTTTGTAATTAACCGGTCGGTCCCCTTAAGGCTTTTAAAGGGTTAAAATCGAGTGCAAATGGCCGGGAGCGCAGCGGGCCAGACAGCCGACTCCCAGGGCTTACCGCCACCCATTAACTCATGTTCCCTGTGTTCTCGAGAGGCCGGCAGTGTAGCCAGTAGTGAGCATAGCTGGGAAAAATAGGCCGCTATATGCTAAACTCCCATGTTACTGGTATCACTGTATGAGAACCACGAGTGCTACGTAGCTCGTTCTGGTCTCATTTTGAAGCTTTTAGCGCCTAGTTTTTTGCTGAATACATTTCTTTTCATGCAGATACTTGATTTATCATTCAGGAGGGCTTGAATATGCCCAAATAAGCCCAAAACCCCCCGCTAGACAAGGGTTAATAACCACTGTTACTACGCCACGGCGGTTGGTATGAATCGAAAACATTCGAAAACCTCAGAAGTTAAAAATATTTCCTCATAATAGCTCCAAAAATATAAAAAATAACAACGCTAATGTGTAGATTGAGTCATATTGCATTATAATTGTTGATATAAATCCATATTACTCTATATTATAGGTGAAACATCACAATAAAACGATTGCATACTTCCGCGGAAACGAGTAGGGGAGCTGTCAGGTTGTATATACAGTATTGCGAAAAACTTCCTTGTAGCTACCTATATAAGCTTCAAACGCAAAATATAGCAACCTTAACGTATAGATTGGGTCCTACTCCACTAAATTTTTCAATTTCAATCCATATTACTCTACATTTTAGGTGAAACACCACAATATAACGATCGCTTACTGCCGTGGTAAAGCTTATATGTGTATGTTAATAGCTGCCAGAGCTACCGGCTGCAAATGGAGAACGAAGAACTGAGAAGGGTGAAAATTTGGCCTAGTGTGATACCCGCTTGAAGGAGGTAAAAATGAGATCTATGGGTAGAGGATTGGGTTTAGTAGGATAGAATGGTGATTGGGAGTTGAATCAGTTGCTGTTTGCTGATAACACACTACTGGTGGTGGATTCCGAGGAGAAGCTGCAGTGAGTAGAAAAAGAGTTTGGTGTGGTATGTGGGAGGAGGAAGCTGAGGGTGAATGTCAATAAAAGTAAAGTACTGTATGTATGTTGCGTAATAGAGATGCTCGTAGGGTGAATCTAAATGTACGACTAGCTGGGGAAATGCTGGAATAAGTGGTGTTTCAAATATCTAGGAGTGATAAGCAGGGATGCAGGTGTGTAAATGGAGGTAAGACAGTGTGTGAAGGAAGGAAAATCTTTGGAGCAATGAGAGGTGTGTGGAGGGTGAGAGGTCTTGGAATGAAAGCTGAAGGTGCAATGTATCAAGGGATAGTGGTGCCAACATGGATTAGCCATTTCTGTCTGTCTCTTTTCCTGTACTATTGTACTTCTCCTTCTAGGTGCTGGCGAGATCGCCCAATTGGGTGGCGCACTGCAAGGGGGGCATTGGCCCGGGGGTGCAAGCCTATGGGCTGACGATCCCTTCCCCCGCTGGCCTCTCAGAGACAGATCTCATCCCATCCTGGCCCCTTCGGGGGCCTGAGCATTTGGAGCGGCTTCGGTCTACTGGACTCGGGACTGTTCGGTCACACAGTCTTGGGAACTAAAACAATAAGAAATTATGGAACTTTTAAAATCATGGAATTAAGGTCACTTTGTCCACTCTTGACGCCTGGGCTTCTTCGGTCGCATACTCGCTTCCGCATGTAAACAAAACGCGCTCTGATAACAGTTGCCACCAATATTGGTGGAGAAACATCATATCACCACAAAACAATGATGAACATCAGAAACCCAAATATCTCTATTTTTTTTTGTATTTTGTATTTTGTACTATTTTAATGTCTTGTCATGTTGCAAATTTGATTTTAAATATTATTTTGACATTTAACATATAGTTTCTTTATTCATGCAGAGTTTAGTAAAATTTGCCAGAACGTCCCGGACTTCCCAAACTTGACTACTTCCTTTAACGTGACGATAGTGCGTTGTTATATGTGCGATTAGTTTGCTTGGGAAACAGATTAACTTGCTCATGTAGTAATGTACACCCTATGTGGTGGATTGTGTTCTTTTATTTAATAATTTTCATTTTAGTAAACGTTGTTTCCACATAGCGATTTTGATAATTTAATTTGACTTTATATTGTCCTTGTCCCAATTTTGGTTTGTTTAGTTTGCAAATTTTACATTTTAATCTATGGTAAAATTTAGAAGACGCAAATCGTTGTAGATGTTGCCGTATAGAATTTTTGAAAGTAGCACTAGGCTCCCTTACAAATACAGTACCATTACTATACTTATCAGTGAACTAAATACAATCAATTTAAAACTATTTTCTACTCAAATATACCATGGGGAGCATGATTTCAGCATTTGAGACATGAGAAATGTTGTTGTTCCCCAGGCTGTCTGACCGAACAGCCCCAAGGTCCCAAGCAAGGCCAAGGCCATAATCAAGCAGCCCCACAGAACTCTCCCAGCTTTACCACTAAGAAAGCCCAGGTGACCGAAGCCACTCCCAGGCGAAGGGCTGAGGAGGGTGCGGAAACACCCGGGACACCAAAGCCCCACCCAGGGCCCTGTGCCCATTAACAATTATGAAGGGAAAGTTGAGGGGCAAAGGAAAAATGTGACACTTTGGCTCCCAGTCTGCCAACCCAGTAGAGTTGTGAGAAATGTTAAATCCATTACCGTACTACAATGAAGCTACATATTTTTTATTAAGTAGAGAAGGTAAACTAAACTCGTTCTAGTATCTGAAAATAAAAGTGAAATTTTACAATTCTTTAAAAATACAGAGTAATGTAGGCCTACCAGGAATAGTTATACAAATATATAATAATATTAACTATACAGTATAGCATATCATAGGTAACATACTACTGGTTAACCTAAGCTGTGGATTCATCGGAGATCAAACTTTGGAATAAAATAGAGTAACAAGGGAAATGTATGAAAGTAAAAGAAGACATAGAAGGTTAAGAATATAATGATGTGGCATTATGTCATACCATACCAGAGAATGAATGAAATAAGTGAATTGGCAAATACAGAAACATAAATGACAATATGTAACTTGTACAGTAACTTGATAACTTTGAAAGGCCTTCATTCCCCATATGGTAATGAAGTAACTTTGTGATGTATTTTTAGTCAATGATTATTGGGGCTGGTCAATAAATGCCAAGTGAAGAAACATTCCCTGACTTTGGTGGGCTTCATATTTTCATAAAATTTGTGTCTCCACTCTTCTACGGATGGCTGCTCCATCCTAAACTCACTTAGGGGCTTTGGATAACAGCCAGAATAAATACATTCTTACAATTTATTCCCAATATAGCATTATCTAGTTCAGTTAATCAACTCAATTAGTACAATTACAAAACTTTCCAAAATGGAGTAACTGACTATGTATGATTAGTTCCAAAACTAGTTCATTACAGTACAGGGCCTCGATTTACAATTGGGTTACGTTCCTGAAAACCCGATCTTAAATAGAAAAATCATATAGTGAACCATAAAATTAATGGGGCAAATAGGGATGCGTTCTCGTGCCAGTCAAAACCCAAACCCAAACACCTAAGAACCTATAATAAATCGGGGCATCGGATAGTTAGGGAGACCTGTACATGTAATCTAATTGCAAATTGTAAATAATTCACTTGACATTACCAAAAATGTAAACTGGTGTTCAAAATTCAAATAGACACTTTTTAAATAGGCTTGCTTTTTTCATCTTTTAACTAAAAGATAAGCCATTGCCCAATATAAAGATATACTGTAGCCTACAGTATTTTAAAACAATGGATCATGTTTGCACAACCACACATGATAATTGTATCATTATCAGCATCTCAGACACGTTGTTTCCTCCTGGAAAACCTTTGCTAAAGGATAGCCATAGCAGAAACAACTGCAGGTTACTTTCTCCACACTGATTCCTGCTGCTTGTGCCTCAATGCTCCTTCCACTATGTGGATATATCTTGTAGAAATGGCTTTATCAATATGTACTGTACATACTGGAGGCAAAACTAATCTGCTATAAGAATTAAAAGCATATATTTCATGTGTGAGTTGATTCAATTTCTGTAATATTTAAACATCTGCTACACTTTAAGTATCTACTAAGCAAATTGCTGAAATAAAGTAAAGTAAACATATGATTATGAAACGTTTTTAACTAATTATTCCCTTAAATGTCAAAACTTGCCACTGGAATACAACAGCAACAATATCAAAGCCAGATCATATCATCACTGCTGAAAGACAATACACAAATATTAAATGACTAAACTTGGCACAAAGGGCAAACAAGCAGACAGCAATCTGCATCTTCACTCAGCAAAAATTCACCTGAAAATGCTCTAGCAAGAAAGTGTGAAATATGATTATAACAATGAAAAAGGACTAAGAATCGACATATTTACACTTTACATCAGAAAATATGCACATATATTCATATGCAGGTGAAAATCCATTTCTTCGATAGGTTATTTCCGACTAACCCCCATGCCTCGGCAAATAATTTGTATTACAGTAAACCCCCGCTAACTCGGACTCTTTTTACTCGGAAATGTCCCTGTATATCTCGGAAATTTCCGAGTTGGACGGGATTTGTGTCCGGTTTACAATGTTCTCTCACTCGGTTTTAAGTGATTTTAGGATGAATTGAAGCCTGTGCCTTTTAATTATTGTGTTAATATTAATTACTATGTACTGTACTGTCCCTGAAAACATAATAAAGTTCGAATTTGGCATTAATATGATAAATTTCACGTTATAAAAATAAAAAAAATAAAAAAAATGATCTCAATTTTCTCTGACGCAGACTTTACTCTTCTAATTCGTAATTTTCCCTCTCTTAAGTCAGACATCTCGGAAAATCGGGCATCTCGGAAGTGGTCTCCCCCAATTAATCCGAGTTAGCGAGGGTTTACTGTATATCATAAACCCACTTTTTGTCTCTAAAGGAAAGGGCTACATTCTGCAAGATCAATATTCTCCTTCCATCTGTAAGATTTTATTTTGTATCTATTTTTAATCTATAATTTTAAATTTTAACCCTTATTTAGCGGCGAGCAACATAAGTCGAGTTAAAAAAAGCTGGACTATGTGGCGGCGCTCGACATAACTCGAGTGGCAATTTCAGCACGTAATGTGGCTGAGAGAGAGAGACAAGTGGTGGCAGGAGACTAGCGAGCGTATGACTGCTCCAGACCACCGCGGCGAACCTACTGACACAAATCTCAGCTCCCTCCTCCCTCTCTCACTCGCTACATACTCAATTATGTACTGAAAGTACCGAATTACCTGCTTTTTGCACTCGCGTTGCACGGTTATTGCAAGAAAACTATCCATCATACAAGGATCGTTATGGTGTCATTCGAAAGCTCTGTTTATGCCCTTTCAGGGATAGGTACTTGTTTTACGTTCTGGGTCTTATTTAGGCATGAAAATGATCACGTAAACAGCCCTATTTTGGCTAAAAACACCCCGCTGTGCGGTACACATAAATAAACCGCATAGGCCGCTCGTAAGGTGTTAATGTATGATGTACTGTACTGTATAATTATGTATGTATGTATAATTATGCTCTGGCACTATTTTTATGTACATGCTCTGGCACTATTTTAATGAGTTAGTTATATTAATTTGAACAGTAACTTTTGAGTTCGTTTTCAAGTTATATATTTTAATTGTGACAAGTTGAACTTATTATACTTTATTCAGAGTGGTTTGCAGTTTCTTCATGTTTGTGGGTAATACTATAATTTAGAACATGTAAAATTTAGATGCAAACACCTAACCATATACTGTACATATACTATTAAATTGTAAAACTTGCAAAATAAACAAACCAAAACTGGGACAAGATAAATGCAAAAGAAACAATCAAAATCGCTGTGTGGAAATAATGCTTAATAAAATAAAATTTTGAAATAAAAGAACACAATCCACCACATAGGGTGTACATCACTACATGAGCAAGTTAATCTGGTTCCCAAGCAAACTAATCATACATATAACAACGCAGTTAACGGTATACTGAATGTTATATTGTGGGTGTGGACATATTTGAGTGTAAACAACGGTTAAGAATGACACCAGTGCAGCGGGCCGTGGCATGATTGGTAGCGCGTCTGACTGCTGATCAAAGGGTTGGCAGTTTGATCCCACCCCATGCCATTGGTAGACGTCAAGAGTTTGGACATTCAAGTATAGCATATCATGGCAAATATCCAGTAAAGTCCCTGTAACAAGGGTACGCCATAGCCCTGTCAATCAAGGGAGTGTATGCCATTAAAAACTGCATTGTCAGTGGCACCTAAAAGTTGGCTAATTTTGCAAGTTTTACATATTAAATAATCATATGGTCTCTAGCGTACTCCTATAACAGGGCGGGCCAGACAAAAGATTGAAGCTATATGCACTAGTTGTTTGGCCATTAGATGTCACTTGACACCAAGGAAAATGCGTGGAACAATGCACTTGTCTGATTACGTCACATGACGAGGCATGAGGGTTAAACATAACATGTTGTCGTTTCAAGGAATGTTTTATTTTAAAAGTAATGATTAACCTTTTAGTACCTGGGATTGCAAATTTGTATTTCTAGATCATTACCACCCATTAATATTTTTAACTAGACTACCGAATTTAATCCTTTCATTCTAGTCTTATGAGGGCCTCTGCCCAGTAGGCTGATGACAAATAGTTTTTAATATTAACCCTTTCATGCACCAGGGGTTGCTGTTAGTATTCAAAAATAGAATTTTCTTAATCTCATAATTACCACTCCAAAATTTGTTTGCTGCCCACAGCTCGCTCAAAGACAACTGCAAAGGTTTCTAAATACCTCTGATGGTCACAAAGGCTTTTAAGTATCGCAGAAAGGGCACACATCGAGTTCTTCTGCATGAAAGGGTTAATATTAAAGGAGAACCACATAAAGCTTCATAAGGACGTAAATGTACATAAAGCTTTCTAAGCAACAGGGGGCGCTTGTTTATGGCCTTGGCCTTGCTCGAGACCTTGGGGCTGTTCGGCCAGACAGGCTGGGGAACAACAACCAAAAGGATTCATAAAATTGTTTTCAGTTCATAGGGGACCCACTTTGGGCTGTTCTAAAACAGCATTTTGTGCAGGGGTTGGGGAAAGGAATTGGACAACATTATTGTGTCCCTATAAATTTTAGGGCTGATGATCAAAGTATGCAAAGTTGCATCATGGTACGTAAAAGGGTTAAAGAGGAATACTGCATATTTGGCTGCATGTTAAATTTACTAATACAAATTACTGAAGAAATGGCTGACTGACACAGTAACACTTCATTAACTCAGGGTACCATACTTGGCTGGAGAAGTAAAATCACAAAATATTAATCAAGTTATCAGAAACCTTTACAATAATAATAATTCATATAGATTACCAGTCTTAACCCTCCAGCCTCGGCTATGTATTCTATAAATATTCCGCGAAACCCGGGGGATTTGGCCGAAAAAACGTCTCGCCTAGGCTACCGTATCTTTGTTATTTTGACTGCTTCCGCATTCCCGCGCATCCCCAAGCGTAGATGTGTTTCGTACCTGTAGAATGGCGTTGAGTAGAGCTCTCTAAGTTAACTGGTTCAGTTGTGATGAAAATTTCCGTGGAGAGAACTTTGTGGCGATGTCAGCCATATTAGCTACTTTTCACTACTGAAATGACAACATACAGCCACACAAGAACAAACTACGCCTCTCCTTCTTGTGTTCGGAGGTGCGCGACGTTGGGCCAACCGGCTGTGTTTATATGCGTCGGACGGACGCCTTTCAAAACAAGCTTACAGGCTTTCAAGCTGCCGGAGCCTCAGAGCCCTTCCGGGGTCCGCGGGCCGCGGGCCGCGTTTGTTATGGGTGCCTCAGAGCCCAACCGGGTCTCATGGGTTAATGTTCAATAATCATCCCGAATAAATGATGGACAAGTGTTATGAATTATATACATAGGACAAATATTGTCAAACTATTGCTTTGTTACATGTCTGAAATGAACCTACTTTTTATAGAAAAAAATGAAAGGCTAAATGATCGTGTTCTAGCTAGAGAGTTATACAAGTGTTTCCTATGGTGGATGGTGTCTCTGATAATTTTACTACATACCCGGGTAATAATAGCAGTCACAAAATCACTTATTCAGGGTGATAAAAGTTTGGCAAGGTAGCGAAAACTAAATTTTTCCGTCATATACAGTACAGTATATATTTTCTTTGTGTACTGTACATATATTCATGTCGGTTCCGTAACACTTTTACAAGCTATTCTTTCATCATTTCTCTAAACGGCCCGCCTTCCCCACAAAAAAAAAATCAAAAGGGTTTCAATTATATTATAGCAATGGCTAATACATTTTATCCAAAATGACCTCCACTGTCCAAAGTGACCCAGTTTTACAGTAACAATTTAATTATGTTCTCCAACAAGCCTTTTAACCCTCTCCGACATATGACGCAATTTTGAGCCTATTAGGGATACTTTAAAGCCTTTCTTACCATCAGGGGTATTTAGAAACTTTTAGTTTAGTTACTTCAACCTCTGCAGTTGTCTTTGAGTTAGCTGTGGGCAGAAAACTAATTTTGGAGAGGTAATTATAAGAGTGAGAGAACTCTATTTCTTATTGCTAATCTGGCAACCTCTGCGTCATAAATGCGTGAAAGGGTTAAGCTGCGGTATAACGAGATTATGAAGTGTTACTGTAATTATCTATATTAATGCACTACAACCATTGCACTGTATAAACAAGTCAATGCTACAATACATAAGAGATACAGAGATAAGATCTTTTACTATAAATCCAAATATTATATATAAGACTGTATACAACTTTTGATATTTTTTCGAAGTGGATATAGAAACAATACTATATATATTTTCAACTAATTATGAAAATCTGATAGTGAAACTGTGTAAAGAATGATTAATTTACTGAGAAATACTGACTATAATAGATGTTGTCTTAATGCTAAAAAAAAAAAAAAAATATATTGAACAAATCAGTTTCTCTAACAAATTAAGAAATATTAAATGCCAACAAAATTTGGAAATTCTTAATGTGAACAAAGTTTGTAGAACAGATTATTGGATTCGTTGAACAGCTCTCTCATCAGCGTCAGTTGATCGGCCGGAAACTACGTCCAGTTGTGAGCATACCGTATATAAGGTTACACCAATTTGAGTCTTTGAACCTCTACAGCCAAGTTCTGAAACATCTGGGCTATAATAAAGCATTGTATTATCTTGTTTGCCTTCGATGCCGATTCAAATGGATGCGTCGTCAATTATGCTCTTCACTGTACATAAGTAAATACACAAGGCAACCTGCTGAAAGTACAATATAATAATATCATGGTCTAGTGGTCGTCCAAGATTATGAATATTATCTCTTCACTGGCTCAAATGCCCAGGAAATAAAGATAAGCGTTGCAGGAAATGGAGATAAGCGTCGCAGCAACACGCATTAGATGCGTATGATCCTTGTTTTATACTGAATCATTTCAGTAGCTGCTAAATTTAAACAAGAAAAAAATAAATATTGATAATTAGGAAAGTGGCTTAAAAAGCAAACATATTTCACAATATGCTTGATTTCTATTTTAGAACATACACCAGTACAATAATTGCAATAAGTAGGTACAGTACACCTATAGTGAACTTTGTAGGAAGTTAAAAATATATGGATTTTTGTTCTTCTCCAAAATCATCACTAGTGACTATGAGGTAGTTACTCATTTTATAAATTAGGTTAGATTCACTTACGGTTAGTTATCAATAACACTAAGCACAATAAACAGATTTAATGCTATATTTTCAGGTAGCTACTTATCACTGCATTAGTCTTTACAATGGCAAATGTGGTATACACATTTCACATAAATACCTACCATATACCAAGCTTTTGTTTCCCCTAGTGCAACAATAATATTTATAAGCAAGTACTTTATGTACCGTACTGAATAAATTTGTCATGAATGTCAATATTATAACAGCATACTGTAGTTATATTTTTAAGGTAAAAATCTCAGTAAACTGGACTACAAGGGGGAATAAAGTGTCCATTTATGGCAATTTGTTTAGGCTTATAAGTAGTTTGGTCAATAAGAGAGGTAACCCCACCTAAAGTAGACCAAACTACCTGTAAAAAAATCATAATGACAAGAGAAAATCAAAGGCTTAAATATATGTTTAAAAATATCCTATAAACCAGACAATGAGGTTTAGTGTCTGAGTAAAGAAACACAAAAAAGTTAAATTTTTTCAGCAGGATTCATGTCAATGAGATTATACAGTAACTGCATGGCATATCATTTCCATGATTCATACTTTTACTCTATCCCCCTAATATGTACCAGTTTTATAACTCTACTTCCTCCATTAAAGCTCAGTAGTTAGAACTTATTATTGTAGCTACCTACCATGATTCCAATTCATTAAAAAAATCTATGGAGTATAATAATAATAACTACAAACTGAAAGGTCACTCACCCTGGGTCTGCCTTTTTCTCCTGAAAGTTGGAGTGTCTCTCCTCTGGTTGTTGTTGTTGGTAAGGGCTGTTAGACCGGCCTGGGTAGCGACCTGGTCCACCTGTCCCACCCTGGTAGTCATCCGGTCCACCTGAGTATGAACCAGAAACACTTGAGCCGCCAACAAAGACACCGGGTGGTCCACTCGAGTGTTGTGTTCCAGGCCCGTTCCCTCCTAGATTATTGGGTCCAGAGGGATAGCAATCGCTACCATTGGAGGGTTGTGGGTACTGGGCCCAAGGGTACTGGCCGCCTGGTTGGTACTGCTGCTGCTGGTCTTGGTGGGGAGGTCGGTTATCTGGTAGCTCCTGAGGTCCTTGCTGTGATATTTGTTGGGGAGGCCCCTGTTGTGCCATTTGTTGTGGAGGACCTTGTTGAGGTCCTTGCTGTTGGGGCATTGGTCCTTGCTGGGACAGTTGTTGCTGGGGTCCCTGTTGAGTCATTGGTCCCTGTTGGGGCATTGGTCCCTGTTGGGGCATTGGTCCTTGTTGGGTAATTGGTCCTTGTTGGGGTACAGGTCCTTGTTGGGGCACAGGTCCTTGCTGTCCTATGGAGCCTGGCTGTGGCCCTGGTACTTGCTGGGTCATTTGTCCTTGCTGTGGTAGTGAGTGATGATGCTGTTGAGCTTGTTGCAGTGGCCCTTGCTGTGGTGCTCCCTGTTGTGGTGCTCCTTGTTGTGTGTACATTGGAGCTCCAGCCTCCCCACCTTTATTATGAGAAAACTGGTCATCTTGTACTGGGGGTCCCTCAGGGTTGTGCTGAGGTGACTGGTAAGGACTCTGGTGGTATTGCGGTTGCTGACTGGGTCCACTGTGACTCTGTGGGGAAGCTCTCCGAGGGCCGATGTCTGATGGTGAGGTACCCACCTGATGCCTGGGATCTGATGAAGTGGGTTGCTGCAGACGAGGATCAGGTCGATCTGCAGAAGGTGAACCTTGTCTGTGTTCTGGCCCTCTATAATAGTTGTAGTTGTAGGAACCATGAGGACTGCTGCCACCGCTGCCGCTGCCACTACCACCACCAATATCACCCTTACCGAAGCTACCCGGTGACCTGTTTTCATTGTCTCTGGCTTCGGGCGGCTGCTGTGGCTGTGGGAGAGGTCCTGATACCTGTGGCTGCTGACTTTGACCTTGAGAAGTAACAGGCTGTTGTTGATGCATCATACCAGAATTTGCCTGAAAAGAAACATATTCTCAAGTGTCATGATTGGTGATAAAACTTTGGGCTCTGCTAGAGCATAAATACAGTCGACCCTCGATTTAACGGACCCCGATGTAACGGACTTCGGATTTAACGGACTCTGTCCGTAGCCGGACAATGGACCCAGCAACGGACAAAGTCCGTTGCTCGAAAAAAAGTCCGGTAATTGGCTGGCGCGGCGCACCAGTTTCGCGGAAAACCCCTGTATTTCTATGGTTTTTATTTGTTTATCTCGGTAATGAAAGAATATATATATATTTTTTTTTTTTTTTTTTATGTGTGCAATATGTAAGGAAAGACATAACACCCGGAAAGTTAAAAATCTTCATTTTCGAGGCATATTAGGGCTAAATCGGCGATTTTCCAGCAACGGACATTTTCCAGTAACGGACACTGTCTCCCCCCTATTAGTCCGTTAAATCGAGGGTCAACTGTACACCACCGTCCACTGCTGTCTAGCTGCCTCTTGGCTTTATGCTTTTTTTTTTGTAATTAGTTTAACTAAAGACCACCGAGTTCCACAAAAAGAACTCTCATAAGGCTGGCCCAAAGGATTAGATCAAGTCAAGATAGCTAGGGAAGGGCAAGAGGTGAACAAATCTAGGAAAGCGAAGACATCAGACATTTCTCGCCATTTCGTCAGTTCAGCCAGACCACATAAGCTCCACAGCTCTTATAGGGCAGGGCCGAAGGATGAGGCAAGAACTGCTACACTGCAGCACCAACCAAGAAGTGATCAAGGGCGAATAATGAAACATCAGGACTAAGGTAGAAAAAATCATAGCGAGATGCAAATAATGCATTACTGAGGGGAATCAAGTCAGCTCGGTCGCATCAGAAGACAAATCAGGTCTGGAGCCTACTACCTAGCCAGGCCAGGGGGGCATGTGATATAGGCTGCCCGAGGACAACCGAATGGGACAGAATATGAACAGAAAGGGAAAAACATAGAAAGAGGAATACAAAAAAACACGCAAAATTAGTCAAACCAACAACAAAAGCTTGAGGGGAGAGAGAAGGGAAAAACAGTCTCTCCCCCATCAAGCCCCGGTCGCTGGGCCCGAAGCCCCCCATCCTCGTCAAGGGGCGTAGTAGTAGGGGGGTTGGCTTTATGATAGTGGCTTAACCAAAAATATCTCTTTATATATGGAAGAGGATAGGCAAATTACAGTAATACAGTCAGGTCTCGATATACACAGATTCGTTTGGACACGGTAACCCCAAAAGTTCCAAAGTCGGCCACAACACAGAAAAAGTCAGGATTATACACAGGTGGCGGTCCGAGACTAAGGACGCCCATGACGTTGCAGGCTTTCACAACGTAAACGAAGACGACATGAGAGACCTAATTGTACCCCACCTGGAATTAGACATACAGTATACTGTATATATATATATATATGATTAAGAATGTTATTTATGCATCAAATGTCTGTCTGTCTATATATCTATCTAATAATAATAATAAGCATGTTACTTATTTCTCATAAGCGCCAATTTTTCCGAAGAATTCACTAGCGCTCGAAAAGAGAAAGAAAAAAGAACAAAAATCAATGCATCAAAAGAAGGCTTATATACAACACACATTTAACAATCACTAGCAGTGGCAAAATAGCCTAAACTCTATAGCCATCTGTCATGACACCTCTCTCAAGATCATAGCTTCTCTCAAAGAGAAGTCTTAAGTTGTCTCTTGAAGCATTCAACAGAACTCAGTTGTCTCATGGACAGCGGCAACCTGTTATACAACCTCGGAGCCATGTAGGAGAATGACCTCTCAAAGAAAGAAGACTGCTGGAAAGCCCTTGGTTCATCAAGACGAAAAGGGTCATTGTCATGACGCACAACTACACCATGGTGTGCCGGTGGGCGCCTGAGAAGCTCCGCAAGGTACCTAGGCTCACCAAATTTGAGAACCTTAAAAGTCACCAAACACAACTTAAATTCTATTCTTGCTCTTACTGGCAGCCAGTGCAGTTCTATGTGAAGAGATGTAGTAGGAGTTCTAGGTAGAACACCAAAAATTAGTCTTGCGGCCCTGTTAAGAACAGACTGAACTTTCCTCAAAATATAATTTGGAAGACCCACCAACAGGGCATTGCAATAATCAACACGAGAGAAGACCAATGAGTGAACCAACGTCAGGAGGCAACGTCTGGTTAAAAACGGCTTCACCAAATAGAGATTTCTGATGTGCAAGTAACAACTTTTAACTATCTGGTTTACATGCTCTTTGAAATCTAATCGGGAGTTCACATATACACCCAGATTTCGAACAGAGTTGGCCGGTCGCAGCTGAGATCCACCCACATTGATGGAGAGGGCACCCACTATATCATCAGCTCTTCTATTTCCTCGGATGATGAGAATATCAGTTTTACCATCATTTAGTTTAAGTTTTCTCGCTCTCATCCACTTCTTGATATCAGACATCAACAATTCCATCTTACTCCGTATATCAACTATATTTGTGATTCTCACATAAATCTGGGTGTCATCTGCATAAAAGTGAAAGGTGACATTATGTGCACGAAGCAGAAGAGACAAACTGCTAATATAAATTATAAATAGGATAGGACCTAAAACTGATCCCTGCGGAACACCATACTGCAGGGGTGTCGAGTCCGAGACCACTTGATTTACCATCACACTCTGGGATCTACCTGACAAGTACGACCCAAGAAGCAAGAGAGCGGAGTCACGCACACCACAATCATAAAGATCACTCAATAACAACTCGTGATCCACTGTGTCAAAGGCCGCAGAGAGATCAAGCAAGACCAATAGTGAGGCCACACCATTGCAAATGTTCTCAACTAGATCATTATGTACTCTAATCAATGCTGTTTCAGTTGAATGATGCTGTCGGTAAGCAGACTGAAAAATTGGGATAGTTTCATTCTGCTGAAGTAGTGGTTGTAATTGGTCAAGTATTGCACGCTCTAATATCTTTGATATGAAGGACAGGTTGGAGACAGGACGATAGTTCAACATGTTCTCAACATCAAGTCCAGGTTTCTTTAGAGTAGGTCGGAGTAGTGCATGCTTTTCAGAATGTGGGAAGCTACCTTCAGAGAAGCACTTATTAATTATTTTGGAAATAAACTCAACTGTGTGATCATAGACTCTTGGTAGCTTGGAAACATTTATGGGATCCAACGGGCAAAATGTTTTATTGAGGTTTCTTATGTAGGACGAGATCATGTCCACCTCTACTGAGTGAAAGGATGAGAGGACATTATTAGGAATGTGTCGGGGTTGGAGTACAACTGAAAGTTCTTCACCAACAGAAGCATCATCCAGTTCCTGTCTTATGCGAGTTATCTTGCCAGCAAAAAATGCCACAAAGTTGGCAGCCAACTCGGCATCGGGTACAGAAGGTCTTAAGCTGACTCTTGTTTTTCCAAGTAAACTGTTTACAATTGAAGCCAACCTCCTCTGGTCATTACCACACGAGTCAACTTTTCCCTGATAATACACTTTCTTTTCATCTTTGATTGTGTGGACCACAGCTCTTCTGGCTGACAGATATTGCAACCATGTAGAGTCTGTTTTATTTTTCCGCCATTCACGTTCAGCTCTTCTACGCGCTCTTCTAAGAAATTTAACTCGAGTGCTATACCAGGGTGAATCATCTCGTACTATGATTTTCTTCTCTACTTCTGGACAGTGATGATCGAACACTAATTTAAGTGCATTTCCATGTACCTCCACCAGCTCATCTGAAGTAAGGTTGGAAGTATCAATACTTCCCAAGTACTGTTTTACTTCACTGCTAGCCAAATTTTGGTCTGCATTTTTATAATTTCTAAATCTGATTACTTTTTCATGTGTGAGTGGCTTAGGGAAATCAAAGCTGAAAGTAATCAAAGCATGATCAGAGGTATTAGGGTCAGCATTCTCAACATCAACATCCAGAACACCACCACAACCCACAGGAGAGAAAACCAAGTCAAGGGTGTGTCCTAAGATATGAGTTGGGTGGGACACATGGTTTACAAAATTGTTCTGATCAGTCAACTCAAGGAACTCAGGAGAGAATGGCTTCAGATGAGGGCTATCAACCCAGTAATTAAAATCTCCACATATCAAAAGTCTTCCGGTTTTAGCAGAAAATTCCTCGAGAAACTGCCCAAACTCTTCCATAAAACCCCTATCTGTGCCACGATGGCCAGGCCTATAGACAACTGCCATTCTTAGAATTTGTTGATGGAGTTTTATTTCCACTTCCAACAGTTCATAGTAAAGAGGGGCTGGGTTATGGCTTATTTGCAAGATATTCACCAGAGATGTGGAGTAGACAACTGCCACTCCACCACCCGGATGATCTCCCCTAGGCCTAGGAACATTTATTATGGAATGGGTTTTAGGCAATGCCGCCTGGATAATATTCAGATCTGACTCGAACAACCAGGTCTCAGTGAGACATAATACATCAAGGTTACGTTCATCCAAGATCTCGCAAATATGATCCATTTTGTTACGCAAGGAACGAACATTCAACAGACCCAGTTTCAACCGGCTCCCATGTGCATTTTTCAGTTTTTTGAACCTACAAAATTGGTGTTCTCAATAACTTTATTTCTCTGAGCTGTCATTAGAGGACAATTTCTACTTGAGGCGAAATGATTTGGCGGCTCCGTAACTGATGTGGAGCTCATACAATTTATACATTTGGGGGAAGTCTTGTTGGTGCAGTCTTTTGAGTTATGAGTACCGGCACAGAAGTTGCATTTTGGATCCTCATTTTTCCGATAACACCTGTCACTGGTATGACCAAAGCCCTGGCAGTGGTAACATTGTGTTACCCAGAAGCGATCGTATGCACGACATCTCACAAGTCCAACATACACAGAATTGCCATCATCCACAATGGAAGAGCGTATTTCAGGTGACATTTTTACTACCGCAGTCTTTGTGTGTGCATCACTCTTTTGCTTGGTGAATAGCAAATTCATAGCTAAGCCATCGTCGACCAGGGACTTTATTCTTGGGTTCTTGTTGAGGATGCTGGGAATGATCTCATTATCCTCAGCGTCATTAGCAATGCCTACCAGAGTCATTTTTGGCATCATCTTCTTTGGTTCGGAGACACTGAAGGCACTGTCCACCCCCAAACACTGATTGATGGCCCTTCCTGCATCTTCTTTCGCTTTCTTGGATGGAAGTCGTACCACCAGTACACCTGAATCAGTTCTAGTTAACTTGTTAACCGGAACCAAAGCCAAAGCAGTCTCGATTGCCTTTGTATCTGGTGGGCTTACTGGCTCGGAGGATCGGTCTTTTGGCTTCACTACCAGGACCTGATGGTCCCAGACAGTTTTTTTCTTTCCACCATCTACCACCTCAGTGGTGCGTTTGGTCGGCTCCTTTTTGGTCTCTTCAAATGTTTGATGAACTATCTTGGCAAACAAGGGAATGTCGGGGGCAGCAACTTTAGTCTCAAGGATATCCATTCTGTTACCAATACTCTCTATCTCCACAGCCACCGCAGCAAGGGCACCCTTCACTTCGTTTACAATGGCAGTCTTCACTTCACCAACTAGGGCAGCCGTCAGGTCATCCAAGGTCTGCTGACTAATTGCTGCATCCTTTGCAGCCAGGGGGGTGGTATCGCAAACAGTGCAATGCCATTTAAATCCAGGTTTCTTCTTTGCAAGTACTCTGAGGTCCTCATCATCAACATTTATACAGTTAACATGAAAATAGGTACCACACGAGTAGCAGCCCAGCGATTTGGCCTTGCCCACAACCTTCCCACAACTACAACTCTGCTTGCCCGCTGCCATTTCAGTGGAAGTAACCAATAATTAAAAACAAAAACACCTGTATTTTGTATCTGATTAAAAATAAGAGAAAACCCTAGTTTTAAAAAAACGTGAAAATAACTACCTGGGACAGACCCCAGGTAGCGCCGTCCCCGTCAGTGCCACCACAATGGAAAAAAATTAAAATGGAAAAGAAAAAAAATGGAAAGTGGTGTCTGCAAGGTCACCGCGGGCAGGTGGGGATCGACTTGGCTACCCTTTGGGGGTAGCCCAACCGAGATGCGTGGAGAGACCACGCACAGGATGGCAGATGTGTGTGGTGCAAAAACTTTAACCAATTTTGCACACTGTTTTTAGCTTATAGCAGTGACAATGTAATATCCACGGTACTCAGCAAGACCCTATTGGTTACGATACTGCCACTGCGCAAAGCTAATGCATATACTGTATCTATCTCCCTTATACATAAATAAGACTACAGTATGTGTTATTTGGTCTTTTTGTAACCTATGAATCATGTCTAACCTATAAACGGCGAGCTGTGTGTATTGAACACCACTGTTCTGGGCGACGATATTAGGCTCCATTCATGCGTATAATCGTCATTTTACGATAAATATCGTTATTGCTTATTCATATGCACCTATTTTACCTTCACTATGAAGATAGTAACCTGTAACAACAATAAAACAGTGGTGATGGGCTGGTCTATCAGAGTGAGAGCTGAGCGATCTCTGCCATACCCATAGCTTACTCTGACTGTTCCTTTAACTAATATATTTTCTAGATCTCAAGTGACGGCGTCTCTTCCGTGGATTGATCTCCCAATCAACCAAGATTGGAAGCCAAAGCGTCACATTTTTCCCTTGCCCCTCAACTTTCTCTTCATAATTGCTGAGGGGCACAGGGCCCTGGGTGGGGCTTTGGTTTCCCGGGCGTTTCCGCACCCTCCTCAGCTCCCCGCCATGGACTGGCTTCGGTCGCCCAGGCTTTATTGTGGTCGGCAGGGAGGGTTCAGTGGGGGCGCTCGGTTATGGACTTGGAATTGCTCGGGGCCTTGGGGCTGTTCGGCCAGGCAGCTTGGGGAACAACAACAACAACAATAAAACAAGTGGGAATAATGTTTTTATGGTCAAAATCGTGAATAAACATGGAACAGCCAATTCATGAATTGTAGAGCAAATTGAGGCAGCCCCTCCCTTCGCGAGGCCTCAAGCCTGACTGACTGACTCACTCACACTCTCCCTTACGCAACACACTCGCTAGTCACATGACCACACCATAGAACCGGGTTGGAGATGCTTACACAAAAATATACCGACGAATTAGGGAATAATAGGGAAAATAGGTGATAATTGAAGGGGGGAAGGAGAGGATGTGGAGGAGTGATATGAAGTAGAGGAAAGAAATAAAAAATAAAAATAAAAATAAGTGCTACTGGGGCCTTTTAAAATGTTTTTTTTTAGGCCTTCCCTCTTAAGAGCTTTTCCGCCGAATGGAATTGAAAAAAATAATATCCTTCCAGCCTACAAATAAAAAATTTAAGAGTCAATACAAATTTCTCCTTTGTCTTTTAAGACACTTAAGTCTGTCTCATATAGCCTATGTTCGCATTTTATCGATCGCTTGGACCTAGCAACTCTGTCTATCTATCTCCCTTATACATTAACATAAATACATACATACATACACATACATCAAATTTTAAGACTGAGTGCTCCACACATACGTGCAGTTTCAGTCTCTTGTCCTAATGGCGGCGTTCCAGGCAACCCTGTTAAGGGCTGCTTCACTTGTAAAGTTCTTGGATTTGAGATCGGCACATATAGTCCGATCCCAGGTCTTCCTTGGTCCACCCCTTGGTGCAGCTCCCTCCACAATCACAGACCTGCATTTTTTCACCCAATTTTTTTCATCCATTCTCTCCACATGTCCATACCATCCCATTCTACTTATACGCATCACCTCGCCAATACTCTTTATACCTAAATGTCTCCTCAGCTCAACATTTGTTATTCTATCCTGTAGCCTGGCCCCACACATTCATCTCACCATTCTCATCTCATTACAGTCGACCCTCGATTTAACGGACTCTGTCCGTAGCCGGACAATAACGGACAGTAACGGACAAATGTTACTGTAAAATTTGTCCATTTGTTGATTTCCAAAACCCACACAAGCAACAACAGTGCTTCTCCCTCATGTTCACCATTGCATTCCATTACCACGTTAGTAATAATCTTACCGTGGCATTCCACCCATGCATTAATCATCATCACAATTCATCCTGTTGTAAGTAATGAGGCCCCCTTCTGCTATTCATCAAAACAATACCGCTATTACAAAGTTACTGATTGTCACTTGTGTACCAACAATCGCGGCATGCCATCTTGTAACCCTGCGTAATCGTCGATCACATCAGTATCCAGGTAAATGGTCTAACCTAGCTTAGATAAGCCTATATATCAGGAAGCATAAATCACTTTTATCTTGCAATTGGTGAAGATTAGAATTGTCTATATCAAGTGCTTTTCGATTGAGCAAAATAATAAAAGTTGTTTTGGACCCGTGGTCACTTTATCGATTGGCCTCCCGAGTCAGCTGATGCGTGTGTGTGTGTGTGTGTGTTATATAGTAAACAAAGCGAAACACGAGATATGAGGTTCACGAATCGGTTTGATCAAGATTACTCGGTTAATATACGTTTATGAAATATACCTGGGATATTCTCGCTATACAAGCAGCTCAGTTGGGGTTTTGGGAGTATCTATAGCCTAGGCCTAAGAGTAACTCAATACAACGTTATTATGGATTATTCGGCATGCTCTCCTCCCCGAGCGTGCGGGTAAACGGCGTTCTACTGTAATTAGGTTAAACTTATATACCGGGTATAGAAAGTTTAAAATCTTTATTATTTTGGCATATTTGGGCAAAAATAGAAGTCTGGAGGGACTTTTTCCAGTAACGGACAAGCTTCCCCCCACCCTAGTCCGTTAAATCGAGGGTCGACTGTATGTCTTATTTGGTCTTTTTGTAATCTATGAATCATATCTAATGAGATGGAAATGAAAAATATAATATCTTTCAAGCACATAGATAAAATAGAAATAACAAAGAGTCAACAAAAGATTTTCCTCCATCTTCTCCAGATAGACACTGAGCTAATTGCTGTGACCCTCCGACCGTCGGATTTGCCTTTCAATTTTTGTCATGGTATATTTTTGCCTTGAAAGTGTGTCTAAACAAAATTATGGGGAAATTATTTTAACATATTTTTGATTGACATTTGTGTAATTTTTGCTGATTAGGAGTTGGTGGATTTTTTTTTCTTTAAATCCATCACATCGGAAATAATTCACAGATTAAATAGAGACCAAATAATATACACCTTTAAATTTGTTCAATAGTTTTGCATACTCAATAAGGGTCATAACTTCTCTACTTTCTGGTCTATTGAGCCATAATAAAGGGAGGGGGTAGGAATGGAGTGCCTCCGACAGTGACAACCAGTTTGATGATGATGAAAACATGAGAGACAATATTTCTGTGTTCTCTGGTTTCGATGAGGACGATGACCATGCTGGGGGACCTAGAGGGGCCGATGTGCGAGCTGTAGCACAAGGCCCATCAACTTCATCCCAGTGACGGGGCTGGGGGAGGGGAGGAGGGAGTGCAGCGGCGGGGAAATATACCGAATGTAACACATCAATCCACACAAAAAGGTCAATAACAGGTCCAAAACAGTTCTTATTGATGCTTAACCCATTGGCTGCGGGAGATGTTCTGGAACGCTATGGTAATTTAAAACAATTTACAGGCTCTTAAAGCCTGTGGGGACGAGTGTAAGTGAGTGGGAGCGCGGAAGTCCCGTCCGCTCTCCAGCAAGGCTGCTGGGGCACTGAGACTCGGGACCCATATTTCGTGAGACAATGCAACGCTGCCAAAGACAAATGTAGCGCAACATTGCTCATAATTAGCGAATAATTGCCGATGTCTATGGAAGCGCTGCGAGTCACGGGTGAATTCCGCTCGCTACGAAGCTCATTCTGGTGTAATTTTGAAGCGATTTTTGTCTAGTTTTTGGCTGAATATATTTAATTTAATTCAGACACTTGTTTAATCATTCAAGAGTGTCTGAATGAGCCCTAATATAGCGGAAACAGGCAGAAATATGCCTGCAATGTAAGTGTTAATGTACAGTATTCTATGTTATGTCATATATGATGTTGGTGGTATAATGTTGTTGTTGTTGTTGCTGTTCCCCAAGCTGCCTGGCCGAACAGCCCCAAGGCCCCAAGTAAGGCCAAGGCCATAACCGAGCGCCCCCACAGAACCCTCCCCGCCTACCACAATAAAGCCTGGGTGACCGAAGCCACTCCATGGCGGGGAGCTGAGGAGGGTGCGGAAACGCCCGGGAAACCAAAGCCCCACCCAGGGCCCTGTGCCCCTCAGCAATTATGAAGAGAAAGTTGAGGGGCAAAGGAAAAATATGACGCTTTGGCTTCCTATCTTGGTAAATTGGGAATCCACGGAAGAGACGCCGTCACTTGAGATCTAAGAAATATATAAGTATAAGGAACAGTCAGAGAAAGCTGTCCCTCTGGAGAGTGAGGGACGGGAAATTAAGGAAGTGGTTTATACGAATAGAAGGGAGAAGGAGAGCTGGGAGGGAAGAGAATGTGACAGAAGTTGTGGCGGAGGTGGAGAGCAGGGTGGAAGCGTCTCGGGGAGAGACAGGAGAAGAAGCTGCAGACCCAGCACCAGTAGTGTGAGGGGGGAGTAGGGCATGGACAGGAGGAGCGGGATGATGTAGCTGCTGAAGGAATGGTAGAAAGATTAAGGATTATGTTTAGTAATGTTGATGTGTTTACCCAGGACAAGAAAAGAGAACTGATATGTAGGTTGCAGGATGAAGAGGAAAAACCTGATGTCATAGCCTTACAGGAAGTAAGACCAAAAAATGCTAGCATTGAAAGGGAACTGGTGGAGTATAGTTTGGAGGGTTTTGAGTTGTACGAGAGGAATGCTATTAGAGCAGAGGTTGGTAGAGGACTGTTTATTTATGTAAGAAAAGACCTCAAGGTAAATGAGGTGGATATGAGACAGCAGTATTGTGAGTATTTGTGTATAGAAGTAAAATGTACAAGAGGGTCAATTCTAATTGTCTCTATATATAGAAGCCCAAATAATAGTAGAGAAGAGGATGATAACCTACTGAATGCAATGGAGGAAATAGATAATAGAGAGAACAAATATAAGATTTTGATTGGAGATTTCAATTTGCCAAGGATCAACTGGGCAAATTGTACTACTCCAGCGGGACAGTGTAGCCTGGAAAACAAGTTTATAGAGAAAGTAAGGGATTAATTTTTAACGCAACATATTACAGAGATGACAAGATATAGAGATGGGAAGCAGGGAGTGTACTTGATTTAATTTTTAGCAATGAGGAAGATATAGTGGAACATGTCAATGTGGATAGCCCTATAGGTCGTAGTCACCATGCCTGTATAAGTTTTAGTTGCAATATTAAAACAGAGAGGGATGATAGAAGCAATACAAAAATATACATGTATGACAGAGCAGATTATGAGCTTCTGAGAAGGTGTCTGGACATTGACTGGGGGAATACTTGAACGGTGAAGACGCTGAAGGAATGTGGAGGAAGTTTAGAGTCAAACTGGAGGATGTTATATCCAAATGTGTACCAGTAAGGGAATATAAGGATAAAACAAAATTGAGGAAAAGAACGAACCCAAAATTACCAATGAAAAGAAAGCTGTGGACTTTGATAAGAAGAAAGAAACGATTGTGGGATAGATTAAAAGTGTTAAAAAAGAACAGGGGGTCTAGTATAGAAGGTAAAGTAGTGGATTTGGAACGTAGACAGATAAACAATAAAATAAGGTGGGAGACAAAGACAACCGTTAGGGGGGTAAAGGAAAGGGAGAGAGAGATTGCAAGAAACGTGAAGGATAATCCAAAAATATTCTGGAAGTACATTCAGGAAAAGTTAACAAGAAGAGTAGGGATCCCAGAGCTGGTAGGGGGGTTGGATAATGGGAGTAGAGCGGAGACGGATAAGGAGAAAGCAGAGGTGCTGGGGAAATACTTTGGGGGGTACTAACAGTGGAGTCGGATGATGCAGTGCCAAATATTCCCATGAAACAGGCACCTGCACTAGAACTAATAGAGTTTTCCCATGCTAGAATAAGAAGGGCTATAGAAAAAATGAACAGAAGTAAGTCACCGGGACCGGATGGGATACACCCAAGAATCATAAAGGAAGGAGGTGAGATGTTAGTAGAGCCATTGAAAATTTTATTTGAGGTATTGTTTAATACAGGACAAATCCCGATGGACTGGAGAGAGGCGAACATAACAGCTATATTTAAGAAGGGAAAGAGAAATGACCCAGGAAATTATAGACCAGTCAGTTTGACAAGTGTTGTGTGTAAACTAATGGAAACGGTAATTAGAGAAGGAATAATGGACCATATGAAATCAAACCAACTTTTCAGTGGGAGACAGTTCGAATTCTTGCCGGGGAGGTCGACGGTACTACAGCTAATTAAGGTGGTAGATGATTGGATGCAAATTCTAGAGGATGGTGATGTAATAGACGTGGTATATTGTGATTTTATGAAGGCCTTCGATAAGGTCCCACATAAAAGGTTAATAGAGAAAGTTAGAAGCTATAATATAGGGGAGAAATGTGTGAAATGGATAGAAGCCTTCCTGAAAGATCGGAGACAGAGGGTGCTGGTGAATGGAATAGGCTCGGGGTGGAGGGAAATTACAAGTGGGGTTCCTCAGGGATCTGTGTTGGGACCACTACTGTTCGTTATATTTATCAACGACTTACCTGAAGTTATAACTAATGGAAGTGAGGTATACCTGTATGCAGATGACACTAAGCTGTATAGAAGAGTGAGGAGTAAGGAAGATGTGAGTTTGCTTCAAGGAGATGTGGAGGGCATGAAGGGATGTGGTCTGAGCATTGGTTAATGCCTTTTCATCCAAAAAAATGCAAGTACCTGCGGATTGGGACAAGCAAGATAGACAAGGTAGGATACATTATGTATGAAGCGATGGAGGAAGTGAATGCAGAAAAGGATATAGGAGTAGTGATAGACAATAAGTTAAATTTCTCAGAACATTTAGCAGAAAAGATAAACAAAGCCAATAGAATTGTAGGGCTGATAAGGAGGACATTTGTGTCACTTGACGAAGAAATCTTCAGGAATCTCTATACAACGCTGGTTAGGCCGCACCTGGAATATGCGAACCAGGTGTGGGCTCCATATATGGTAAAGGATATAGAAGTAGTGGAGAAAGTGCAGAGGAGAGCTAGCAAGCTAGTACCAACGTTGAAGAACGCGGGCTATGAGCAGAGGTTGAGGACACTGGGGCTTCCGACACTGGCATATAGGAGAAAGAGAGGGGATATGATAGAGACTTTTAAGATAGTGTCAGGAAAGTATGATGAGGATGTGTGTGAAGGTATCTTCTTGATGCGGGAAGGAACAAGAACGAGAGGACACTCAAAGAAAATTTACAAAGAAAGAAATAGGCTTGAGAAGGCAAAGAACTCATTTTGTGATAGAGTGGTAAATGAGTGGAACGCACTGCCCCAGTATGTAGTCAATTCCGAATCAATAAGGGAGTTTGAAAGTAATCTTGATAAAGGATGGGGAAGACAAGATTTGAAGTTTGATTATAAAGCAAAAATACAGGATAGTAAAAATTTTGCGTCTGCTACCGCCGCCGCCAACACCGTGAACGACCGCAGCAGTTCAAGAACTGGTACTGAGCTGGATACACAGGCCTAGTTTGCCTTTTTCCAGAGGATCTACTGTAAGAAACTGTAAGAAAGCTATGGGTATGGCAGAGATCGCTCAGTTCTCACTCTGATAGACCAGCCCGTCACCATATGACTAGAACCCAATCCTCTCAGCATCAGCTAGGAAAGGCCCTAGAAAGCCGCCTTTGGCGGGGGGATAGCTCCCCCATTTCAACCCCATTTGGGGTTGGGCACCCGCCCGGTGGTGTAATGTAATATAAGTCGGCTGAAAGTAGGCAAAAAGGGTCAAAAGCAGGACTTTGGCTGGAACAAATGAATCAATTCCCATAAGGCCTGTTATTTCTAAAACACGGTTTTGATATAAACGGCACGTACAGTCGTACACGGTACGCATTAACCGCATATATCGAGACCTAACTGTACAAGCTTCCCAAAGCATTGGTTTGGTGTACTGTACCGGATTATTCCTGAGCTGAGGGTCTTGGTGGTCTGTGTCTTCGGAGGCAGCGTATGGGTCATACTGTTGTTGTTGTTGTTGCTGTGATTGTGGTGGTGGTTGTTGTTCAGCACCACCAGCTTCCATTTTGACCTGTTGTTGAAACTGTTGCCACTGTTGTTCCAGGGCTACACCAGACCCCCGGGGGTCCTGGGGTGGCCCACCACCACCACGGGGACCAAAGTACCCGGGCCCGGGACCACTGCCATCAATATTCTGGCACGGAAAATATAACAAATCATAATAAAGACTGTATATTATAAATAATAAAACAGTATTGGTATTTTATCTTGCAATACCAAAACTATTGCAGATAAAAAACACTTAAAACATTTAAACAAAAATCTTGCAATACCAAAACTATTGCAGATAAAAAACACTTAAAACATTTAAAAAAAAATACAGATGTGTTAGTAAAATCAAATATTAGCTTATCTTATTCACTAGGATCACATGCTTTCATTAATTTCATTTGGGGGTGTTTGGTATTGGGAGTGAAATTAATTAATTATGATTATTCCACTGTACAAAGATAGATAATAAGACTAACCTGGTGTCTTAGGTGTGGAGGTCCGGAGGGAAACTGTTCAGGGTAACTGTTTGCTCTCTGTTGTCCATTGTCTTGTTGTTGCTGCTGTTGCTGTTGGTGGACATAATGTTGTGTGGTAGTGGTAGTTACATGATTACTATAATTCTGTTCTGACACTATGAATGCTGAGCTGGCTGGTGGCTGCTCCATAGGTCCCTGTGTAGCTTGGTAAGTTGTGGGTGCTGTTGCCTGTTGGTGAGATACTGGTGGTACATAGGAAGGTGTTGAGACTGGTGCAGGTGGTGGGTGTTGTTGTTGTGTGTGGTGCGGATGATGATGATGTTGCTGCATAACACCAGTCATGACCACAGGCTGGGCAGCAACAGTAGCAGTAGCCATAGCTTGGTCATGAGGCAGGAGGAGGCTCACACCTGATGTTGTAGTCAGAGTGGACACACCGGGGGTCACCACAAAGGTCACTGAACCTGTCTGGCTGGTGACAGCTGGGGCATAAGCCAGGGTGGGACCAGGGGGTGGCACCCCTATAGTTGGGGCAGCACAGTGTGGTGGAAGACTGGCAGAAACATTGGCACCAAAAGCAGCATCCTGGGCACCATTAGTTAGTGGGGCAGCACTACCGACAGGGTTGGCATATGATACAGAGTGAGCCATGGGTCGAGACAGGGTGGAGGGTGGTGCTGAAGGATCACTATACACTGACGGCTGTTGGGTCATAGTGGGATGGTTGTTGGCCAATGATGCCGGGTGAGCTTGTGCTACGACCTGTTGTTGCTGCTGCTGCTGCTGTTGATAATGTTGATGTTGCTGTACCTGTTGTTCCTGAAGGTGAGCTGGGTGAGGTTGTGGATTGGCTGTGACTTGTGTGATGGGTGCCGCTACCTGACCTGGGGTGGTGGTTGCTATGGCCACCAGACGAGGGCCCTCTGATGTGTTAATAATCTGTGTGCCAGGTGGTAGAGTTACCAGCTGAGTGCCAGAAGAGGTGTGAATCAGCTGTTGGTTGGATGCAGGTAGAGATGGTGCAGTAGAGGTGTGTGTGGGTGTTGTTAGATGTACTACTTGTTGTGGTACAGATACCATGGTGGTATGAATCACCTCTGGTTGTTGTTGCTGTTGTTGTACCACCTCCCCAGTTGGTGCCAGACCTGGATGTACTACCTGACCCGGGGCCCCCACCTGACCTTGAAGACCTACCGGTACTTGACCCGGGGCCAGGTGGGGGTGAACAATGTGTGGTGGTACCTGATGTGTTATTGGTGTTGGCACTTGTGGTGGTGGTACTACTTGAGGTGGTGGTACAACTTGTGGTGGTGGTACTGCCTGTGGTACTGGTGGTGGTACTACCTGTGAGTGTACCAGTTGGTGTGGTGCTACTGGTGGTACACCCATCTGGTGTGGAGCCAACTGAACAGGGGCCATGGGAGGCTGACCCATTCCTCCACCTGCAAACAAACATTCAAAATGACAATCAAACTTATGATATTTGGTGATCCTAAGTATATGCTGAATCTATTACCATATCTCACTACTACAATGAATCAAACATAATAGGAGCAGCAGTGATGACCTGTATTGTCTTCACGCCTTTGCATATACTGTAGGTCTTTTATTTTAAGAGGTTTTACTGTACTGTACAGTACTTACCTAAAGTCACTTCGGAATGTTGTGGTGGGGGCTGTGAAAAGAGAGGCGCTGGCTGCTGAATATGTTGTTGTTGATGTTGATGATGATGATGATGGTGATGTTGTTGTTGTTGTTGATGTTGTTGTTGTTGCTGCTGCTGCTGCTGCTGCTGCTGCTGCTGCTGCTGCTGCTGCTGCTGCTGCTGCTGTTGTTGTTGTTGTTGTTGTTGTTGTTGCTGTTGTATTTCTTGCTGGAGCTCGGCAATGACAGTTTGAGCCAAGTTAACCACTAGCTCCTTCGCCTCGTTAAATTTGTCTTGGTTGTCGTGTCTGTGAATAAATAAATTTATTAGTGGCTTCTACGTCAAATGACAAAGTGCCCGTAAGTATATTTGGCCTTATTTAGCCTATAGCTAACCTGGTAGGCCCCATACGCCCACCAAGAAAGATAGATCCAACTTCATAGGCGACTGCCTCCAGAGCATAGGATATCTTACCTTACCTTACCTTATGTAGAGTTCGCCACTCTGTTAGTAGCACCGAGTTGTGGGTTGTCATTTAGTGCAGCAGACTGTTTAAAGGGGCAGCACGTTCCCTTGCGAAGACGGGCTCATCTGGCACTTTTTGCAGTTCGACATCGAGGGCTCTCTTGACGATGTCTAAGGAGACGCCCCTCATGTCTCTTACTCGTCGTGGGAGTTTGTTCAAGTGATGCGGTTGTCGGGAATAGGGTAATGATCCCGACAGTTTTAGGTCCAATAGGACATTTGAATTTGGCGGTATCGTATCGCTTGTACGATTTCGGCTGGTTCTTTGTGTATTGTAGTTTATTCTTAAGTATAGGTTAAATATTAACTGTAATGTATAAATATCTACGTCATTTGATTCCGGAGCCATTACTTAATAATACGTTTTCTTTACTTCTTTTCAGGTGTCAAACACATAATCTTACTATTAACCTTTTCTGTAACTAAATAAAGAACTGACTATAGGTAAAGTGACTATTTCCATTCCCTCCTACAACTCACTCAATCTAGAAAGGGACTACAGTACTGTATTATGAAGACAACAATTATTATTAACTTATCTCAACACACTACATGGCTGGTGCACTACAAACAGACTTAATCTAGCCCCAGCCAAATCCACCGCAACCCTGCTCACAAGCTGGACAGGTGAACACGAATACATCCCTCAACTCACCATAAACAACACACCCCTAACACATACACACACACCCAAAATCCTAGGAGTAACATATGATACTCATATGACATTCAAACAGCACACCACAAACATTAAAAAGAAACTGACACCCAGACTTAACGCCCTCAGGTCACTTGCTCACACAAAATTTGGACACAACAAAGAAACTACCACCACAGTATATAAACAATACATAAGATCAGTGATGGAATACGCAAGCCCAGCCTGGGCTTCTAACCTAGCTGAAACACATCATAAGACCTTACAGACTATTCAAAACAAAGCCCTGAAGATCATTACAGGCTGCACAGCTACTGCACCCACAGATCATCTACATCAAGAAACCAAAATCCTCAAAGTCAAAGACCATCTGGACATGAGAGGCACTCAATTCCTGGCAGCAGCCTCCACGAACCGGGACCACCCACTAAACTACATGGCAACACACCCACAGACACCAAGAAATATCAAAACAACACCCAGCACACGGTATCACACACAATTATTGTCCTCTCTCCCTCCCTGCCCACCCCGAACCAACTTCCAGAAGCACATCCATACTCATATCTCTCGCCAATCCATCCACTCACTCACAGACAACACGCAGCTGCATGCACGACCTCCCGAAATCCATCCTTCCGAATCCTCCCTCCCTCGCGAGGATAGAGTCCACCTGGCCAGGCTGAGATGCGGACACCATCCAGCTCTCCTGAGCTATCAGAAGAGACTGGATGACTCCGTTGTCGACGCCTGCCCGGGATGTAACACAGCACCCCACACCATTAAACACATCATCGAAGACTGCATTTCACACAACCACTTACGCCAACAACACAACCTACACTCAATGAGAGCTCTGTGGGAAAGCCCGATCGTGGCCATGGCCTTCCTCAGGGACTCGGGGCTGTTCGGCCAGGCAGCTTAGGGAACAACAACAACAACAACTTATTCAGGATAGAAGAATCTATAGTCAAGGTAGGCCTGACTATTATTAAGGTAAAAGTAACTATTATCAAAGTAAAAGTCACTATTATACTGCATATCAAAGTAGAAGCAAACAATATCAACATTATTAAAGGATTCACTTGAGATAGAAATGTAACAAATCCTGAGCCTCTTGTCCAGCGTTGGGTTTCTGATAACATGAGCCAATACCCTTGATAGATATAGCCACACCAGACTCCTCCCCAATGTAGCGGAGGTTCATGCTATTCTCTCCGAACAGCCGGGTTTGGCTGTCCGTGAAACAAATTATCAATACAGATGTAGTCATTTACCTACCTCCCTTATAACTCACTCAAGGTAGAACTGACTAATATAATGGGAGAATAGGCTAGTATCAAGGTAGTACAGACAATCATCAAAGTAGATACCAACAAATATTAACTCACTCTAGATAGAAATGTAATGAATCTTGAGCCTCCAGTCCAGTGTTGGCTTCCTGGTAGCCTGAACCAATACCCCTGATAGATATGGCCACACCTGTCTCCTCCCCGATGTAGCGGAGGTTCATGCCGCTCTCTCCGATCAACCGGGCTCGGATGTCACCAGGATTGATACCCAAGTTCACAGGCAGGAACACCTTCTCCCGCAAAATCTGAGGAAGATTTAATTGTGCATGTCGGTTAAATTGTGCTTGTCGGCTGAATTGTCCATTAATGTTTTAAGAGATTAGAGGTGCTCATGTTATTTTTATCTGATTTGTATGACTGATGGCTAATAATGGAGCATCATGACCATCCAAAATCTTGTCAAGGTCCACCAAGGTCATCAAAATTGCTATAATTTCTATCTGTTGAATTTGGATGGCTTCAATGAGCAAATGTAAGTTTTAGAATAGCCTCATTAAGCATGTGTGCTGCATTTCAAGTGATTATCACATACGTTAATTTTGAACATAGTGTAACCAACTAGGGACATGCCAACTAGTATCTTATTTAAGTCAGTTCAGTTCACTGGGGGATCTAAAGGGTAATACTCTTGGGTAGCAAAATGTATGGGAGGTTGAGGGTGAAGGATTAAAATGGGATCATAAAATGTAACATTACAGGAAATATTGACCACCTTAAAAGTTACCTAGCATTCACATACCTGGTACACTACTTTAATAATATCGAGGGGGAAGAAATGACGGACTGTGAACGTGGGGGGAGCTGCGCGTAGGGGTAGACCTAGAATGATGTGGGATCATGTACTCCGGTCCGATCTCAAAATAAAGAACTTGACAACAGAGGCAGCCCTTGACAAGGATGTGAGACTGTAACCACATTCTCTCTGGACAAAGCAGTCTTTAAACTTGCATGTATGTATGAAATTTGAAAATGAGTGATGCATAAGAGATGCAGTTTAAAGTATCATCTATCTATCTATTGCCAGACGCCGTGATCCCCGAAGGGGTGGCCACGAATGAACCATCCCCATGCACCTCTGTCCCCAGTCAGTCGACGCCCTTCCTCCCAATCAGCACCGCTTTCATCCATATATTTCCTCACTCCATCCTTCCACCTCTCCCTCTCTGCCCTTCCACCTCGCTCTCGTACACCCTCTTAGTCATTCTCTCACTTTCCATACGTTCCATATAGCCGAACCATCTCAAGTTGTTCCTTTTCACACTTTCCAGCACATCTACCTCCACACCACACCTCTTTCTTACTTCGTCATTCGTCTGTCTATCCCTCCCTGTAACTCCGCACGCACTTCTTAAGTAACTAATTTCCACCGCTCTCACTCTTGGTCTGCGTCTCTCAACCAACGTCCATGCTTCGCTTCCGTAAGTCAGTGTCGGGATTACCACACTGTCATGCAAGGACTTCTTCACTTCCATACTGACCACCCTATTTCTTGTTACTGTTTTCAGCGTTCCTACAACCCTCTTCCCCTGTTGTACCCTCTCCCGCACTTCTTCATCCATAGTCCTATCTTTACTCAACACACTGCCCAGATACCTAAAAGAGTTGACGATCTCCATAGCCTGACCGTTCAACTTCATCTCACACTCTGTGACTTCACCCCTTTCGAAGACCATAACCTTGCTCTTCCCCGCATTTACCTTCAAATTCCGTTTTTCGCACACTGTTCCAAACTCATTTACCAGACCCTGCAACTCCCATTCATTATCGCTCATCAGAACTGTATCATCCGCAAATAGCAGTATAGGCAGCTTCCACTCAATTCCCTCCCTTTTCAGCGATACACCAACATCCACTGCTCTTCCTAGTATTTCTTTCATGACTCCATCCATATATACAGTAAACAACCATGGGGACATCACACACCCGTTTCAACCCAACATTCAGGTCAAAGAACTCGCTCTGCTTCATTCTCCACACGTACTGCCGCCTTTGCACCCTCATACATGCTCTTCACTGCTTTCAGCAACTTGTCATCTACTCCGTATATTCTAAGTACTTTCCACATACCTTCTCTATCCACTCTGTCATAGGCCTTCTCCAAGTCCATAAGATGATGATGATGATGAAGCAGTTTTTACCACCATACACTCCCTGCTGAATAGCAAGGCTAGGGTGGGTGCCCTGATGAATCAGGGATGAAAGACAACATACACCTTTTGTTGCTTCTCCAGATATTTCTCCACAACACAATTCAGGGTAAAAATATGATCTACATATCCTCTTCCCTTCCTAAAACCTCCCTGCTCGTCGCCTATCCATTTCTCCGTTCTCACACTCACTCTCTCAATCACTACCCTACTGTACACCTTCCCTACTACGCTTAGAAGACATATTCCTCGGTGGTTACCACACACTCCTCTTTCCCCTTATATAGGGGAACTATTATGCCAGTCTTCCAGTCATCAGGTGCACTCCCCTTCTCCCATGCTAGTTTGCACATTTTCCATACCCATTCGATCACTATCTCACCACCATACCTCAACATTTCCCCACACACTCCATCTGTTCCTGGTGCTTTCCCCAACTTCACTCTTTTCATAGCTTCCCACACTTCTGACCTCCTGATCCCCACTACTTCTCTTCTTCTCCCTCCCATACCATATCGAACTATGTTTGCTGGCTCTTCATTCCTTACATTTAGCAACTCGCTGAAGTACTCCCTCCATCTTTCGACTCTCTCTTGCTTCTCTACTAGCATTCTCCAATTCTTATCTTTCACACCCTTACTGTTTCCCTTGCTACCTTGCCTAACTTTCTTGACTTCTTTCCAGAACAGTTTCTTACACTCCCTCCATTTTACACTCAGATTCCTTCCAAATTCCTCATCTACTCTTCTCTTACATTCCTTCACTTCTCTCTTTCTCTCTACGTACCTTGCTCGTTTCTGCCTCTCCAAATCTTCATTCCCTCTACTACCCAACCACTCTCTTTACGCTTTCTTCTTGTCTTCCACAGCTATTTTGACCTCCTCTGTCCACCATGCTGTACCTCCTTTCACTCCCCTCCCTCTTCTCCTCACTCCACACACCTCCTCACATGCTGCACAGATCTCTTCCTTAACCCTCCTGGCCCGGGCTGTATCTCCAAAGGACAGGGTGGGCTACCCGGGCGATCTGGCCGAAAAACGTCTAGGCCTAGGCTACCGTATTTTAGTTAATTTTAACTGCTAGAAATTTCCCACGTATCTATAAATGTAGTGCGGTTTCCAATCTGTAGACTGGCGTTGAGTAGAGCTCTCTAAGTCAACTGGTTCAGTTGTGATGACGATTTCAGTGGAGAGCATTTTCAGGCGATGTTAGCAATACGACGATCTTTTCACTACTGAAACAACGACATACAGACATACAATAACAAACGAGTCTTCTCCTTCTTGTTTTCGGAGGTGCGGTGACGCAACGATCGGCTTTGTTTGCATGCGTCGGACGCACGGCGTTCAGACCAAGCTGAATAGGCTTTCAAGCTTAAAAGTCCTGAAAGGACACCCGGGCACCTCCCCTTATTTCGTGGTGTCATTTTAAAATGACAACCGGACAGGAAGGGTTAAACACCTTGCTCATCTCCTCCACTTCCTCCATATCTTCCAAATCGAACCCACCTAGTCGTCTTTCTACTGCTCTCCTGTACTCTTCACTGATTTCCTCCTCCTGTAGCCTCTCCACCCTCCTCTTGCCTCCCTCCAGCTCTCCTCACCCACTTCTTTTGTATCCTAATTTTAGCTACTACTACAAAATGATCCGACAGACCCCCTCCAATACCCCTATACACCCTAGCATCCAGCACAGATTTCTTCATTCGTTCATCCACACATATATAATTAATCAATCAGTGACTTTCGTTCCACCACTGTCTTCTCCTTATCCTTCATCGTCCACACCACTTTCCATGTGTACCTGTGTATCATTCTGTGTCGGAAAAAGGTGTTGGCTATCCACAGCTTCCTCCCCACACATACGTCCACAAGTGCACTACCATTCCCATTCACCTCTGATGGTACCCCCCACCCTCCCACCACTCCATCAACTTTCCTGTCACCCACCTTACCATTCATATCCCCAATCAGAAATATTCTTTCGTTCTAGTCAAATTTATCCAGGCACGCCTCCACATTCACCCAGAACTCCTCTTTCTCTCTTAAAAGTTTATCCTCTGTCGGAGCATACACACACACAATCACCCACATTTGTATTCCTACTTTCATTCTCACCCATACAATCCTTGAACCCACAGACCCATATTCTCTTACACGCTCCTTCCATTTGTTACTTACAAACAAACACGCACCTTCTCTCGCTGCTCCCTCACTCACTCCAGCACACACACCCATTCCACACTCCCACTCTCTAACATCTGTACCCTTCCATTTTGGTCTCCGTCATTCCACATACATCCAGCCTGGCATTCACTAACACTTCCATGACCTCTCTCTCTCTTTTGTGCCATCATTAATGCCACTCACGTTCCATGTACCTATTCTCAGAATGTCCGTAAGCTTGTCCATAGTTGGTCGGGGTTCGTCAACACAGGGTCCGTCCACATCCGAGGCTGATTGTTCGTTTGTCGTTGCTACGCATCTTTCACGGGTGGGGGTCGCATGCCCACCGACCCAACCTCTTTAGTCGCCTCTTACGACACGCAGAAGGCATGTGGGGCATATTCTAATCCCTTACCCCCAGGGTAATCTACTGTAATAATGGCAGTATTCCAGGCAACCCTGTTTCGAGCTTCCTGATCCCAAATCTTCCTAGGTCTACCTTTCCATGCAGTTCCTTTCACATTCACAATATAATGTTGAAGAAGGAGGTTGACTGAATGGGTTAAATAATTACATTGGCTACTGGTTGCTGTTGGGGTGGAGGCCCAGGCGGGGGTCGAGTCTGTGGGGGCGGGTTAGACATGTCGGGACCTGGGCCCGGGCCTGGGCCTGGGCCCGGGCCCGGGCCTGGACCTGGGCCTGGGCCTGGGCCTGGGCCTGGGCCTGGGCCTGGGCCTGGGCCTGGGCCCGGGCCTGGGCGTGAGGCTCTGAACATGAGTGGCCTGGGCCCCCTCATGCCCCCACCTGGCCGGGGACCCATTAGACCCGGGGCCATGTTGGGGCGGGGACCTCTGGGTCGCTGCATGCCCGGGGCTCGTCGGTGACTGTGCTCCATGATGATGTGCATGATGCGACCCACAGCCACTGAGAAAGTAAATAGAAAAGGTTACTGGTATAAATAAATTATATAGAATTAGCTAACTTCAATAGTACTTCACTTAACACCAGAGCTGACAGAGCATTTAAATATAAGATGTTTCAGTGAGGTGATGGGTGCTGGTGGACTGTGATAATTTGGCCATATGGAGAGAATAGATGAGGGTGACTGGGTGAAGTACCTGTAGTCTAGAAATATGAAAGTGGAGGGAAGGATCATAGTTGATAGCTTCAGGGTTGTTGTTGTTGTTGTTCCCTAGGCTGCCTGGCCGAACAGCCCCGAGTCCCTAAGGAAGGCCATGGTCGCGATCAGGCTTTCCCAAAGGGCTCTCAAGGAATGTAGATTATGTTGTTGTCGTAAGTGATTGTGTGGAATGCAGTCTTCTATAATGTGTTTAATGGGGTGATGTGTCGCATCCTGGGTAGGTGTCGACGACGGAGTATTCCATTCGCAGAGATAGCTCAGAAGAGCTGGATGGTGCCCACATCTCAGCCTGGCCAGGTGGACTCTGTCCTCGTGAGGAAGGGGGGATTCAGAAGGATGGATTTTGGGAGGTTGTATTTACCTAATTGTATTTACCTAATTGTAGTTTACAGGAGTTGAGCTAAGCTCGTGTTGTCCCGTCTCTCAGTCTACTTTTTATCATTTTTTGTTTTTTTAAATATGGATATTCCTTGCCCCTACCACCTCCTCCTCCAGCCCATTCCATTTGTCAATACATCTATAGGGGAAGCTAAACTTCCTGATATCGTTCTTGCAGGTAGGTCTTTTTACTTTGTAGCTGTGGCCTCTAGTTATTCCTGTATCCATAATTAATATATCCTCCCTATCCAGCCTCCGGGTGCATTTGTACATCATTATCATGTCTCCCCTCTCTCTCCTCTCTTTTAGACTCGGTAGATTTAATTTGTCTAGCCTCCCTTCATATGGCAGTTCTCTGAGACTTGGAACCAATCTAGTAACTGCTCTCTGGATTCTTTCTAACTTGTGAATATGCTTCTTTAGATGCGGGGACCACACCACTGCTGCATACTCCAATCTTGGTCTAATCATACTCTTCATAATTTTCGCTACCATGGTCTCATCCAAGTAGTTCAGAGCAACTTTCATATTCCCGGCCATTGCACACATTCCGCTAAAGAGCTTGCTAATATGTTTCTCTGGCGACAAATTATCTTGTATAATCAACCCTAAATCCTTTTCTTTTTCGGCCTTACTAATTATATTATCTCCCATCCTGTACTCCCAATTTGGTCTATTCACACTTCTTCCCATATTTAACACATGGCATTTACTTATATTAAATTTCATTTTCCACTTGGTGCTCCATTCGTATATTTTATCTAAATCCCCTTGCAGCTCCTCACAACTGGTGATGGGCTGGTCTATCAGAGTGAGAGCTGAGCGATCTCTGCCATACCCATAGCTTACTCTGACTGTTCCTTTTACTTATATATCTTCTAGATCTCAAGTGACGGCGTCTTTTCCGTGGATCGACCTCCCTACTGCCAACCTAAAAGTTGGCAGATTGGGAGCCAAAGCGTCACATTTTTCCCTTGCCCCTCAACTTTCCCTTCTAATTGCTGAGGGGCACAGGCCCTTGGGTGGGGCTTTGGTTTCCCGGGCGTTTCTGCGCCCTCCTCAGCTCCCTGCCTTAGAGTGGCTTCGGTCACCTGGGTTTTGTTAGTGGTAAGCAGGGAGGGTTTTGTGGGGGCGCTCTATGGCCTTGGCCATGCTCGAGACCTTGGGGCTGTTCGGCCAGGCAGCCTGGGGAACAACAACTACTTTTATTTGTTATTTGTCTCATAATTTTTACGTCATCTGCAAACATTGACATGTAGGAGTTTATGCCTATCGGCAGGTCATTCACGTACATAAGGAACATGAGAGGTGCCAACACAGATCCCTGCGGCACACCACTCTCAACTTTCCGCCACGATGAGTAAGTTCCTCTAATGTTGGTCCTCATTTCCCTATCTGTTTAATAGCTCTCCATCCATTTTAGCAAACTCCCCCTGACACATCCTAGCGTCTCAAGCTTAGATAACAATCTCTTATGTGGTACCTTATCGAATGCTTTGGAAAGGTCTAAGTAGACGCAGTCCACCCATCCGCCTCTTTCTTGGAGTACATCTATCACCCTACTGTAATAACATAGCAAACTGGTAACACAAGATGTCCCTTCTCTGAATCCAAATTGCTTTGGGGTTATTATCTTCTTTCTCTCTAACATTTTCATCCATCTCTTCCTAATCAGATTTTCACAAATCTCGCATACAATACTAGTAAGTGAAACTGGTCTATAGTTTAGAGGGTCCTCAGGGTTTCCATTCTTGTATATCGGAATGATATTAGCTCTTTTCCATTCAACAGGAACCTGTCCTTTATCTAAGGAAGCTTGAATTATGTCCCTCACTGGCTCCACTAATTGCTCTGCACACTCCTTTAAAACCCAGGCAGACACTTCATCCGGTCCCATAGCTTTCCTTACTTCAAGTCCTCTCATCGCAGATAACAGCTCATCTCTAGTTATTTCAATCTTACTAAGACCACTCTCCAGTACTCCCGCCTGTGGTTCGTCAAAACCTTCCTCTCTAGTAAAAACCGACCCCAATTTGTTATTCATTACCTCGCACATGTCCGATACATTTTCATACGTCCTAGCATCAACTCTTAATTTAGTAATTTGTTTCTTTACCTTCAACTTACTGTTTATATATTTATAAAATAATCTAGGGTCACTTTCACATTTATTTACTATGTTCTTCTCATAGTTCATTTTAACTTGCTTAATTATGTTAACATATCTATTCCTCTCCTGTTTATATTTATTCCGATTACTCTCAGTGTTCCTTCTTCTTAATCTAGCCCAAGCTGCATCACGCCTACCCAAAGCTCTTTTGCATTTCAAATTAAACCAATCTTTCTGCTTAGTAAAATTTCCAGTTTTATATCTTGGGACAAACAGATTGGTTCCTACTCTATAAATTTTGAGGAATCTACTATATTTACCTTGTACGTCCCGTTCCTTCAAAATAAGATCCCAATCTACTCCCTCTAAATATCTTTTCAAGGATACATAATCAGCTTTACTATAATTTAATCTGTCATTTATGTAGCTATTGTCTAATCTATTGGCATTACTCGAGGTCAACTTCCATTTTAGTAATAGGTGATCACTTTTACCTACAGGACATAGATAGTTTATATCACTAATTTCGTGAGGATCTTTTGTAAAAATCAGATCGAGTTTAGAAGGTTCGTTATTACCCCTCATTCTTGTATTTTCCCTCACATGTTGTGCAAGTACATTTTCCGTAATGCATGCAGCTGGGTGTTGTCTTTTGAGTGATTGGATGGAACGGTGAGAGATATGAGTATGGATGTGCTTCTGGAAGCTGGTTTGGGGTGGGTAGGGAGGGAGCGATGACAGTATTTGTGTGCTGGTGTTGTTTTGATATTCCTTGGTGTCTGTGGGTGCGTTGCCATGTAGTGTAGTGGATGGTGTTGGTTGTTGCTGTTCCCAAGGCTGTCTGGCCGAACAGCCCAAAGGTCCCGAGCAAGGCCAAGGCCATAAACGAGTGCCCCCGCAAAACCCTCCCTGCTTACCACTATTAAAGGCCGGGTAACCTAAGCTACTCCAAGGCGGGGAGCTGAGGAGGATGAGGAAACTCCTGGGAAACCAAAGCCCCAGCCAAGGCCCTGTGCCCCTCAGCAATTATGAAGGGAAAGTTGAAGGGCAAAGGAAAAATGTGACGCTTTGACTCCCAATCTCCCAACCTATAGGTTGGCTGTAGGGAGATCAATCCACGGAAGAGACGCCGTCACTTGAGATCTAGAAAATTTATAAGTAAAAGGAACAGTCAGAGTAAGCTATGGGTATGGCAGAGATCGCTCATCTCTCACTCTGATAGACCAGCCCATCACCACGGATGGTGTTGGTTTGTGGAGGCTGCAGCCAGGAATTAATTGAGTGCCTCTCATGTCCAAGTGGTCTTTGACTATGAGGACTTTGGTTTCTTGATGTAGGTGATCAGTAGGTGTAGTAGCTGTGCAGCCTGTGATGATTTTTAGGGTTCTGTTTTGAATGGTCAGCAAGGTCTTGTGATGTGTTTCACCTAGGTTAAAGCCCAGACAGGGCTTGCATATTCCATCACTACATACATACATACAAGTTTAAAGACCGTTTGTCCACAGAGACTGTGGTTACAGTCTCACGTCCTAAATGGCAGATTTCCAGGCGGCCTTGTCAAGGGCTGCCTCTGTTGTCACTGATCTAAATCTTATGTATTGTTTGTATACTGTGGTGATAGTTTCTTGTTATGTCCAAATTTTGTGTGGGCAAGTGACTTGAGGACGTTAAGTCTGGGTGTCAGTTTATTTTTTATGTTTGTGATATGTTGTTTGAATGTCATTAGAGTATCATATGTTACTCATAGGATTTTGTATGTGTCTGTGTGTGTGTTAAGGGGGGTGTTGTTTATGGAGAGTGGGGCATTTCTGTATTTGGCTGTCCAGCTTGTGAGGAGGGTTGCAGTGGATTAGGCTGGGGCTAATTTGAGTCTGTTTGTAGTGCACCAGTCATGTAATGTGTTGAGATAGGGTTGAAGGAGATGTGTTGCTGTGTCTGAGTCTTGGTGTGTACATGTGAGTGTTATGTCGTCTACGTAGGAAGCTATATTTATTTGGGGTGCGTGGGGTGTAGGTATATCATACATGTATAGATTGAAGAGTAAGGGCGATAAGACGGATCCTTGCGGGACTCCGTTTGTGAAGTTTGTGATGTTAGATGACTGACCGGCAAATGATACATATGCATATCTGCCTGCTAGGTAGTTGGCCAGCCACCTTTTTGTATTGTTGTGCATGTTTATGTTGTTGTTGTTGTTGTTGTTCCCTAAGCTGCCTGGCCGAACAGCCCCGAGTCCCTGAGGAAGGCCATGGCCATGATCGGGCTTTCCCACAGAGCTCTCATTGAGTGTAGATTGTGTTGTTGGCGTAAGTGGTTGTGTGAAATGCAGTCTTCTATGATGTGTTTAATGGTATGGGGTGCTGTGTTACATCCCGGGCAGGCGTCGACAACGGAGTCATCCAGTCTCTTCTGATAGCTCAGGAGAGCTGGATGGTGTCCGCATCTCAGCCTGGCCAGGTGGACTCTGTCCTCGCGAGGAAGGGAGGATTCGGAAGGATGGATTTCGGGAGGTCGTGCATGCAGCTGCGTGTTGTCTGTGAGTGAGTGGATGGATCGGCGAGAGATATGAGTATGGATGTGCTTCTGGAAGTTGGTTCGGGGTGGGCAGGGAGGGAGAGAGGACAAAAATTGTGTGTGATACCGTGTGCTGGGTGTTGTTTTGATATTTCTTGGTGTCTGTGGGTGTGTTGCCATGTAGTTTAGTGGGTGGTCTTGGTTCGTGGAGGCTGCTTCCAGGAATTGACTGCCTCTCATGTCCAGATGGTCTTTGACTTTGAGGATTTTGGTTTCTTGATGTAGGTGATCTGTGGGTGCAGTAGCTGTGCAGCCTGTAATGATCTTCAGGGCTTTGTTTTGAATAGTCTGTAAGGTCTTATGATGTGTTTCAGATAGGTTAGAAGCCCAGGCTGGGCTTGCGTATTCCATCACTGATCTTATGTATTGTTTAAATACTGGGGTGGTAGTTTCTTTGTTGTGTCCAAATTTTGTGTGAGCAAGTGACCTGAGGGCGTTAAGTCTGGGTGTCAGTTTCTTTTTAATGTTTGTGGTGTGCTGTTTGAATGTCATATGAGTATCATATGTTACTCCTAGGATTTTGGGTGTGTGTGTATGTGTTAGGGGTGTGTTGTTTATGGTGAGTTGAGGGATGTATTCGTGTTCTCCTGTCCAGCTTGTGAGCAGGGTTGTGGTGGATTTGGCTGGGGCTAGATTAAGTCTGTTTGTAGTGCACCAGCCATGTAGTGTGTTGAGATAGGGTTGAAGGAGATCTGTTGCTCTTTTTGGGTCATGGTGTGTGCATGTGAGTGTTATGTCATCTGCATAGGAGGCTAAGTTTATTTGGGGCGTATTGGGTGTAGTTATATCGTGCATGTATAGATTGAAGAGTGCGGGCGATAGGACGGATCCTTGTGGGACTCCGTTTGGAAAGTTTCTGATTTTAGATGACTGACCGGCAAAAGATACGTGTGCACATCTGCCTGTTAGGAAGTTGGCCAGCCACCTTTTTGTGTTGTTGTGCATGTTTGTGTTGTAGATTTTGTTTGTTAGGTTGTGGCGGGGGATGGCATCGAAGGCTTTACTAATGTCGAGTGTGGCTAATAGTGATCTGTGTGGTGGTCTAGCTGAGTTGATGCCGTCAAAAGCTCTTTGTGTAAGGTCTGTGAGAAGAGTGTTTGTGGAGTGCAGTGGCCTAAAGCCATGTTGTGTTGGAGCTAGGGGTAGGTCAGGTGTAATTAGTTGTAATACTAGGCGTTCCATGACTTTGGAGGGGGAGCAGAGGAGTGTAATGGGGCGGTGCGAGGAGGGTAGCGTGGGGTCTTTGTTGGGTTTGGGGAATGTGATGATGATACCATGCTTCCAAATGTCTGGTATTGTGTTGTGTGAATAGCTGTAGTTTGATATGTTAGTGAGTGCTTGTATGCCTTGTGGTCCCAGGTGTCTGAGGTGTATGTTGCTTATGTTGTCTAGGCCACAGGCGGGTGAGTGCTTGAGATTGTTGATGATATGCTTTGTCTGGTGATTGGTGAAGGGTGTATAGTCAGGGTCTGTGGGGAATTGTCTCTTACGTCGGATGCCACGTCGGTTGTCTTTGTGAGGTTTTAGGTGGCTGACATGTGAGAAGTGATTGATGAGAGTGTTTATTTGTTGTTTACATGAAGGAGTAGAGTCTGTTGTTGTGATTGCAGCATGTGATTGTGTTGTGTTGCTGTTGGAAAGTGTGATGCTGTTTAGTGTTTTGTAGAGTTTTTGGGGTTTGTTTTGTGATCAAATGTTTGTAGGAAGTTATTCCAATTTAGTTTTTGTTGTTCTTGTATTTTGTTGTTAGTTTGGGTGTTGAGTGCTTGAATTTGTTGTGTGATGTCTTGTGTGTGGGGTGCTGGGGAGTGTTTCAGTATGTCGCGTTGTCTGATGAGGTTTTGAATTTCTGGTGTGAAGTTGGGGTTGTGTCTTTTTCTGTTACCTCTTGGAATGTGTTTCTTGTCAGCGTTTTTGGATAGTTTTATTGAGTATGTGTACAGCATTGTTTGATGTTAGTGATGGGTGTACTGTTTAGAGTTGTGAAGTGTTGTTCTGTCTCATTTGTAAATGCTTCCCAGTTAGCTCTTTTATAATTGGTGTGTGTGTTTGTGGCTAGCTGGGGTGAGTCTGGTTTTGGTGGTGATAATGATCGGGAGGTGGTCAGAGCCTAAGGTTCTGACCACCCTCCAGGATGTTGTGGGGGCGAGTTCTGGGGAGCAAAAGGTGATGTCTGGAGATGATGGGTTATAGAGGGCTTGGTGAGGAATATGGGTATGTTGATGGATGTCGTTAAGGATGATGAGGTTATCGGTTTGGTTTTGTAGTACCAGCCCTCTGTCTGTGTCGGAGTTGTCGACCGGCTTTGTTTACAAACGTTTCGCCGCGCGGATTTCAAACCACGCTTAATAGGCTTTCAAGTTTACGGATTTTAAAAGGACACCCGGGCTCCTGCCCTTCGCAAGGGGTGTCATTTTAAAATGACACCCGGGCAGGAAGGATTAAAAATTATGAACTTAATTGTTTAAGTTTATTTCTAAAAAGGCTTGTATGACCTATAAATGTAGAGCAAAGCCAAGCCTTTTTTTAGGTAAGTATTGACATTAATGTAATATTCCCTTCACATATCATAATGTACAGTACTTACAGTTTAATGACTGAGTGATCCATAAGAAATAGGGTTTCAGCCTCATGTCCTAATGGCGGCATTTCAAGCAAGAGGAAAAATTTCCTAACTTAACCCTTCCTCCCCGGGCTGTCTTACCCAATGACGGTCGCCCCTACCCGGGCGAAATGGCTGAAAAACGTCTAGGCCTAGGCTACCGTATTTATGTTTATTTTCACTGCTAGAACTTTCCCACTCATCTATAATCGTAGTGCGGTTTTCAATCTGTATTTTGGCATTGAGTAGAGCTCTGTAAGTCAACTGGTTCAGTAGTGATGACGATATCAGTGGAGCCAATATTGCAGAGATGTTGCCAATATGGGGGCTTTTTAGACACTAATTTTGTCATGACGTCAGAACAATAACATTGAGGAGTCTTCTCCTTCTTGTTTTCGGAGGTGCGGTGACGAACGCTTCGGTTTGTTGACATACGTCGTACGCACGGCGTTCAGACCAAGCTTAATTAGGCTATTAAGCTCATGCCTTAGATAAGGCATACCGGGTAGCGGCCCTTCTTTCGTGCTGTCCTTACCTAAGGCAGACCGGGTAGGAAGGGTTAAATAAAACCACCTTTTATAAATCAAAATATAATGATCCTTTTATCTTAGCTCCTTCAAGTATGGGGATGAAAATTGTATTCCTGTAATATCTAATACAGGGTGTCCCACGAGTTTTGTCAAATACTTCCAGAGATGAAAGATTAGGTAATTCTAAGTAAAGACTGTTATATACACATAGGCTTTTTTGGGCATTGTTTTGTAGTTATGGGACCCTTAAAGTCGGCATTTTGGTGTTTTTTGTCATTTCTAACCCTGTTTATCTTCAATAAGATGAAGATAGGAAACAAAACTATAAAGTGTATTATGAAGCATGATATCAATACTTCAAACTGAATATTACAAGAAACCAACAAAACTTAATTTTAAGCTCATCATCGCAGAAAGGAGCTACAGAGTTTTTTTTTTTTTTTTTTTTTTGTCAGTTTAAACCCATTTTCTGAGTAATGAGAATCAATAGCGATAACGTTAAATGCTGTATGATGGTGCATGGTATCAATAGTTAACGAAAACACCAAAATATCCTATGTAGCTCCTTTCTTCTTTCCGTGATGATGAGCTTAAAATTAAGTTTTGTTGGTTTCTTGTAATATTCAACTCCATGTCAAGGGAATATGAAGTACAATGTAGGGAAGTTTTTGGTGTCAGTTTGAAGTATTGATATCATGCTTCATAATACAGTGGAGCCCCCATTTTTGCTACACCGTTCTTCGTTGATTCAATTCTCGCACCACACACCAAATATTCCCAATTTCAATTCTCGCGCCAAAAGCCTCAATTCTCGCATCAAAATCCCAGCCGAAACCCGAAAAAATAGCAAAAATAACGAAAAACTCAACATAAAACTAGAAAACAAACCAAAACAATAATTTTGTTCATAACAAAAGAATCTGCCAGGCGCTTGCCGTTTAAAGACGAAATCCGAATGAATCCGAGATCCGATCGTCAAATGCACAAGATGCCGCCATCTCCACCTCATCCAAAAGTGTACCAGTAAGGGAATATAAGGATAAAACAAAATTGAGGAAATGAACGAACCCAGAATTGCCAATGAAAAGAAAGCTTTGGATATTGATTAGAAGAAAGAAACGATTGTGGGAAAGATTAAAATTGTTAAAAAAGAACAGGGGGTCTAGTATAGAAGCTAAAGAAGTGGATTTGGAACGCAGACAAATAAACAATAAAATAAGGTGGGAAACAAGGAGGGGGGTGAAGGAGAGGGAGAGAGAGATAGCTAGAAATGTGAAGGATAATCCAAAAATATTCTGGAAGTACATTCAGGAAAAGTTAACAAGAAGCGTAGGGATCCCAGAGCTGGTAGGGGGGTTGAATGATGGGAGTAGAGTGGAGACTGATAAGGAGAAAGCAGAGGTGCTGGGGAAATACTTTGGGGGGGTACTAACAGTGGAGTCGGATGATGCAGTGCCTACTATTCCCATCAAACAGGCACCGGCACTAGAACTAATAAGAGTTTTCCCATGCTAGAATAAGAAGGGCTATAGAAAAAATGAACAGAAGTAAGTCACCGGGACCGGATGGGATACACCCAAGAATCATAAAGGAAGGAGGTGAGATGTTAGTAGAGCCATTGAAAATGTTATTTGAGGTATCGTTTAATACAGGACAAATCCCGATGGACTGGAGAGAGGCGAACATAACAGCTATATTTAAGAAGGGAAAGAGAAATGACCCAGGGAATTATAGACCAGTCAGTTTGACAAGTGTTGTGTGTAAACTAATGGAAACGGTAATTAGAGAAGGAATAATGGATCATATGAAGTCAAACCAACTTTTCAGTGGGAGACAGTTCGGATTCTTGCCGGGGAGGTCGACAGTACTACAGCTAGTTAAGGTGGTAGATGATTGGATGCAAATTCTAGAAGATGGTGATGTAATAGACGTGGTATATTGCGATTTTATGAAGGCCTTCGATAAGGTCCCACATAAAAGGTTAATAGAGGAAGTTAGAAGCTATAATATAGGGGAAAAATGTGTGAAATGGATAGAAGCCTTCCTGAAAGATTGGAGACAGAGGGTACTGGTGAATGGAATAGGCTCGGGGTGGAGGGAAATTACAAGTGGGGTACCTCAGGGATCTGTGTTGGGACCACTGATGTTCGTTATATTTATCAACGACTTACCTGAAGTTATAACTAATGGAAGTGAGGTATACCTGTATGCAGATGACACTAAGCTGTATAGAAGAGTGAGGAGTAAGGAAGATATGGGTTTGTTTCAAGGAGATGTGGAGGGCATGAAGGGATGGTCTGAGCATTGGTTAATGCCTTTTCATCCAAAAAAATGCAAGTACAGTACATGCGGATTGGGACAAGCAAGATAGACAAGGTAGGATACAGTATGTATGAAGCAATGGAGGAAGTGAATGCAGAAAAGGATATAGGAGTAGTGATAGACAATAAGTTAAATTTCTCAGAACATTTAGCGGAAAAGATAAACAAAGCCAATAGAATTGTAGGGCTGATAAGGAGGACATTTGTGTCACTTGACGAAGAAATCTTCAGGAATCTCTATACAGCGCTGGTTAGGCCGCACCTGGAATATGCGAACCTAAAGGATATAAGCAGTGGAGAAAGTGCAGAGGAGAGCTAGCAAGCTGGTACCAACGTTGAAGAACGCGGGCTATGAGCAGAGGTTGAGGACACTGGGGCTTCCGACACTGACATATAAATAGGAGAAAGAGAGGGGATATGATAGAGACTTTTAAGATAGTGTCAGGAAAGTACGATGAGGATGTGTGTGAAGGTACAGTATCTTCTTGATGCGGGAGGGAACAAGAACGAGAGGACACTCTAAGAAAATTTACAAAGAAAGAAATAGGCTTGAGAAGGCAAAGAACTCATTTTGTGATAGAGTGGTAAATGAGTGGAACGCACTGCCCCAGTATGTAGTCGATTCCGAATCAATAAGGGAGTTTGAAAGTAATCTTGATAAAGCATGGGGAAGACAAGATTTGAAGTTTGATTATAAACAAAAATACAGAATAGTAAAAATGTTGCGTCTGCTACCGCCGCCGCCAACACCGTAAACGACCGCAGCAGTGCAAGTACTGGTACTGAGCTGGATACACAGGCATAGTTTGCCATTTTCCAGAGGATCTACTGTAAGAAACTGTAAGATCTTTGTATGACATCATCACTAAGCAGACGCTTGCAGTTTAGCTAGTATCTGTGTTGACAAAACAACCGTTTGCAAGCCTTTTTGTGCCTGAACCCCTTATCTCTCGTGTTTATTATAACCTCTAGTACATCTAGTGATAGGGATGGTTGGCCTGGTGGTAGCAATGAAGGAATTTCATGCTCAAAACACAGAGCAAAGACCAGTCCATGTCGGACGAAAGCGATTGAAATGCCTAGCCTAGACGATGTTAGCCTAGGCTAGGCTAAATATGACAATGATTTATAATACAAATTGTGTGGTAAGTAATCTTCTCATAATACGTATTTATACGTCTTTTCCTCATAATATGTATTTATTGGATGTATTTGGGGCGAAATGGGTATTTTAGGGGTGGCTGGACGAATTTAGAACCTAGGCCTAGGCTATGCCTAAACAAATTTGCATGATAGAAACAATGCCCCAATCTACAGTATTTATGGTTAGGACTGTCATTTAGCCATGTCTATATTATTATTTACAATGCATAAGATTTAGGCCTAGGCTACTTGATGTAGCCTAGACAAAAAACATGTTTTCATAGCCTAACACTGGGAAAAATTGCGGTAATTGTTTAGATATTGGGCCTTTTTTTTCTAGTTATTAAAAACTTATTCTATGGTGTATTATATGATACAGTATAATGCATACAATTTAATTTGTGTACAATAAAACATGTTTTCATAGGCAAAAAATAGAAAAAGACGCAAATTTTGGCATGAGCACGGAACCGATTGAATTTTCCCCATAAGAACAGTGCCCCGATCTAGGCTGTTTCAATCCTAGCTCTATTTCTGTGGAACCGATTAGCATCTAGGATGGGGGCTCCACTGTACACTTTATATATTTTTTTCCTATCCTCATCTTATTGAAGAAAAACAGGGTTAGAAATTACAAAAAACACCAAAATGCCGACTTTAAGGGTCCATAACTACAAAACAATGCCCCCAAAAGCCTATGTGTATATAACAGTTTTTACTTAGAATTACTTAATCTTTCATCTCTGGAAGTATTTGACAAAACTCGCGGGACACCCTTGTATATGAGAAGAAAAAAAAGTAAATATAGACCTACAGAAACAGCAAAAATTAAAACAAAATAAAAACTATATAAAAAATATATAAAAAATTAATAATAATGCAACAAATTATAAATAAATACATAAATAAAACAAACAAATAAATCAAATACAGTATAGAGTATTTACCTTTAACATCTTGCTGGTTGATAGCTTGTATGTGAAGATATAGAGGCCTGTCAATGGACTTCTTGCCAACCACCTTACGTTCGTCTTGGCTCATGTACCGCCCTCGGGTTGACACAGCCGCACCAGACATCTGCACACAACCAAAATATGTTAAATCCCACTTTGTAACATTGACATGTTGTTGTTGTTGTATTTCCCCAAGCTGCCTGGCCGAACAGCCCCAAGGCCCCGAGCAAGGCCAAGGCCATAACCGAGCGCCCCCACAGAACCCTCCCTGCCGACCACAATAAAGCCTGGGTGACCGAAGCCACTCCATGGCGGGGAGCTGAGGAGGGTGCAGAAACGCCCGGGAAACCAAAGCCCCACCCAGGGCCCTGTGCCCCTCAGCAATTATGAAGAGAAAGTTGAGGGGCAAAGGAAAGATGTGACGCTTTGGCTTCCAATCTTGGTAGATTAGGAGGTCAATCCACGCAAGAGACGCCGTCACTCGAGATCTAGAAAATATATAAGTAAAAGGAACAGTCAGAGTAAGCTATGGGTATGGCAGAGATCGCTCAGTTCTCACTCTGATAGACCAGCCCATCACCAGACATTGACATGTTGAGCAGTACGGTACTTGAAAAGTAGACAGAATGGATAAAAAACACCATCTGAGGAAGAGCACTTTATTGACAACATTTCGCAGATAGCTTCATCATGCCACTAATAAATACTGGCACCTAGAAGTAGGTGTCAGTATTTGTTAGTGACCTGATAAAGCTATCTGCGAAACGTTGTCAATAAAGTGCTCTTCCTCAGATGGTGTTTTTTAACATTGACATCTTAGTTTTGCTATCTCAAAATCACTTTATCCCCTGCACCGCGGGCATAATTTGCATGTTTTAACCGAATAAACTACATTATTAGAGACGAGATAATCCATGATTATTGGCATAAAATTGGAATAGTAAACATATACAAGGGGGATTCATTACATAGGGGCCTGAAAATGCTTGACCAAATCATGAAAGCCTGAGAGTTTTTGAAGGCATAAACAGGGAAAGCATTTCTAGCAGTGATATCTATTGTTTCATGCCAGGATGTGGTACAATTGATGCTATCTTTATAGTCAGGCAGCTGGAGGAGAGATATTTACTTAAAGATAGTGATATGCATCTTGTGTTTATAAATCTGGAGAAGGCCTTTGATAGGGTACCCATGGATATTGTACAGTGGGCTATGAGAAAACCTGGCGCAATTATTAAACAAGAAAATATCCTGTACATCTTTACTGGAACAAACATAAGAACAGACTGGCGATTCATATGTATCGTGTTGTGCGGCGACAAGTTGCTAAGCCTGCCGCCAATCTACCGACTTTAATAAATGTTCACAGTTTACAGTTTAATGGCGTTTTCTTTGGCGTTTTCTTTGGCCTTTGCCGAGCTCTGGAACTCTCTCCCTGAATATATCTCCCCCTCATTCTATGACTTAAATTGCTTCAAACTCTGTGTGTCCAGGCATTTTGGCTCGAACATTCCTTGATTTTGGCCCGGTCACATTTCAACTCTGGGGGAGGCACTCGTCACAGGCAGTTCTGCCTTCTGTTTCCCTCATTCAGATAGAAAAAATTAGTAATAATATCAATTACAATTTCCTCATAAACATATTAATACTGTATACTGTAGAATAAAACATGGTTAAGTGATATATTTTAACAGTATATTATTATGTAAACAAAAACGGATGAAATGAGACTCGATTTAGACTCCCGCTTGAGTCCGATCCAGGGTTGGCATGATTAACCCCTCAGACCCGGTTGGGCTCTGAGGCATCAATAAAAAACACCCCCGCAGAACCTGGAAGGGAGCTGAGGCTCCGGCAGCTTGAAAGCCTGTAAGCTTGGTGTGCGAGGCATCCGTCCGACGCATGTAAACAACAGCCGGCTGGACCGACGCCGCGCATCTCCGATCACAAGAAGGAGAGCATCGCTTGTTCGTGTGTGCCTGTATGTTATTGTTAAGTAGTGAAAAGTAGTGTAAAGTGGCTGATTTTGCCACAAAGTTATCTCCACGGAAATCGTCATCACAACTGAACCAGTTGACTTGAGAGCTCTACTCAACGCCATTCTACAGGTACGAAACACATCTACGCTTGGGGATGCACGGGAATGCGGAAGCAGTCAGAATAACAAAGATACGGTAGCCTAGGCATAAACGTTTTTCGGCCAAAACCCCCGGGTTTCGCTATGGAATACATAGCCGGGTCTGATGGGTTAAAATCAAACAATTTTAATCGATTATAATCAAAGAAAACAAATAATTGATTAAAATCAAAATTTATTTTTTTATTAAAATATCAAATTCCAAGTAATTATAAGACATTTTTCACTAATCTTAATAGTCTACCAAAATGTTTACCCTCTTAACCCCTTATTAGCGGGGCCCGACTTAAGTCTGTATCTAAAAACCTGGAATATGTGGCGGGGACCGACTTAAGTCTGTGTGCAATTTTTGAGCAAGAATGGCTGTAAGAGAGAGACGAGCGACGGGAGGAGCGTAGGTTACCTCATGACCGCTCGGCACGGACCCCGCGCGCCTACTGACATCTACTCCACCCTCCCTACCTCGCCACACAGGGAATTATGTCAGGAAATTACCTTATTTTAGGGATTTTGCACTCGTGTTGCACGATCGTTGCAAGAGAACGCGTGGTCGTAGAAGGATGGGTCTGGTGTCATTGGAAAGCTCAATTTATGCCCTTTCAGGGATACATAATTGTATTATGCATGAAAAAGAGCACGGAAACAAGGCCATTTAGGGTCAAAACCCCCCGCTGGGCGCGTAGTGGAAAAAAACTGATGGGCCCGCTCGTAAGGTGTTAAACATTATATAGTAACCTATATCAACAATATTTTGCATATTTCTCATAAACTTTTGCACTAGTTCAAGAATTTTAGAAATTAAATAAATTGTGTTCTTTCATAGAAAATGAATCTTTGCTCCTTAACCCTCCAGCCCTGGCTATGTATTATATATATATTCCCCGAAATCCAGGGGTTTTGGCCGAGAAACGTCTACGCCTAGGCTACCGCATCTTTGTTATTTGGCTTGCTTCCACATTCCCGCGCATCCCCAAGCATAGATGTGTTTCGTACCTGTAGAATGGCGTTAAGTAGAGCTCTCTAAGTCAACTGGTTCAGTTGTGATGATTTCATTGGAGATAACTTTATGGCAAAAACAGACACTTTACACTACTTTTCGATACTTAACAATAACATACAGGCACACACGAACAAGCGACGCACTCCTTCTTGTGGCCGGAGATGCGGGGCGTCGGTCCAGCCGGCTGTTGTTTACATGCGTCGGACGTACGCCTCGCACACCAAGCTTACAGGCTTTGAGCTCATGGGTGTTTAAGAGCCCTTCCGGGTAGCTCGGGTGTGTTTTTTATGGGTGTTTAACCCTTCCTCCCCGGGTGTCATTTTAATATGACACCACGGCAGATGGGCAGGTACCCGGGTGTCATTTTAATATACAGTAAGCTTGAAAGCCTATTCAGCTTGGTCTGAACGCCGTGCGTCCGACGCATGTAAACAAAGCCGATCGTTGCGTCACCGCACCTCCGAAAACAAGAAGGAGAAGACTCGTTTGTTATTGTATGTCTGTATGTCGTTGTTTCAGTAGTGAAAAGATCGTCGTATTGCTAACATTGCCTGAAAATGCTCTCCACTAAAATCGTCATCACAACTGAACCAGTTGACTTAGAGAGCTCTACTCAACGCCAGTCTACAGATTGGAAACCGCACTACGTTTATAGATGCGTGGGAAATTTCTAACAGTTAAAATTAACCAAAATACGGTAGCCTAGGCCTAGACGTTTTTCGGCCAGATCGCCCGGGTACGCCGCACTGTCATTAGGAGAGCTAGCCCGGGCCAGGAGGGTTAAGAGCCCTTCCGGGTCTGATGGGTTAAGGGGACCGACCGGTTAATTACAAACTTCCAGGTCTTACTTTCAATTTAAATGAAATTTGGCACAGGTGTATATGACCATAAAAATAGATCAACACATTTTTTTATTTTTTTTTTATTTTTTTTTTTGCTTTTTTCTTGCAATTTAGGTAAAAAAAAAATGAAAACCATAGCACTGCAGAAAATGATAAACTACAGAAATCCCCATAGCACATGTTTTATGTGATCAAACAACTCACAAAAGGTGTATCTGTAGTTGCTATAAAAAACATTTTATATATTTTGTGTATTTGTTCGATTTAGGTGATTACGGATTCAGGCGAATATATTTATAGAAAATTACAACTTTGACGACATATTGTGAACAAAATTAAATTACTAGAGTAAATTGGCTTTATAGGCCTTGTAGTGTTTTTAATTACCTTTCCAATGGTATATACACCATTCCTATAGGTCCAATAATAACTGTAGAATAACATCCGAAAGTGCGACAATATAGGTTCTGAGAAAAACAGGTGAAAGTCTAAGGTAATTAGGTGAACATTTTTACTTTTGCTTTTTTAGATTTACAATATTTGACGCAGGAACATGGTAAAGTAGAAGATAAAGCATATGGGAGGTTGTAGAGTAGCTTACGCTCTTTCGATAGGTATGCTCCTCGTACGACCAGTAGCTACTGAGCATGTTAATTTCAAAGTTCGCTATATAACGTTTTTAGAATTACAGGAAAAGTTTGGAAAACATAAAAAAAAACTATTTCCAATAGGTTTTCACTAATAACATTTCACTGGCTAATAAAGGGATGTTGACTCTTGTTGAGTAAACACCTATTGGTATTTTCAGGATTTCGAGTTTTTTAAGTCTAAATTAACCGGTCGGTCCCCTTAACCCTCCTTGCCCGGCTGGACTCCATAGCTACATATCTAGTTTGCCCCGTACCACCCGGCTGGCCTACATAGAATTATTTCATGGCTTAGAACTGCTTAAAACTGCACTTGAGAAAGTGTTATTGTCTTAGCGGATGGTCTGTATAACCAACAAGAACAAAAACACATAGCCAGTCAGTCAGGTGACTCCTGCTTGCGTGCAGGCCTAACGAAAGCTTCAATTGATTTCCTGAGTCTCAACGATGCATGAAAGCAGTCGACAGTGAAATAGGAATGCTTATAATGGTGAAATATATCAGTAATCAATAATCAATATTAATACAGAATACATAATCAATAATCAATTGTTGAATGAATGTAAATAGACCGTAGCCGTGGCTGCCGATACGGCATAGTCGTATTCGAACAGTTCTCAGTCGCATCACAAAACAGCCTGTCTTATTTCCCACCTCACACAATAACCGCTTCCTCACTCTCTAACACCCCTCTCAACACACTACGTAAAGTAGATACGAGGTGCTGTTGTTGTACACCTAAAGTGTACAGTGTTCTAGTCTTCACCCATCGCAAGATAACACCGAGTACTGCCTTTGGTATTCATATAACCTAGGTTAAGCTATTTATTTGCAGAGATACGAGTATCTGTAAATGACGAAACTTGAGAATTTACACAGTTCTAGGCTCACAGCGGGCAAAACTGACCTACTAATTTTCACAATAAAAACGGAACTTCTTGGTTTAGAGACTTCTAGTCTTCAATCATAGCAAGGTAACAGTACTGCCTCTGGATATATATATATACTGTATAACCTAGGTTAGGCCTATTTTTGGCGTATTTATAAGCGCGCCAAAATCCTGAGAATTTGACGATTCATCCAGATTCAGCATTGGCAGGAAGGTTTAAATGGTTGTTCGGCGAGGGTTAAATTACTTTGATTTAATTGTTTTTCTGACATAATCTAATCAAAATAATAGTCTTTAAGATGTAGGAATATATATACAGTACTTGCTATATTATATATATTTTGCACAAAATTAAAGTTTGTGTAAAAAATCGATCCTGATCCTGGTCCGATCGATACAGTACACGTCCTAGCGTGTTTCACATGCTCGCACCCAGTCGGGGGGACATCTTGACAACATATACAGACTAATAACGCAAGCAACAAAGCCACCCCAACAGCTTCCTCACTCTCTAACACCCCTCTCAACACACTACGTAAAGTAGATACGAGGTGCTGTTGTTGTTGTTGCTGTTCCCTAGGCTGTATGGCCAAACAGCCCCAAGGTCCCGAGCAAGGCCAAGGCCATACACGAGTGCCCCCACAAAACCTTTCCTGCTTACCACTAATAAAGCCCGGGTGACCAAAGCCACTCCAAGGCGGGGAGCTGAGGAGGGTGCGGAAACGCCCGGGAAACCAAAGCCCCACCCAAGGCCCTGTGCCCCTCAGCAATTATGAAGGGAAAGTTGATGGGCAAAGGAAAAATGTGATGCTTTGGCTCCCAATCTGTCAACCTCTAGGTTGGCAGTAGGGAGGTCAATCCACGGAAGAGACGCCGTCACTTGAGATCTAGAAAGTAAAAGGAACAGTCAGAGTAAGCTATAGGTATGGCAGAGATCGCTCAGCTCTCACTCTGATAGACCAGCCCATCACCACATGACTAGAACCCAATCCTCTCAGCATCAGCTAGGAAAAGCCCTAGAAAACCGCCTTCGGCGGGGGATAGCTCCCCTATTTCAACTCCTTTCGGGGTTGGGCACCCGCCCAGGTGCTACACTACAACAACAGGTGCTGTTGTAAAGGGTTTCACCTGACCTGACCTACCGGTACAGTAGTAAACAAAACACAATGGATTTGAGGTTCACTAATCACTTTGGTCAAGGTTACTCGGTTTATATTATTTTATTAGGAAAATTAAAATACTGTAGTGCTAGTCGTTCCCTAGGCTGCCTGGCCGAACAACCCCAAGCTCCTAAGGAACGCCACAACCGAGACCGTGTTTTCCCACAATGTTCTCATGGAGTGTGTGTTGTGTTGTTGGCGTAAGTAACGGAGTAATCCAGCCTCTTCTGATAACTCAGAAGGGTTGGATGGTGTCCACATCGCAGCCTAGCCAGGTGGACTCTGTCCTCACGGGAAAGGAGGGTTTCTGAGGGATGGATTTCAGGGGGCCGTGCATGTACCTGAAGTGTTCTCTTTGAGTGACTGGTTGGATCGGTGGGTGATTTGAGTATGGATATGCTTCTGGAGGCAGGCTTGGGGTGGCCAAGGGGGGAGTGAAGACAGTACAGGTATTTGTGTATGATAAAGAGTGCTAGGTGTTGTTTTGACATTTCTTGGTGAGTGTGGATGTTCTGCCATGTAGTGTTGTTGTTCCCCAGGGTGTCTGGCCGAGCATCCCCAAGGTCCCAAGCAAGGCCATAACCAAGCGCCCCACAGAACCCTCCCACTTTACCACTAAGAAAGCCCAGGTGACCGAAGCCGCTTCAAGGCGAGGGGCTGAGGAGGGTGCGGAAACGCCCAGGACACCAAAGCCCAACCCAGGGCCCTGTGCCCCTTAACCCAGGAATGGCGAGAAAGCTCTTAAGAGGTTTTACTGGGCGACGGCGGCAAAGCTCTTAACCCTTAATTGGCGGCGCACAACTTATGTCGTGTGAAATAAATTTGGACTAAGTGGCGGTTCACAACTTATGTCGTGCGCCATTTTCAGCACGTAATGTTGCTGAGAGAGAGAGCTGAGCGGTGTGAGGAGCCTAGCAACTCTATGACTGCTCACGACCACCGCGGTGGACCAACTGAGGTGACTCCCACCCTTCCCTCCCCTCTCTCACTCGCTACACAGGGAATTATGTAGGGAAATTACCTAATTACAGGGTTTTTGCACTCGTTTTGCACGATCGTTGCAAGAGAACCAGCGGTCGTACAAGGATGGTTCGGGTGTCATTGGAAAGCTCTGTTTACGCCCTTTCAGGGATAGATACTAGTTTTATGCTCTGGGTCTTATTTAGGCATGAAAATGATCACGCAAACAACCCTATTTAGGGTAAAAACACCCCGCTGGGCGCTACAGTCCGCTAGACTGCCTAGCCCGCCAATAAGGTGTTAAGAGGGAAGGCCTAAAAAAAAAAAAAAAATTAAAAGGCCCCAGTAGCACTTAAAACAATTTTTGTGTTTTTGTTTTTTCCTCCATACCTCATATCACTCCTCCACATCCCCTCCTCCCCCCCTTCAATTATCACCTATTTTCCCTGTTATTCCCCAATTCATTGGTATATTTTTGTGCAAACATTAGCAAACTGGTTGCAGGGTGTGGATATGTGACTAGCGAGTGTGTTGGCAGAGGTAGATGGTGGGGTAGGACTGTCAGTCATGCTCCAGAGCTCGCGAGGGGAGGGGTTGCCTCACTGTGCTCCACATTTCATGAATGGGCCGCTCCATGTTTATTCGCGATTTTGACCAGAAAAATTATATTCCCACTTGTTTTATTGTTGTTACAGGTTACTATCTTCATAGTAAATGTAAAATAGGCGCATATGAATAAGTAATAACGATATTTATCGTAAAATGACAATTATAGGCAGGATTGGAGCCTAATATTGCCGCCCAGAACTGTGGTGTTCACTACACACAGCTCGTTTTTATAGGTTAACTATTATGAATGGAAAGTTGAGGGGCAAAGGAAAAATGTGACACTTTGGCTCCAAGTCTGCCAGACTCTATGTTGGCAGTAGAAAGGTCAATCCACGGAAGAGACGCCGCCACTTGAGATCTAGAAAGTATATAAGCGAAAGGAACAATCAGAGTAAGCTATGAGTATGGCAGAGAATGCTCAACTCTCACTCTGATAGACCAGCCCATCACCACATGACTAGAACCCAATCCTCTCAGCATCATCAGCTAGGAAAGGCCCTAGAAAGCCACTTTTTGGCGGGGGGATAGCTCCCTTATTTCAATTGGGCACCCACATTGTAGTGTAGTGGGTGGTGTTGGTTTGTGGAGGCTGCGGCGAGAAATTGTGTGCCTCTCATATTAAGGTGATTGAATTTGAGGACTTTGGTTTCCTGGTGTAGGTGGTCTGTAGGTGTGGTAGCTGTGCAGCCAGTGATTATTTTGAGGGCTTTGTTCTGTATGGTCTGTAGGGTGTTGTGATGTGTTTCAGAGAAGTTAGAGGCCCAAGCAGGGCTAGCATATTCCCTCACTGAATGTATATACTGTGGTGGTAGTTATTTGTTATGTCCAAATGTTGTGTAGGCAAGTGACTTGAGGGCGTTTAGTTTTGGTGTCAGTTTGTTTTTTATGTTTATAATATGTTTATTAAACGACATTGATATATTGTATGTTACACCAAGGATTTTGTGTGTGTGTGTGTGTGTGTGTGTTAGAGGGATGTTGTTTAACCCTCGGAATCCGGGAGGCCTCATGAGGCAAAACAAAAAATTGGCAGGAATCCAGGAGGCCTCATATGAGGCAAAATGCGCGGCTAAAAATCGCTGCTAAAATCACCATAACACGGCAACCACGCATCGTAGCAATGTCATCTCAACGGCATTCTACAGACAACAAAAAGTTCTACAATTTGCAAAAAAAAATGACTGCTCTAGGTGGTCATCAGTAGCTACTGAATTATGAAGTTTGCTTGTACCAAAAGGGCCCCGGACACAGCAATCGGGCTCATATGAGGCCCCCGGATTTCGTGGGTTAACCCTTAAAGAGCGGCGCGCAACATAAGTCGAGTTAAAGAAACTGGCAAAAAACGGGTGAAAAATGGGTGGAACAGTAATGAACCATACGTCCGACATCTGTGGCCTCCCGGCCCACACTAACTCCAGTTCCCCCACCGCACGGGAGGATGACAGTGTGACCAATAGTTCGCTAAAAGTGAACAATGTAGCAAAATCCGCTAAACTTCCATCTTTGAGGTAACACTGTCAGTGCTCCACGAGTGCTACGTAGCTGTATGTGGTGTCATTGTGTAGCGATTTCCGCCTAGTTTTCGGCACAATACAGTTCCTTTCATGCTGATGGTTGATATAGCAGTCAGAATGGCCTGAAAAGGCCCAAAACGGCCACAGACCCCCCGCTAGACAAGGGTTAAGGTGAGGTGAGGGATGTGACTATGTTCTGCTGTCCAGTTTGTGAGAAGGGTCGCTATAGATTTGGCTGGAGCTAGTTTGAGCGTGTTTACTGTGAACCAGTCGTGTAGTGTGTGAAGGGGATCGGCCTCTTTTTAATAGCGGGTGACACTGAACTTCGTCCGATTTCAATGAGATTTAGCACACGTATAGAGGATGATGTAACAAGGATGGTTTGTTTTTTATTCTAGGTCAATTAGTTCCTGAATTAGGGTGGAAAATAGCTCGAAAATTAAAAAAAAAATCTGAAGTCGAATACAGTAGTTCGAAACCCAAGCACTGTATAATATTTTCAGAGGGATCAGACAACTCAGGACAGGTGGTTTTACAACTCAGAGGCTGTGTCTATCTGGGGCGTGTGGGGTATGGGTAGGTCGTGCATGTATAGATTAAAGTGTTGGTGACAAGACGGAAGCCTGAGAGACTCGCGTTATTGAGCATGTTTGTGTTAAGAATTTTGTTTGTAAGGTTGTGGCGGGGAATGGCATCAAAAGCTTTACTAATGTCAATTGTAACAAGAAGTGTTCTGTGTGGTGGCCTAGCTGAATTTATGCCATCAAAAACTTTTTGTGTGAGGTCTGTAAGAAGGGTGTTTGTGGAGTGTAGTGGCTTAAAGCCGCGTTGTGATGAAACTAGGGGAATGTGAGGTGTGGTTAGTTGTGTAACTTTTCAGGGGGTGCAAAGGAGAGTGCTGGGGCGGTGTGAGGAGGGTAGCGTGGGCTTTGTTTGGTTTGGGGATTGTAATGATGACACCATGCTTCCAGATGTTGGGTATTAAAACGTATTATGTTGTTGTTGTTGTTGTTGTTCCCTAAGCTGCCTGGCCGAACAGCCCCAAGTCCTTAACCCGTGGAGCCCCGGCTAGTTTTGTAATGTTTGCGCACCAGAACCCGGCCGGTTTTCAAAAAATGGTTTTATTCCAGAAACAATAGCGAATGGGTTACGAATGAAGGAAAAACCACAAAAAAACGCTCAAAAAGCTTAAAAAAGGGTCCTACAGAGCCCCCGAAAACGGATTTTACAAGAGTAAAAAATTGAAGGCAATTATCCCAAAAAAAACAGGTTATTGCGCCCTCGCGCGCACACACGTGGACTTTGAGAGTTTTCAACCATCGGCACGGTTGCGTGGGATACGTACACAGTTCCCATACAAATCTGAGTCCTCTTGAGTGGCTACACCTGAGGTTACGGTCGGCGCAATTAGGGTGACACGTCAGGCGCGTCTCTGGGGCTGTGCGTTACATACATCGCCGACGCGTCAGACTCGTCGCTGGGGCTGGACGGGTTAAGGAAGGCCATGGTCACGGTCGGGCTTTCCCACAGAGCTCTCAAAGAGTGTGAATTGTGTTGTTGGCGTAAGTGGTTGTGTGAAATGCAGTCTTCTATGATGTGTTTAATGGTATGGGGTGCTGTGTTACAACCCGGGCAGGTGTCGACGACGGAGTCATCCAGTCTCTTCTGATAGCTCAGAAGAGCTGGATGGTGTCCGCATCTCAGCCTGGCCAGGTGGACTCTGTCCTCGCGAGGAAGGGAGGATTCAGAAGGATGGACATCGGGAGGTCGTGCTTGCAGCTGCGTGTTGTCTATGAGTGAGTGGATGGAACGGCGAGTGATATGAGTATGGATGTGCTTCCGGAAGTTGGTTTGGGGTGGGCAGGGAGGGAGAGAAGACAGTATTTGTGTGTGATAGCGTGTGCTGGGTGTTGTTTTGATATTTCTTGGTGTCTGTGGGTGTGTTGCCATGTAGTGTAGTGGGTGGTGTTGATTAGTGGAGGCTGCTGCCAGGAATTGTGTGCCTCTCATGTCTAGATGATCTTTGACTTTGAGGACTTTGGTTTCTTGATGTAGGTGATCTGTGGGTGTCGTAGCTGTGCATCCTGTGATGATTTTCAGGGCTTTATTTTGAATAGTCTGTAAGGTCTTATGATGTGTTTCAGCTAGGTTAGAAGCCCAGGCCAGGCTTGCGTATTCAATAACTGATCTTATGTATTGTTTGTAGACTGTGGTGGTGGTTTCTTTGTTGTGTCCAAATTTCGTGTGGGCAAGTGATCTGAGGGCGTTAAGTCTGGGTGTCAGTTTCTTTTTCGTATTTGTGGTGTGCTGTTTGAATGTCATTTGGGTGTTGTATGTTACTCCTAGGATTTTGGGTGTGTGTGTGTGTGTGTTAGGGGTGTGTTGTTTATGGTGAGTTGAGGGATGTATTCGTGTTCTCCTGTCCAGCTTGTGAGCAGGGTTGTGGTGGATTTGGCTGGGGCTAGATTAAGTCTGTTTGTAGTGCACCATTCATGTAATGTGTCGAGATAGTCTTGAAGGAGTCTTGTTGCTGTGTCTGGGTTTTGGTGCGTGCTTGTGAGTGTTATGACGTCTGCGTAGGAGGCTATGGTTATTTGGGGTGAATTTGGTGTATTTATATCGTGCATGTACAGATTGAAGAGTGCGGGCGACAGGACGGATCCTTGCGGGACTCCGTTTGGGAAATTTCTAATGCTAGATGACTGACCGGCAAAAGATACGTGTGCACATCTGCCTGCTAATAAGTTGGCCAGCCATCTTTTTGTGTTGTTGTGCATGTTTGTGTTGTAGATTTTGTTTGTTAGGTTGTGGCGGGGGATGGCATCGAAGGCTTTACTAATGTCGAGCGTGGCAAGTACTGATCTGTGTGGAGGTCTAGCTGAGTTGATGCCATCAAAAGCTCTTTGTGTAAGGTCTGTAAGAAGAGTGTTTGTGGAGTGCAATGGCCTGAAGCCGTGTTGTGTTGGAGAAAGGGGTAAGTCAGGTGTCATCAGTTGTAGTACAAGGTGCTCTATGACTTTGGAGGGGGTGCAAAGGAGTACAAAGGAGTACAAAGGAAATCAAGCAACAATAGGTCTAGTGACCCTTCTAGGCTGCTTGTCCTCCAAAACACTGAGGATCAAGTGTCCAAACAGTGGTTTAGAGTGGGTAAGGGAACATTGGAAAGGGAACTACTGCCCTGCCACTAACGTGGCAGGACTAGGAAGTTAGTAGGGGACATATGGGTTAGTAACTGAGGGGAGGATAAAATAAAGTTATTCATTTACAAACGCAGTCAGTCGCGGGTTTGATGCGAGATATTTGTCTAGGCGGAATTTAAATGAATCAACGGTGCTGCAGCCTATAACGTCTCGGGGAAGCCCATTCCACAAGTTGACAACTCGATTGAAGAAGAAATTCTTAGATTCGTGTGAGTTAAAAGATTTACCAATAATTTTGCAACCGTTTCCCCGCGTGTAATTAGATTGGTCGATAGTGAAGTACAGTCAGTCCCTCCAATCCGCGCCTATATGGGCGGCATAACACGACGGGTATTGGGAATTCGCGCATTGGGGATAACATAACTTATGGAGAAAAATACATATGGGCGGCAGCCCGCATTTCCACACACATTTGACGGTAATTTTTGATCAAAATCAATACTAATTGGACAACCAAGCATACACAATAATAGAAACATAAACAAGTCATTCCTTACATCAAAATTAAATGCTATAAGTAGGTGAGAAGAGTGGGGGCTCCGAGACAGACCCCCACGACAGGGCGAGTTCATATAGCCTAGGCCTAGGCTTCCCCGGCCCCGCCACTGTCACTGGCCCCGTCCCCGGATAAACCCATAGATTTCCCGATCGCAGTAGTGCTTTCACCAGTTTATTCTTCCTAGGCATTTTGAAATTGTTGAAGGGTGTAGGAAGGCGATTGTTTCACAATAAATGGGTCAAGAGTCAGCGTACGGACACTTAAGGATATTGGGACTGAGAAGGAAGCGTACGTGTGGTTATGTGTGTGTGTGTGTGTGTATGTGTGCTTCCTTCTCAGTCCCAATATCCTTAAGTGTCCGTGCGCTGAGACTTGACCCATTTATTGTGTAACAACCGCCTTCGTACACCCTTCAACACCTTCAAAATGCCTAGGAAGACTAAACTGGTGAAGGCACTACTGCGATCGGGAAATCTATGGGTTTATCCGGGGACGGAGACGGGGCCAGTGACAGTGGCGGGGCCCCCAGGGGTGTGCGCGCGGAGTAGGGATGGGGGGTGGCGCGGAATACAAAAAACAGCATTTTTACACCACTCTTCAACCGTGATTCGTGTTTTGTGGGGTCAATACGTGTTTTAAGGATTTTGAGTACGTTACCGGTACCTATTTTACCCCTCTGCGCGGAATAGGGTAAACGCGGACTGAGGATACGTGTATTACGGGGACTGACTGTACTTACTACAGTTCATATTGTCGATGCCTTTGATGATTTTGAACACTTGAATTAAGTCACCTCTTAATCTGCGCTGGGTTAAAGGAAATAGATTTAATTCTCTAAGACGCTCTTCGTATGGTTTGTTCTTTAGGCTAGGTATCATTTTGGTAACTCTACGTTGAACTCGTTCTAGCTTGTTTATGTCTTTTTGGTAATAAGGGCACCAGCATTGAACGCAGTATTCCAGAAGAGGGCGGACTAAGGAATTGTAAAGGAGTGTGATAGGGCAGTGTGAGGAGGGTAGCGTGGGGTCTTTGTTAGGTTTGGGGAATGTGATGATGATACCATGCTTCCAGATGTCTGGTATTGTGTTGTGTGAGTAGCTGTAGTTTGATATGTTAGTGAGTGCTTGTATGCCTTGTGGTCCCAGGTGTCTGAGGTGAATGTTGCTTATGTTGTCTAGGCCACAGGCGGGTGAGAGCTTGAGATTGTTGATGATATGCTTTGTCTGGTTGTTGGTGAAGGGTGTATAGTCAGGGTCTGTGGGGAATTGTCTTTTTCGTCGGATGACACGTCGGTCGTCTTTGTGGGGTTTTAGGTGACTGACATGAGAGAAGTGATTGATGAGAGTGTTTGCTTGTTGTTTACGTGAACAAGTAGAGTCTGTTGTTGTGATTGCAGCATGTGATTGTGTTGTGTTGCTGTTGGAAAGTGTGATGCTGTTTAGTGTTTTGTAAAGTTTTTTGGGGTTTGTTTTGTGCTCGAGTGTTTGTAGAAAGTTATTCCAATTTAGTGTTTGTTGTTAATCTGGATGTTGAGTGCTTGAATTTGTTGATTGATGTCTTGTGTGTGGGGTGCTGAGGAGTGTTTCAGTGTGTCGCGTTGTATGATGAGGTTTTGAATTTCTGGTGAGAAGTTAGGGTTGTGTTTTTTTATGTTACCTCTTGGAATGTGTTTCTTGTCGGCGTTTTGGATAGTTGTGTTGAATGTGTGTACAGCCTTGTTGATGTTAGTGATGGGTGTACTGTTTAAGGTTTCAAAGTGTTGTTCTGTCTCATTTGTGAAAGCTTCCCAGTTAGCTCTTTTATAGTTAGTGTAAGTGTGTCTGTGGCTAGCTGGGGTGAGTCTTGTTTTGGTGGTGATAATGATCGGGAGGTGGTCTGAGCCCAAGGATCTGACCACCCTCCAGGATGTTGTGGGGGCGAGTTCAGGGGAGCAAAAGGTGATATCAGGAGATGATGGGGTGTAGAGGGCTTGGTGGGGAGTATGGGTATGCTGATGAATGTTATTGAGGATATATAGGTTGTCTGTTTGGTGTTGTAAGACCAGCCCTCTGTCTGTGTCGGGGTTGTCGACAAACCAGGCCGACGTCTTTGCATTGAAATCACCACCCAGGATGATGTGTGGGGTGTTTGTGATGTGTTGTATTTGTGGTCTGTAATCGTTTGGTACTGTAGGGGATGTATGTGTTTATGATGGTAATGTTGGAGCTGTTGCCAGTGCATATTTTAATTGATTGTATTTCTGTTGTGTTATCGTTTGGGGGGAGGAGGGATTTGGTATGTGCACTGGTGTCTATATATGTTATATCTTTGTGTACCATGGTGATGAGTCCACCGCCAATGCCGACGGCCCGGTCTTGTCGTATGGTGGTGAAATGTAGGTGTTTTTTGTGTTGTATGGAGTTTTGTTTCTTGTAGGATGGCAATGTGTATGTTGTGTTGTTTGATGAAGTGTGTGAGTTCGTGTTTCTTTGTGTTGATGCCATCTATGTTTAGTTGAAGGATGTTAATGTTGTGTTTATCTTGAGTTTACCTTGAGTTGTTTCGGCCTCCTCAGCGGCCTCAGCAAGAGTTGCTCCCCCCGAGTATGTTTGCTTCCAGTGTTTGATGCAGCAGGCTATTCGAGGGGACAGCTCTCCCCCCCGCGAAGTATGGCTGATCAAGCACCGACTTGAGATGGTTGTCCAAGGCTTTTTTGAATACTTCCGTTGGCACGTCCATCAGGTTTCTCACGTTCTCTGGCATTTTGTTGAAGAGGCTCGGTCCCCTGTTTGTCAACCAGGAGTCCCTCAGTGTGCCCAGAGCTCCCCTACACTTTTGGGGTGGGATGTTACAATACCTATCCCCTCTGTCCCTCCAGTTCCATGATATTGTGGTGTGAAGGTTTGGCACTAGACCCTCGATAACTTTCCATGTGTAAATTATCAAGTATCTCTCTCTTCTTCGCTCCAGTGAATATAAGTTAAGAGCCTTCAGCCTATCCCAGTAATGAAGATGTTTTACCGAGCTGATGTGGGACGTGAAACTTCTTTGAACACTCTCTATTTCGTATACTTCCCCGGCTTTGTGTGGAGATGTCAGCACACTGCAATACTCCAGTCGTGGGATCACCAACGATTTGAAAAGTGTTATCATTGGCCGTTCTTCTCGTGTCTTAAAAGTGCGCAGTATCCAACCTACAAGTTTCCTCGCCGCTACTGACTTGGCCTGATTATGTTCTTTGAAAGACATGTTTTCTGACATTATTACCCCAAGATCTTTAACCTCTGATTTTCGTGGGATTGGCAGGAATGAGAGTCACTAAAAGTTAAGTAGGTTGTGGTTCTTTTAATTTCTCCATTTCCTCCATACCTTATCAGCTGAAATATCTCTTCGTTAAATTGCATGTTGTTATCTTTGGTCCACCGAAATAAAGCGTTCATGTCTGCTTGCAAGATTTCTTTGTCTTCTATTGTGGTTATGCCTAGACTTAGTTTTGTGTCATCTGCAAATGATGAAACGCTGCTGTGTTGTACAGTGGCGGATTAAGGGGGGGGGGGGGGGGGGGGGGGGGGCTGACTGGGCTGCAGCCAGGGGCCCCCAGCAGTTAGGGGGCCCCCAATTCCCAAAATTAGTAATACAAAAGAAAAAATGTAAAATACAAAGCCTACCTAATCCCTATTTATGAAAAAAGAGGAACAAAAATCTACTGATCTAGCCGCACCCCCCCACCCCCCCCCCACACACACACACACACACATTAAATTCCTGCGTTTCCTCAGATGCCCCTTCTGACCATTGCCTATATAATTAAATAGTTACCGCTGTATTTACCTTCGGACCATAGTTTTCTCTCGTAACTGGTTGCCCTGCCCCTGTTTACCTATTATTTAATGCAATATTGAATATTATATAAGTAATCTTTTACTGCTATTCTGGATCATTTTTTAAAGTTACATAATCATTACTGTAATTTACTATATTATCTATATACATGAGACCCACAAGAGGAAATCGAAAATATATCGATATTTGTATGCTAATCGAATGCGAATTCATTGTTGACACTGACACTCGAGGGGGGAAGACGGCAAGGTCGCAAGGTACAGATATAAGTTTCTCTAAATTACCTGGTTTTTGCCTTTTGGTTAATATTTGTTAATGCTTCTTCTATAACAGTGAAGATCTCAAGCATGAACTTTTGTCTGCAGCAAAACGCATGTTGGAAAGATGATACAATAAAGACGCAAGTGAAGTGATGGAAGAGAGTAAGAGACCTAAAAATGGAGCTTGGAGAAAACTAGACTAGCCTCACTAGCTATCTACATTTTCAAGTGGCATTATATGATTTAAATATTAACCAAAGGTTTTGGACAGTATATAGGAGCTGGATCACCAAATATTATATGATTTCCCATTGGCTGGGACTGGGAGCTACCTCCATAGCCTACTTCACTGGTATTAGGGTGGAGTGTAACATTTGTAATTCGTATGTACTGTATGTCTTCTGCATGTAGACCTAGACAACTCAGGGCAGTAGGCCTAGATGTCTTTCTGTCAGATAACACAGATTCCAAAACCTCTTTAGTGGCCAGTGTGGTGTAGCGGTTAGTATGATGTTTCAATGATTGTCTGCTGATTAAATGGTCCAGGAATTGAAATTTGAATCCCACATGGGATCGTATGTGAGATTTTCTTCAACTTGATCAAAAAACAATGAAATGAAATGTGGTTAAGTTTTTTTTTAGGTTAAGTTAGGTTTTTAGTTTTTTTTAGGTTAAAAAATCTCGCAAACATAGTATGTAAGGCAGCCAAACATCGCACTAATATGAAGTGTTATAATTTAAGTTTTTTAAATGTTATTGTTTGCTAGATCAACAAGTTTCTTTCATATAGTGATTTTGATAAGTTAGTTATTAGTTTGTCTTATTATTTGTTCGAGTTTTATTCGATTTTATAATATAGTTACAATAAAATTCAGTTAGTGCTTTTTTTACCCTAGTAACCAGTTACCATTCAAAAATAATCGTTTAAAGGGCTCTTTTTATGCAAGTGCCATGAAATTATCAACTTTCCAGCCAAGTACTAGCCTTTGATCTTTAAACAAGATTTTTTTTTTTTCAAACCAAGCTCTTTGTCTCTATTTTTTCACCATTTTTTACTATATTCAATATCATTTGAAATAGCCCAGTATGTCCCTCCAGAGGCCTCAAAATGCTCCTAAAAGTGCTTCATTTTCAAAAAAATTCTGGGGGGGCTTACAGCGTCCCCCCAGCTGCAAGGGCTCGCTTCGCTCGCCACCCACCCCCAGTGACCCCCTCATCAAAGAAAGGGCCCCTTTCAGAATTCCAGCCAGGGGCCCCATGCAACCTTAATCCGCCCCTGGTGTTGTACATTTGCATCGATATCACTTATTAGTATTAGGAAGAGTAAGGGTGCCAACACTGCACCCTGGGGAACAGAGCTTTTAACCTCTGAACCTTCTGATACCGCTTGATTTACTGCTGCTGATTGTCTTCTGTTAATGAGAAAATTATAGATCCACCTCCCCACCTTTCCGGTGATACCTTTTTCTTTCAGCTTATGTGCTATAATTCCATGATCACACTTGTCAAATGCTTTGGCAAAGTCTGTGTATATGACATCTACATTTCTTTTCTCTTCCAGGTCATCTAGAACTTTGTCATAGTGTTTTAGTAGCTGCGAGAGACATGATCTTCCTGCTCTAAACCCGTGTTGTCCTGAGTTGTGGAGCCCGTTTTCTTCCATGTATTCCGAGACTTTTCCTCTTAGTACCATAAAATGCGGTAACTTCGGACATTTTTCGATGTTTTTTAACAATTTCTCCTGAGTGTAAACACATTATAGAGATTTAACTAGGTCAAGTGATGTATGGTGATAGTGCGCCGTAATCCAGGAAGCCTCCTAAAATTATCCCCCTTAAGAAGAGAGCTATCCTTATCCTAAATGATGTCCGAAGTTTGCTTGAAAAGTTGATAACTTCGGACATGTATGGAGAACTTCGGACATACGGTGTTTCTTATGGAAAATGGTTGCCAAGAAAACCGAGATAACTTCGGACAAACGGAGGAGAACTTCGGACGTACGTTCGTGGCCTTATTTCATTCATTTTTCGGCTCCTACTATTTTATATGAATATTTTATTATTGCTGCTTATTCCTGTCCGATGTTATAGTGGAAAATGCACAGTCAATACTTTTAGGCCTGTATAATCAGTATAGGAGGGGGATATATACGATGATTAACATATATTCTGTTTGGATCTGTTCTCGTTAGGCATTGAGCTCAGTCCTAGAAAATATTGAGCAGGAAAAATAACCAATGCTGTCAAATCAATAACTCGAAAATTAACTAGGCCTAGTGAAAATATATAGGTATGTATAATATATCACTGCATATACACTTTTATGAATTTAAGCATTTTTATAGGTATAACGTATTTGTTGGCGTTTCTTTCGGCAGATAACAAAATTTTTGGACAAGATATATGCCTCTCCTAATTTATATGTATTATATATCCAGAATTATCAGAAATACATAAATCGGTTAGCATAGTATCACATTTTTATGGGTTTTTGGACCCAGAGAATGATTATTTGATGTTTTACCACCATGTTAATAATGTACAAGTATTATGAATGATTTTCATAGGGCAAATAATAACAAACGATTGTTTTGTTCCATGTCCGAAGTTACCATGTTTTTTTTTTTAAACACAATCGGTTAAATGATAGTGTTCTAGCTAGAGCGTTATACAAGTGTAACAAATTTCCTTTGGTGGATGTTGTCTCTGGTAATGTTACTACAAAATTATATCAGTCACAACATCATTCATACAAACAAATTTCTTCAGGGTGATAGAAGTTTGGCAGGGTAGCGAAAAATGTACATATTTTCGTCACATAAATAATATTTTTTTCGTGTACATATACTCATGTCAGTTCCCTAGGACTTTTACATGCTCTTCCTTTGCCATTTCTCTAAACAGACCCCACAAAAAAATAAAAATAAAAAGCGTTTCCATTATATAATGACAATGTCTAATTACTTATTATCGCCGATGTCCGAAGTTATGACCCAAGTCCGAAGTTACCCCACTTTACGGTAGTCTTTCAAAGATTTTGATGATGTGAGATGTTAGTGCTACTGGGCGGTAGTTTTTTGGCAGAGCTTTACTTCTTCCTTTGTGTAGTGGTGCAATTGTTGTGTTTTTCAGACTTTCTAGGGGGTGATGGTGGGGGTGATGGTGGGGGTGAGGGTGGGGGTGGGGGTGGGGGTGGGATTGGGGTGCAGGAGATGAGGGTAGGAATGGATTAGTTTGGGGTGTGGATGGGCTGGGTGGGTTGGGGAGGAGAGGTGGACGGGTTTTAGGAGTGGGAGTGGATGTTATGGGCAGGTTATGTGGATTGGGGAGGAGAGGTGGACAGGTTTTAGAGAGGGATGGATGGTATGGTAAGGTTATGTGGGTTGGGAGGAGAGGTGACGGGGCTTTAGGGGAGGGATTTGACTGGGAGAGGGAGGGGCATGAGGAACATGTCCAGGTGTTTGTGTAGTGTTTCATGGAGGCAAGTGTTGTGCAGGTGAAATGGGTCCAGTTCCTGCATGAGTTGCAGAGAACTGAACCCTTAGTTTGGCGGCTCGAAGTAATGGGTTTTGAGCAAGTTGGACATGTGTAGAGTATTTGTAGGTGGGTCCTGGGTTGCTCTCAATGTCTCCGGCTAGAAGGAGTCTTTTAGAAATGACAGCCGGAGAGTCTTTTCTCGGTGTAGGAAAAACTGTGTATTGTGATTGTGTGTACTCACCTAATTGTACTCACCTAATTGTAGTATACAGGATTTGAGCCTAAGCTCGTGTTGTCCTGTCTCTCTCTCTACATTTATCCAATTTTGCTTTAAAAGTTTGGATATTTCTTGCTCCCACCACCTCCCCATCCAACTTATTCCAACACTCAATGCTTCTATACGGGAAGCTGAACTTTCTTACATCAGACTTACATATAACTTTCCTCAACTTACAATCATGACCCCTGGTTCTTCCCTCGTCCCTCACCACAAAATCTCCCTTGTCGATCTTCTCAAAACCTTTCACACACTTAAACATCATGATCATGTCACCTCTCTCTCTCCTCTCCCTCAGCGTTGGCAGCTTTAGCCTCTCCAATCTCTCCTCATAAGGTAGGTCTCTAAGGCTAGCTATCATCTTAGTGGCAACTCTCTGAACTCTTTCCAGTTTTTTATTATGTTTTATAAGGTGTGGAGACCACACCACTGCTGCATACTCCAGTCTTGGTCGTATTATTGTCCCTATTATTTTTGCTAACATCTCTTCATCTAAATAATTCAGAGCTATTCTCATGTTAGTCAACACTCCATAGGTTTCACCAGTTATTTTATTTATATGCTGTTCAGGTGACAAGCTGTCTGCCACAACTACCCCTATGTCTTTAGCTTTCACAGCTTTACTAATTATTTCATCTCCTATTTTTATTCCCCAAGAAGGTCTATATTTACTTTTTCCCATCTCAAGAACCTGACACTTACTCGTGTTGAATTCCATTTTCCAAGTTTGACTCCACTCATATAACTTATCTAGATCTCTCTGTAATTCTTCACAACTACTCATACTCCTACTTGTAATATGCTTCATTAGTTTTGCATCATCAGCAAACATAGATATATATGAGTCTATTCCCATTTGAAGGTCGTTGATGAAAACCAAAAACATGATTGGGGCCAACACCGATCCTTGAGGCACTCCGCTTTTTACCCTTTTCCACGAGGAGAACTTTCCTTTTATTACTGTTCGCATTTCCCTCCCAATTAAATAGTTTTCCATCCACTTTAATAATACTCCCTCAACCCGCCCCACAGTTCCTGAGCTTCCACAACAATTTCTTATGAGGCACCTTATTCAAATGCCTTCTTGAAATCTAAGTAGATACAATCTACCCACCCCTCCCTCCCTTGTACAATGTCAATTACCCTATCATAGTAACTCAACAAATTTGTGGTACACGAATGACCTTTTCTGAACCCGAACTGCTTGCTTGAAATTATTTCCCTCTCCTCCAACATACCCACCCATCTTTTTCTAATAATCTTTTCACAAAGCTTGCATATAACACTCGTTAAGGATACCGGTCGATAATTTAGCGGGTCTTCTTTATTGCCACGTTTATATATTGGAGTTATATTTGCTTGTTTCCATTCTAAGGGAAGCTCCCCCTTGTTTAATGAGTATTGAACAATATTAAAAATAGGTCTCACTAGTTGTTCAGAACATTCTCTTAATACCCATCCAGCAATGTTATCTGGGCCCATAGATTTTCTCACGTCCAATTCTTCCAACAATGATTTTAGTTCATCCTTGTTGACTTCTATCGACTCTAGTCCCTGTATCTCATTCAATTCCACCACAGGTTCTACATAGTCATCCTCCTCCACAAACACGGATGTTAATGTATGATTCATAATTTCACACATACCCACTGTGTCTTCATATAATTGACCCTCTACCCTAAGCTTTGTTATTTTGTCCTTTATTTTAGTTTTACCGTTGATATAACTATAGAACAGTTTGGGTTCTTTATTACATTTGTTTACTATATCTTTTTCAAAGTTCTTTTTCTCCTCTCTTATAGTCTTGACATGTTGTTTCTATCATTCTTATACTCATCCCATTTTTCCTCAGTGTGTCTCCTTCTCACTTTATTCCATGCAGAGTCCTTTTTGTTCTGGGCAATGTGACATCGCATGTTAAACCACTCTTTCTCCTTAGCCAGCTTTCCATCCTTAAATGTTGGTACATATTTATCTACCCCTCCCTGTAAATGTCTAGTAACATGGTGTATTTTACCTTAATATTCTGTTCTTGCTCAATAAATGACCAATCCATATTTGCAAAGTATCCTCGTAATGATTCATAATCCGCCTTACTATAATTTAGTCTAAATTCCCTATGTTCCTCCTCTCTGCCTTCCAGAAATTCCACTGTCAATTCAAATTCAATCACAGCATGATCACTTTTTTCCCATGGGACTCAAATATGTTAGTTCTTTATTTCTTGGGGGTCTTTGGTGAATAGTAAGTCAAGTCTTGATGGTTCATCACCTCCTCTAAATCTTGTATTTTCCGTAACGTGTTGTGTTAATAGATACCCCATTGTTAGTTCAAAATTTGTTACCCCAAGTATTTTCATTTGAACCCGCATCCAATCATTCCCAATCCACCTCCCCGCAATTAAAGTCCCCTGCAAGAATAAGCCTATTTTTCCTTTTACAAATAATTTCTAACATACGCAAGGTTTCCAAAATTAATTCATTATATTCATCATTGCTCCAAGATTTAGTCTTAGGAGGTAAATACATTGATACGATGTCCAATTTTGACCTATCATTATCCTCAATTTCAACTCCTACCACTTCAGCAATGCTATCACCAAGTTTTAATTCTTTAGCAGTAATTTTATTATCTACCATGATCAACACTCCTCCTCCTAGCTTTCCTAACCTGTCTCTTCTCCATGTACTGTATCCTGCACAACTAATTATATTCGTGTCTACCTCCTGGTTAAGCTTATTTCAGTCAAACATACTACCCCGGGCCTCTCTCTCTTTACAGTGTGTGTGTGTGTGTGTGTGGTGTGAGAGGTGTGAGAATTTAGTTGTGGCAGTTTGGCTCCCGGAAACTGCTCCCCACGGTCGGCAGCCTGCTGTCCTCCACTGTCGGTGATCTTGTCCCCGGACGGGAGGGTCGGCTGTTCCGGGAAGTGGTCCCACGGCGTAGACGCCGCCACTCCAGGACCAACGTATTATGTTGTGTGAATAGCTGTAGTTTGATATGATGGTGAGTGCTTGAATGCCTTGTGGTCCCAGGTGTCTAAGGTGTATGTTACTTATTTTGTCTGGGCCACAGGCAGATGAGTGTTCGAGGTTGTCTATGATGTGCTTTGTCTGACTGTAAATGAAGGGTGCATATTCCGGGTCTGTTGGGAATAATCACTTTCGTCGGATGACTCGTCAATTGTCACGGTGGGGGTTAAGATGGCTGACTCATGAACAACTATTGATGCGAATGTTTGCTTGTTGTTTGTTTGAAGGTATGGTGTCTGTTGTTGTGATGGCAGCATGTGATTGTGTTGTGTTAGAGAGTGTTGGTGTTTTGTGGAGTTTGATGTTTTTTGTTTTGTGTCAAGTGTTTGGAGGTACAGTCTGGCCTGTCAATACGCGAGAATATGGGCGACACGCGAGGGCGCGGAATGAAAATTCGCGTATTAGCAATAGAGTATTATATGGGAATAAATCGATATGGGCGGCACTGACTCCAAGTTGTCTACTTTAGGCCTATTTATCTCCGTCAATTGCCACAAAAGGTACATATATGTATACATAAACATCCAAATCATAAGAAAATATAACAATAATAATAATAAACTCACCTTAAAATTAACAGTAAATGTCCAACACAAGTCGGACAGCTGTTGCGCGAGCGTGGACTGAGGGTAGACTGACGTATCCCACAATGCCCTGCGTGCCTACGTAACTGGCGCGGAATGGTGGGGGGCCTCGCGTATTAGCTGAACTCCCCGGAATTGCCCTTATATCGGGCCCGGATTCGCGTTTTAAAGGTACATCACGCGTTTTGAAAGTTTTGGGTATGATTCGACCCCCTCCTCGCATATAAGGTGAATCGCGTATTAAAAGCTCACGTATTGGCAGGTCAGACTGTAACTATCCAGTTTAGTGTTTGTTGTTCTAGTATTTTGTTTATTTGAGTGTTTAGTGCCTGTATTTTGGTGTGTTATGTCCTGTGTGTTGGGCGTTGGGGAGTGTTTTAGTGTGTCGCGTTGTCTGATGAGGTCTATAATTTATAGTGTAAAATTGGGGTTGTGTTGCTTTCTGTTACCTCTAGGGATGTGTTTTGAGTAATGTACAGTATTGAAAGTGTACGGCATCGTTGATCTTTGTGATAGGTGTACTGTTTCAAGTTTCGAGCTGTTGTTCTGTTTCAGTTGTGAAAGCTTCCCAGTTGGCTCTTTTATAATTAGTGTATGTGAATCTGTCACCAGCTGGGGTGATTCTGGTTTTGGTGGTGATAATGCCAGGCCGGCGACTTGACGTTGAAGTCACCACCCAGGATGATGTTGGGGATATTTGAAATGTGTTGTATTTGTGGGGTGTAGTGATTTGGTATTGTGGGGGATGTTTGGGGGAGGATGTTTGGGGAGGGATGTACTGTATGTGCTTATGATGGTTATGTGTGATTTGTTGCCAGTGTGTATTATGATAATTATATTTCTGTAGTGGTGTCGTGAGGGGAGGGGGGAGGGATTTTGTATGTGCACTGATAGTCTGATATCAGAGAAGTTTATTGATGTGTGTACTAGGATGATGAGTACCGGCTCGGTCTTGTCTAATGGTGGTGTAGTTATGATTTTTTTTTTTTTTTTTATAGTTTTATTTCTTAACCCTTTCGCTGCGGGTGACATTGTGGGATGTTTTGGCAAGTTACAGCAATTTCCAGGCTTTAAAAGCCTGTACAAAAATAAAAAATTGAGTGTCAGTGGGCGGGAGCGTGAGGGGCCCACCTCAGACCTTCAGAGCACCGAGCGGCTCACTGAGCTAGGCTGTGTCTCGCGCGGGTCTCTCTCTGTCTCTCTCACCAGTGTAGCCAAGCGAGCGAGTGTTACATAATAGCAGGGTTCCTACGTTTCACTGGCACTACTGCGGGTGAACCAGACCACGTACAGGGTCCGTTCTGGTGTCATTTTGAAGCTATTTTCGCCTAGTTTTCGGAAGAATACACTTCATTTAATGCAGATGCTTGATTTATCATTCAGGAGTGCCTGAATATGTCCTAAATAGACCAAACATAGCCGCAGCCAAAGGGTTAATATAGGCTAGTTTAGCATTATGGAAAATAGGCTTATCCATATTATTTCAGCTAAAATAAAGTAGCGATAGGATGGTTTCAAATGGGAAAAATGGGTGAAATTCCTACGGTGGCAGAACCAATTAATCTTTATACAAGTATTTGAAGGTCACGGAAATAACATTTTCGTTAATAACAGCATTTTTCAAGCACCAATTAGACATTTGGGATGGGCAGGGAGGGAGAGATGACAGTATTGTGTGTGATATCATGGGATGGGTGTTGTTTTGATGTTTCTTGGTGTCTATGGGTGTGCTGCCATGTAGTGTAATGGATGGTGTTGGTTTGTGGAGGCTTCAGACATTAATATATATATATATATATATATACATATATACCGGTATATATATACAGTATATATATATACAGTATATATACATACAGTACTGTATATACGGTATATATACTATATATATATATATATATATATATATATATATATATATATACAGTAGTCCCTCGAATTTTGCGTCTTTCAAATTTGCGAAATTTCGATTTTACGAACGGGACCCAAGATTTGACAATTTTTGCGGGACTTGATATGTGCGATATTACTTGAGTTTTGCGGGTGGCGCTCAATGATACGGGGTTTCCGCACTAGTTTTCGGGGGGGAGGGGTATGAGGGTCGTGACGTCGGGCCGCCCTGCGGCCCATTGTTTACTGTTTATAGATTCTCCCACGCTCCTATATGTTCTCACGCTCTCGCATAATCGACTTCCTTGGGTAAAATTGAAGTGTTACCTGTGCCCTGGGTGCCCTGAATCTGTATTTCTGTGTTTTTCTTTATTGTAGGATGTATAATTAAGTGTATGTGTCATAATGTGTGTACAAACAAGGACGAAAATCACCAAAAAATAGGCCCTCGATGATGAGATGTCGAGCATATTCAATTAATCCCATAAGGTTAGTTATTTGAAATTTGCGATTTTGAATTTTGCGGCCTGCAATGTCGACCATATTCTCGCAAAATTCGAGGGACTACTGTATACAGTCGACCCTCGCATGGGCGGACCCCAGTTGACCGGACTTCGGTTTGTGCGGACCCAACAGCCGATGCGGACAAGTCCCCAAGAGTCCGGACAAATCGGGCAAAAGACCGTTAATTTAAAAGTTGTCCGGTATTTGGCGGGTCGGGCGGTGACACGGGCAGGCAGTTTCCCGTCGAAATACGATAATGTAATCATAAGTACTATATACCTCTTATATACTTACCTTAATTCTTTATAATATTTCATAATAAACTTATATAAAACGAGCTATAAGTTCAAATGAAACATCAGTGTACCGGTACCATTACCGAAACACGTGTGTGTTATTGTTATATGTCAGTTTGTGTGTGTGTGTGTGTTCTTGTGTGGCTATGTCGGCCGTATCAGTAGGGAGTCTAAATCCGAGTTATTTCTGTATGCAACAAAATGTTATTATAATTATACAGTTTAGGTTAGTACAGGTTAAAAATAATCGTATTTTTACTCTATTTCCAATGTCCGGACTTTTTCAATGTGCGGACAAGGGTCCCCCCCTATTAGTCCACACATTCGAGGGTTGACTGTATATACTGTATGTATGTATATATATAATATTAGAGATGGAATGAATATCAATTTTCACTACTGTATTTGCAAATACGAATATGAATTTTTTGTTGTAAAATTTGCGAATACGAATAAGAATAGCGAATATTTCAATCCTTATTTCATCCTTCAAGAACTGATAATTATTTTTATGTCACCAACAAACGTTAATTAAATCACTATGAAATTAATTACCAGAAGTTAATGACGATGTGAATGTGTAATTTCTTAAATATCATAAATGAACTGTATGAATTAATGTTTAATATATTTTAAGAGTTCAGCCATAGAAAATTGAATAATTAAAATTAAATCCATTCAATTTTCTATGTTTCCAGTCCTCAGTCCCAATGTTGCCACTTTTTTGGTACTAAAGTACCAGATTTGGTACATTTAAAAAAAAATCCAATAAAATAGTCCATATCTGGTACTAAATACGAAATCAGTGAGGAAATATGATGGAATATATTTTAGTGCATGCTATTACATTGGATATGTCTGAAATGGCAATATTGCGACGGTTCAAATGTCCAGGTCCAGCACACGTTCGTTTACCGGGCAGTGATTCCACTTTAGAATAATTTGGTAGGCCTACTTTTCACTAGTTTGATCTGGTACTATTAAATACAGTTAAGTAGCAACACTGCTCAGTCCTCCTTCATTCCACTTTAGCGGCCCCAACGCACATCTACACTGTTATTTATTCGTTTGTGTTAACGTTAAAATTTAATATTTAAATGTTTTGTATACAGTAGGGTCCCGCATAAAACGAGAAATTGGTCGATAAACGAGGGCATTTTATGCGATTTCGTTCTATGTGAACACGGGATTTTGGCGGCCCAATATCGTCAATGTTCACTGTAAGCGTAAATTTCCGTACAAAACGTACGGTATTTCGGCGCTCTATATGAAAACTCCTCGGATTTGCCCCAGTTTGGGCGGCGGAATCGTTTTATGTGATCACATTCGTTCTTATCGAAAATTAAATATTTAAATATTAATATTTTAGGTCGCTCGTTTTATCTGAACACGTTTTATGCGAGACCCTACTGTATATTCTATTGATTTCGTGAACATATTCGCATATATGCAAATAGTTATGAATGGAAATGCGAATACGAATATTGAAAAACATAGCGAATATTCGGACATACGAATACGAAACGAATATTCGGTCCATCTCTAAAATATATATATATATACAGTATATATATATTTATTAGTGGCCCCTTCATCATTGACGATCCGCCTTAACCCTTGGAATCCGGGAGGCCTCATATGAGGTAAAACGTATATTGGTTAGGAGTCCGGGAGGCTTCATATGAGGCAAAATAAAAATCAAAGCGTTCAAATTGCGCGGGCGACCGCAGCGTCACCAAGCACAAACTAACAGGCAGCATCAGTTGTTATCTCGCATCCATGATGGCTGGAGCTAATCCCTCAAAAATCGTTGTGTCTGAATCGACGCCCGCCGCCGCGACCCGTAGGCCTAAGAAAGGCAAGGCTAAAAGGACCAAGAAAGCATTCCTAAGTCCCGGTGGTGTTGCACGTGTACTAAAAGAGTTCAGTGACCATAGTGATGAACTTAGTGAGATTGAGATTGAGAGTGATTTTGACGAAGAGTATGTGGTTAGTGAAGATGTTGATGAAGTGGAAGATGGCAAAAAATTCAAGGGCTTTCATAGCACTGATGATGACGATGGTGATGAAGATAATGATGATGATGACAATGTTGGATGCGGTGAACATCATTAAGGTGATGAAAATGTTAGTGAAATGGGAAGTGTTCTACCCGCATCACGTGAACGTGACACAACGCACACGCTTGCGACCCCGGCGTCGGATGTGGGGACTCCTTCCCCGGCAAAAATAGCCAGTTATTTTTATAGGAGAGCTATGCTGGATAGTGCAAGGAAGCAGGCACGGGAGGCGGCCAAAAGGGAAAGAGGTGAAGATGCTGATAGTGAGGATGAGAGTGAAGAGTAGAGCGTGGGTAGGCCTATTCCTATGTCTCCCGGGACCTCCTCACCCGCGGCTGGTGCGGCATTGTCCCCGCATGACCCACAGCCATCAACAAGTGGTGCGGTATTGTCCCAGCATGACCCACAGCCATCAACAAGTGGTGCAAGTGGTCAATGCACCTCCAGAATGGTCTTGTTCATGGCCACAGGGGGGGGCACAAAGCAGCACCTCAGGCCCTAAACTGCCCCAAAAACGCTCTCGTCGTCGCCTAAAAACTTCAGAGCCAACTAGCTCACCTTCACCACCCACTAGCCACTCACGCCAGCAGTCGCCACCTGATGTATCACCACCAACTGACGACCAGGATCCCACCTATGACCCTGAAGACACTCACGAATATGGCCGCCCTTCAAGATATATGGACGACCACGGTGCAGATTCTGGGGATGATAATTATGACCTGCCAGACGACCCTGTTGTGGACGAAGCTGAGTGGGTGGACGACCCAGCACCCCGGCGTGGCCGTGGACGTCCCCGTGCTCGGGGTGCCCGTGCCCTTGGACGTGGACGTGGACGTGGGCGTGCCAGGGGCCCTGCTGGTCAGCGTGGGCGTGGCCGTGCCCGTGGGAGCGGCCGCGGCCGCCCCTGCTGCTGCCCGTCCCCGTCCCCATGCCAGGCATGCTGATGTCTGGACGTGGGAGGTTGGGGCCACCGTTCAGCCACAAGACGCCACATTCGATGACGCCCAACATGCCGCAGGGATTGATCCATCTTTCCCAGGGGGACCCAACTCAACACCTGCCGAGCTATTCAAGGCCTCTTTCGACAATGATGTCATGTCATACGTTATCAATGAGACCAATAAGCAGAAGGCCCTCAGTGACCACCTCAGCGGCAAGACCCATAGTTCCCACATGAAGGCCTGGAGGCCTGTCACCATTGCCCAAATGTATGTGTTCATAGCACTGACCATGCTCATGGCACATGTGAAGAAGCATCGGCTGGCAGACTACTGGATCACAAGCGACATAATTGCCACACCTGCTTTTGGCAAACTTATGTCCCGGGACCGGTACTTCGCCATACAGTGGAGCCCCCATTTTCGCTACACCGGTCTTCGCTGATTCAATTCTCGCGCCACACACCAAATATTCCCAATTTCAATTCTCGCGCCAAAAGCTTCAATTCTCGTATCAAAATCCCAGCCGAAACCCAAAAATAGCAAAAATAATGAAAAACTCGACATAAAACTAGAAAACAAACAAAAACAATAATTTTGTTTTAACATAACGAAAGAATCTGCCAGGTGCTTGCCGTTTAGAGACGAAATCCGAGTGAATCCGAGATCCGATCGTCAAATGCACAAGATGCCGCCATCTTTGTATGACGTCATCACTAAGCCGACGCTTGCAGTTTAGCTAGTATCTGTGTTGACAAAACAACCGTTTGCAAGCTTTTTTGTGCCTGAACCCCTTATCTCTCGCGTTTATTATAACCTCTAGTACATCTAGTGATAGGGATGGTTGGCCTGGTGGTAGCAATGAAGGAATTTCATGCTCAAAACACAGAGCAAAGACCAGTCCATGTCGGACGAAAGCGATTGAAATGCCTAGCCTAGACGATGTTAGCCTAGGCTAGGCTAAATATGACAATGCTTTATAATAAAATCTGTGTGGTAAGTAATCTTCTCATAATACGTATTTATACGTCTTTTCCTCATAATATGTATTTATTGGATGTATTTGGGGCAAATTGGGTACTTGAGGGGTGGCTGGACGAATTTAGAACTTAGGCCTAAAAATGTTCGCATGATAGAAACAATGCCCCAATCTACAGTATTTATGGTTAGGACTGTCATTTAGCCATGTCTACATTATTATTTACAATGCATAATATTTAGGCATAGGCTACTTGATGTAGCCTAGACAAAAAAACATGTTTTCATAGCCTAACACTGGGAAAAAGTGCAGTAATTGTTTAGATTTTGGGCCTTTTTTTCTAGTTATTAAGGTGTATTATATGATACAGTATAATGCATAAAATATAATTTGTGTACAATAAAACATGTTTCCACAGGCAAAAAATATAAAAAGACGCAAATTTTGGCATGAGCACGGAACCGATTGAATTTTCCCCATAAGAACAGAGCCCCGATCTTGGCTGTTTCAATCCTAGCTCTATTTCTGCGAAACCGATTAGCAGCTAGGATGGGGGCTCCACTGTACTTGGTAACCTGCACTTCGTTACCAACACCAATGTACACAAAACAGACCGCCTGTGGAAGATAAGGGGATTCTACGACATGATGAAGGCCAAGTTTTCCATATTCTTGAAGCCTTTTCAAAAGGTCGTGATCGACGAGTCTCTTGTGCTGTTCCGGGGGAACCTTCACTTCCGGCAGTACATACCATCCAAGAGACATCGATTCGGCATCAAGCTCTTCGTCCTCTGTGACTGTAAGACGGGTTATGTGCTGGACTTCATTGTCTACAGTGGGAAGGAGGGTGAGGTTCTTGCAGATCAAGAAATAGGGTTCGGTGGAGCAGTGGTGAAGGCGATGATGGATCGCTACTTCAACAAGAACCACATACTCTACACGGACAACTATTATACGTCCCCCATCCTCACCAAGTACCTGAACAGGCAGCAAACCCAGACTGTGGGCACAGTACGGGGGACGAGGAAGAAAATGCCGGAATTCCCCCAAAAGACCAAGAAGAAGGACATCTTCCTCAAGCAACATGGTCCGATGCTGGCAATCCACTGGCACGACCAAAGGAAGGTCAACAAGATCAGCACCATCCACAAGGGTAACCTGGTTGACTCTGGCAAAGTCAACCACAGGACCAGGGAGCCCATCATGAAGCCAGACGCAGTTATGGACTACAACATGAACATGCGTCTGGTTGACAAGTCAGACATGCAGGTCGGCTTCATCGACTGCCTGCGGACCTCCTGCAGGTGGTATAAGAAGTTCTTCCTGCACATGATGGATGTGTCTGTGCTGAACGCGTACAACCTGTACAAGCTCATGAACCCCACAATGCCCAAGAAGTACACAAACCTTCAGAGATTCCAGAAACAGATGATTCTGGATCTCATTGGGGAATATGCCCAACCTGAGTGTTCCCCACGAGCTCAACATATACCAGGAGTTGGCACTATGGACCGCATATACGCTGCCGAACACCACAGGAAGCACATGATCGTCGCCCTTCCAGTAGCTGGTGGTCGCAAGAGCCAGAAACAGTGCTATGTCTGCAGCCACACCACCCGCAGACCCCAGAAAACCACCAAAACCTCGTATGAGTGCCAGGAATGTCAGGTAGCACTGTGCATCACGCCTTGCTACAATGAATTCCACATCCTGGCACACTTATAAGTGGCACCGAGCCTGAGAACGCTAGTGAAAGTGACACTAAAACAATAAAACACTATGTGCAAGTGAAAGAGATGCCTTTGCGTGCCACCATCCTCGCCCATGTGTTTAAAGGCCATGCGCGATGATTCGCCCGGAACGACCCAGTTAGCAGACAAGGGTTCGCCGGCTGGACTACCCCCTGATCCACTCGCCGGGAGATCGGCCCTGGGAGTGAGGGAGACCTTAGTTTTTTGGTGGTGGTGGTGGTGATGGAAGTTTAGACGACTGGCCGGGTTTGGCTGGAGACGGGCCCTGACCCGGCCTTTGATACCTCTGTCCTTTATGGGTACCTGAAGTCTTTCCTTGTTTGTATCTGTACTGACCTTGGGTGGAAGAGGATTTAGGCAAATGAAAGGATTTCGCCCCACCAGACTGAGCTTTAGCGACTGGTTTGGGCTTGGTAAAAGTGAAAGCAGGTTTCTGAGACGGGGCGGGACTGTGCTTCAAGGCCTGAGCCATGTTAAACACCGTCCTCCACACCTCCGGGGACATTAAAGAGGCAGTTAGAACTGGGGACATTACTACTTGATTAGCAATCCTATCCGGGAGCTTGCGGACTAGAGACATCCTTAGATCTTGTCTTGCCCGCACCGCCTCTAAACAAGGCCGTGCGTATATCTCCTAGTGACTGAATAGAAGTTTGGAGAAGTAAGCGTCTAGATAGTTCGATTGCCTTTCGAACTTCTGTGTCCGCAATAGCCTGAGCAGATCTTAGCATAGATTTGGCTACTTGTTGCGTAACAATATACTGAGAAAATAGTCTGTACGCCTTACCCCGTAGCCTAAACTCCCGGTCTAGGTGAGCAGTGGAAGGTGTAGAGAACGGATCTTTAAGCTCGCATAGATTAATTTTAGGGGCAGCTAAAAAGGCAAAGAGAGCAGAGGGAACTCCGCCGGCAGAGTATACTGGGAGAGAGAACCAAGAATGGCTCTCTTGTGGAATTTGGTGTGAAGCTTTAGAAGTGAATGTGGTTGCAAAGTTTTGCGCCTCGACTTCCCAGTCCACCCAAGGTCCCGAACCCAATTGCTCCACCTTCAAAACTGGATTCGCGGCTGAGTCAGTAAATGTCTTTAATCCCAACTCAGGGGTTAGAGCTGACAGCGCTTTGATATCATTAAACCCATCATGTTTTGTCCAGTCCGAAAACAGTTTTGAAGCTAACGCAGGGGGTAGGGCAGGTGTAGAAGAATATACAAAATAGTCATGAGTATAATAGTTGGGGATGGCCTTAATACTAACATCAAGTACATTTCCCAGCATATCGAGAGCCCTTAACTTCCTTGGATTACTCACTCTCGTGGTACCGTAAGCTCCCCTGACATAGTGGACTGTGCTGCCTCTGGCTTTGTTGGTACCAATGATACCCAAGAATCGTCTGGACCGTATAAGAGAGGCATAGCCCCTTTTCTGACCGGGGCTTTGTCTAATGGGGGAGGATTTACGTCTGCTACTACTCGCACATTGGAAGTAGTTAGTGCCGCCGAAGTTGGCCTAGTAACAATAGTAGGTGATACAAGGGGAGTGAGCGGAGTTTGTGTCAAAGTAACGGAAGTAGCCAGAGGTCGGACAGTTGATGTTGGCGTGGGAGCTCCCAGACCAACCATAGGAGGCTCCGGTTGCTGGCCAAAAAACTTAGTTAAAGCACTCGCTAATAACCCATCAATCTCATCCGCCGTGACAAAATGAGGAGATGAAGAACTATTAGGTGAAATATCCCTATTCTGAGAGTTATCTTCATTACCCACCTCAGAAATAATAGACCCATCATCCCCTGCCTCCGGTCCCTCCTGAGAGGATTCCGCCGAGGAGGGGGCCCCTTGCCATGTTAAGTCAGGGATGGAAGACGGTGTCTCCGCTTCCCGGTGGACTTCAGCCTCTACCTGAGTTGCCTGAGACGGCAGAGAGCTGTCCCGCCATGGCTGGGAGTACCTCCAAACTCCCCGGCCTTGGTCGGAACTTACTTGTGAGCCAGGCCCCACCCCAATGACTGAGCCCTCACTCGAGCCCTCTCGCGGGTTATCACTGGCGGGAGAACCCTCTAGAGACTCTTTATTAAAAGACTTGTGACTCCGCCTCGACTTTGATGTATCACTAGAACTATCCTTGGTCTTGTCTGTCTTGCTCTTCTTCCGCGAAGGTGAAGTCGAGTGACTATGTGTCTGCTTTCTGAGAGGAGACCGTGACCTGGACCTAGCTCTTGATTCCGAAGTTGTCGCCGGGGGAGACGGCTCTCGCGGTCTCTTAGATGTGCCGGGGGAGGCAAGAAGCTCTTTAACCCTTCCTCCCCGGGCTGTCTTACCAAATGACGGTCGCCCCTACCCGGGCGATATGGCTGAAAAACGTCTAGGCCTAGGCTACCGTATTTATGTTTATTTTCACTGCTAGAACTTTCCCACTCATCTATAATCATAGTGCGGTTTTCAATCTGTATTTTGGCATTGAGTAGAGCTCTGTAAGTCAACTGGTTCAGTTGTGATGACGATTTCAGTGGAGCCAATATTGCAGAGATGTTGCCAATATGGGGGCTTTTTAGACACTAATTTCGTCATGACGTCAGAACAATAACATTGAGGAGTCTTCTCCTTCTTGTTTTGGGAGGTGCGGTGACGAACGCTTGGGTTTGTTGACATACGTCGTACGCACGGCGTTCGGACCAAGCTTAATTAGGCTATTAAGCTCATGCCTTAGATAAGGCATACCGGGTAGCGGCCCTTCTTTCGTGCTGTCCTTACCTAAGGCAGCCCGGGTAGGAAGGGTTAACCAGCCCAGCCTCTGCCGGCTTAGTGACTTTACTTCGGGAAGGAGGACGTTTAATTGGGGGGGTACTGAACCAACAAACGGTCCCACAGAATTACGTTATCACACTGCAATGCTTTATGAGCCACTGCAGTCGCATAATTAGTAAGAAGTTGTCTGACCTCGCGTAATGCAACCGCCGCGGCCAGATTGTCGTGCTGTAATACTTTAATACCCAGCTGACTACAAAAGGTACAATTCTTTGTGACCCACAAACCCCTTGATCGGTCTAAGCATTTGACACAACGAATGCACAGAGTGTGCGCAAAAATAGGGGTTAAGGAACATGAGGGTGTTGAGCAAAGAGCAAAAACAGGGGTTAGAGCAGCCATAGCAGAGACTGGTTAAAAGCTAACTCCCCCCGGGCCTCACCTGGTCCTCTGTGGACCCGCCGGAACTCCGCCCTGGAAAAAAGAAAATTTCCAGGAATTAATGCTCATAAGGTTACCCCACAATGTTCTAACACAAGTGTTAATGAACCGCCGGGCAACGAGACGTAATACCCCACCATTACCTCTCGTTACCCTGTAGGTTCGTATGTAAAGATTTGTAAATAACTTTACGTGTCCAAAAGATTTAAGAATATCCTCAGACATGATATAAAGATGAGCAGTTCTTTATAAGTGACGCAGTCTTCCCTGTGATATAACGTTCACCGGGAACCCATACTAAGACGCCGGCCTCCTTATTATAACGCAGTTAGCCAGGTTAAGCCCATCTTAATCATTAGATCGCCGTGAGTTGAATGTCTTGATACCTAAATGTATCCCTCAATTGTTAGGCTAATCCTACCGAATTGCAAATCCGTGATTCCCACCCTCCCGAGGTTCAACCGCCGGGTGAAAAATAATAGAAAAGTTAACCCCAATTGTTCCTATCCCCACTTCTTTGCAAAAGATCGCCGGGGTGGAAAGACTACTCAAAACAACACAGCCCAGTTTTTCAACGGCTCTGCAAAACCGGGAAAAACTATCGTCAACAGGTGTCCGCATGAACCCCTAGTTGAACCGGGGAAAGCCCTTCCACCGGGAAACACATAGTAAGCCTGAACACAGGCCCCACTACAGAGACGCAGTTCTGGAGAGCCCTCAAGCCACCACTCGCCGGGGGAAACTAGCCTATTTTAACCACGCGTGATTAAAACTCGGCAACCAGCCGGATTTTCTCGGTGCAATCGAGAAAACCCGCCGGAAAAGGCAACCCACACCCACCAGACGCAATCTGAGAACCAGCCGGGTTTTCACGGAGCAATCGAGAAAACCCGCCGGAAACGGTAACCCACACCAACCAGATGCAATCGGAGGTACACAAATAGTGCCTGGAATAAGCCAATACACAACTTATCCAGAACACACATGACACAGTAGTACATATTTATACAATAAATCAATAACACTTGTACATGTAAAAAAGCTACGAGAGGCTGGCTAGGCCTAAGCAGACGGAGTATCGCTTAAACATGTGGTAATAAAACAAAAAGCACTGAATATTATCACAACAGGAACAGCAGCCAACACACCTCGAAGAAATATACCCGGGAGAGGGAAGCACTGACACGGGACCTAGAAAAAACTTTTTACTAGAGAGGAAGGTTTTGACGAACCACAGGCGGGAGTACTGGAGAGTGGTCTTAGTAAGATTGAAATAACTAGAGATGAGCTGTTATCTGCGATGAGAGGACTTGAAGTAAGGAAAGCTATGGGACCGGATGAAGTGTCTGCCTGGGTTTTAAAGGAGTGTGCAGAGCAATTAGTGGAGCCAGTGAGGGACATAATTCAAGCTTCCTTAGATAAAGGACAGGTTCCTGTTGAATGGAAAAGAGCTAATATCATTCCGATATACAAGAATGGAAACCCTGAGGACCCTCTAAACTATAGACCAGTTTCACTTACTAGTATTGTATGCAAGATTTGTGAAAAGTTAATTAGGAAGAGATGGATGAAAATGTTGGAGAGAAAGAAGATAATAACCCCAAAGCAATTTGGATTCAGAGAAGGGACATCTTGTGTTACCAGTTTGCTATGTTATTACAGTAGGGTGATAGATGTACTCCAAGAGAGAGGCGGATGGGTGGACTGCGTCTACTTAGACCTTTCCAAAGCATTCGATAAGGTACCACATAAGAGATTGTTATCTAAGCTTGAGACGCTAGGATGTGTCAGGGGGAGTTTGCTGAAATGGATGGAGAGCTATTTAACAGATAGGGAAATGAGGACCAACATTAGAGGAACTTACTCATCGTGGCGGAAAGTTGAGAGTGGTGTGCCGCAGGGATCTGTGTTGGCACCTCTCATGTTCCTTATGTACGTGAATGACCTGCCGATAGGCATAAACTCTTACATGTCAATGTTTGCAGATGACGTAAAAATTATGAGACAAATAACGAATAAAAGTAGTTGTGAGGAGCTGCAAGGGGATTTAGATAAAATATACGAATGGAGCACCAAGTGGAAAATGAAATTTAATATAAGTAAATGCCATGTGTTAAATATGGGAAGAAGTGTGAATAGACCAAATTGGGAGTACAGGATGGGAGATAATATAATTAGCAAGGCCGAAAAAGAAAAAGATTTAGGGTTGATTATACAAGATAATTTGTCGCCAGAGAAACATATTAACAAGCTCTTTAGCGGAATGTATGCAATGGCCGGGAATATGAAAGTTGCTCTGAACTACTTGGAGGAGACCATGGTAGCGAAAATTATGAAGAGTATGATTAGACCAAGATTGGAGTATGCAGCAGTGGTGTGGTCCCCGCATCTAAAGAAGCATGTTCACAAGTTAGAAAGAATCCAGAGAGCAGTCACTAGATTGGTTCCAAGTCTCAGAGAACTGCCATATGAAGGGAGGCTAGACAAATTAAATCTACCGAGTCTAAAAGAGAGGAGAGAGAGGGGAGACATGATAATGATGTACAAATGTACCCGGGGGCTGGAGAGGCTGGATAGGGAGGATATATTAATTATGGATACAGGAATAACTAGAGGCCACAGCTACAAAGTAAAAAGACCTACCTGCAAGAACGATATCAGGAAGTTTAGCTTCCCCTATAGATGTATTGACAAATGGAATGGGCTGGAGGAGGAGGTGGTAGGGGCAAGGAACATCCATATTTCCAAGAAAAAATTGGATAAAAAGTAGACTGAGAGACGGGACAACACGAGCTTAGCTCAACTCCTGTAAACTACAATTAGGTAAATACAATTAGGTAAATACTAAGTGAAGAAAAATACGCTAGGAACATCAGAAAACAAACAAATAAGGCAAATTCACCATAAAGATAAAAAGAAGCCTAATCACGCGTAGTTAAAGCCAACTAAATAACTAGGCTAGCTAAACCGCGAAAACGTTTCATGCGTCCAACCCGGGACCACGAGGGTACGCCCGAAATAGGCGTCCCAAACACACGACCCAAAATACACTGAACTGCGGGCAGCCCGCCCATGACACCCCTGCTACGCATATCCTAACCTTACTTGATACATCCCAGAGTAAACAAATGAGAAAAAACTCACTAGGGACGCAGCAAATGCGGAACGAGCGGAGCGTGGGGAGACATGTCAGGGCAGGTTGAGCGCAGAGCAGAGAAGGAAGAATGACGCCTGAAGTCAGCGTCTGGTTAAAGATCCACACAAGTACATCCACGAAGTTATGGAAAGCTTATGAATAGTTATTCTTATTTTCTTTTATTTGTTATTTTTTACGAAGTTTTTTCGTAGTGAGTACCCAATTTCATAATGACGAACCATGAGTGAGGTTGCGTGCGCTCATGATGAAGGCTCCTAATTTTTTTATGCTCTGCGCGGTAGATTCAAACTACGGTAAATGAGTGTTTGAAGAGGGTGCCTTATGTAATAGGCATAATCGTCAATGATGGAGGGGCCACTAATAAATACTATTCTATAATTATTATAAGTGAAAGTGACACTAAAAACAATATAACAATATGTCTAAGTGAAAGAAACAGAAAGTGAAGAAAGTGTAATAATTACAAGTGTCAATTACGATACCGTACGGTACTGTACGCTTGCGTAGCCTAGCCTCTAACCTAGTAAGTGAAAGTGACACAAAATGTATAACAAGTAAAAATAACTCAATAATAATAGTGAGTGACAATAATTCATAACAAGAAGAGTAGTAACAGTGAAAGTGACACAATAATATTACAATAAAAGTGAAAGTGACACAATAATATTACAATAACAGTGAAATATGTTATATAAAGTTTCATATAACTCAAATAATGGTTGAACAAGTAATAAATGACACAATAATATCACATTATCTCCATAAAAACATAATATCGTGTACCGGTACAAAAGCCACCGAAGCGACGAGTGACTTAGGCCCGCAGTACCAGATAATCGTGCGATCCCTTCGACGAAGGACTCGCACGTGAAGGTGGTACCACCAGTTGCTTCCTTGTGCGAATCTCTCGTGCGATGCCGTCGGACCTAGGGTTGGTAAGCCTGTCAAACTCGCTGCGGTGCATTTCTTACGGTTGGTATACATGAAGAACGTTTTGTTTACAAATTACTGCCTCGGGCAGCCTCACGGGAGTACAGACGGAATCGAATCGTAATAAAGTGATGGTCCCTGGTGTATTACTTACCCAGTTTATTGCATTAATCTTATTATTCTGTATTTAGGACATTCTCAATTGACGAAAATAAGGTAGCCTAGGCCCTAGTGATTCCCCAGAGGACCATTGAATTTCTCTAGCTTAATTTCCCTTCAACCACCAATCAATTTTTGAGTTTAGGAATAGCCATGGGGTTGTGGTATGGATTTTCGCTGAATAATTGGGTTGTGCTTGGCTCTCTGGAAAAGTGGCTTGGTTATAATATCAAGAAAACTTTTCTGTTATATTCAAGCCTAGCCCTCCCTGTTCACTTGTTTCAAGTAGATCTAGGCCTATGGCCATAAATCGTGAAATCTAACCTAACCTAGCCTATCTCTAACTCAAAAAGGGCCAGAGCTAGGATAGTGGGCTGTAAATTGCCATAGGCTATCTATCTCCTGGCTGACCCTTCCCAAATGGGAAAGGTAAAGCTTTGAGTCCTCCATTTCAAAGAAATGCTTAAATTGGACATAGGCTATGAGCAATTTTGATGAGAATTTAGCCTAGGCCTATATTGTTAAGGAATTATCTTGATAAATTAAAACTACTGAAAACAGGGTAGGCCTAGCCTAACCTTAAGAGGTTACCAGGGTTGGATTTTGGACGATGGGTTAGGCATGAGAGGCTAGTGGATTATTTAGTTTATAATAACCATGGTAACCTAGGCCTAATAAAACTAATCTATTCTAGCTATCCAAGCGAGGTAACCTCCAACAGTCTGACTCTCCGAGTTTTTCCAAAAATTTAGCAGGGAAAGTGTTTGGATCACACAATTGTTCTCATCGGCTTTAGACATCTAGGGATAGTCACCTATCCTAGCCTAATTATAGAAAACTATTTCATGGCTAAATAGTATTTTTTAATCTCCATGGGACTTGCATATTTAATCAACATGTAGCCTACTCTTTAAACAATGCAAAATTGTTGGCAAATTAATATAGCCAAGGTTAGGTTAGCTAATGGGGAAAGCGATTTGTGAGTTAACCTAACCTACAAATTTGGAATAGGCCTACTATGATAGGTTTCTTGAAGTAGTGTAGCCTAACGATACTCCTTACTTTTGAGTATAGGACTATCCCGTAAATTTCAGAAGCCAGCCGAAGCAAATTGGCTTCTAAAAGTTGGGGGAAGGATGTACGGTAGTATTCAAACATATCGCCTTCCTTGTTTACACTACTCGCACGCTCCTTTATATTTTGACTGCCGTGGGATACAATAATAGGTTGAAGGGGGGCTTTTCCCCCCTAAGCCACCCCATGAATTAATTGTCATCTTATATATTGCCAGCATGGGGTCTGTAAGGTTAGTTACATTAGGTAAGTTAGGCACAGTATAGTATTGTAGCAATCCGATTGTGGGATTGGGTTGACTTAGTTTAGCTTTATGAGGCAGAGTTTCTCAACTGAATATTACCATAGCCTAATACTCACAGATATTTTTTCTGCATTAACCTAACCTAACCTAACCTAGTATTCATGTAGTACTAGGTTAGGTTAGGTTAATGTTTTATAGATGATTTATGCTGTATGTCGGTAGTGGTACGCCCGCTACTCCTAATCTTACCGTAGCCTGGTCACCAATTTGACCCTGGCTTCGCCTGTCTCAACTCTTATGTATTCCCTCAAAAACAAATACCTGTATGTATAAGTTCAGAATAGTGAATCCTATACAGATCACTTAGTAGGTACCGAGTACTGTATACTTTATGGGGTTATTTACCACAGCTGCACCAATTTGCCCCAAGTTTTATACTGTACAGTTCTGCTACATGAAAAGTGCCAGGTTTTAATCCAGTACCATTCAGTGGCAGTGCAGCAATATCATAAAGTTTCGGGTTTCAAGTTAATAGTAATGTAATCACCCCCTTTGACTAGGCTAATATAGAAAACCATTTATTTTCAATACTTATTCTGCATCAAATTGACACCTGCCCTGTCTACAGTACTATACGGTACCAAAAACAGAAAGTCTAGTAGGCAGGTTTACTTTTATAAATGACTAAATATATGATGCTTGGACAATTATAGGTACCGCATAAAGAATGAAAAATATATTTCACATAATTTATTGCAATTCTTACATACCCGGTACATAGGTACCCGTTATATAATATTGTATCATCTAATCACAACTCCTGTTGTATGCTTCCATATGGATAGGTCCTTAAGACCGCTTCATCATTGTTTATTCACCCAATTAGCCTACTACCCAGGTAAGAAAATTCACGACATTACATTATACTTGCTTGTATTTTTGGCTTGGAATCCTCATTTGGTGACCATTATTATCTATCTATTTAAGGCATAGGCCTATTTCCTGAAATAAGTCTTACAATTGACGAGGATGGGTGTGAATGGGATATGCCGTGTGTGGGCCAGTCAGCTCTGCAGACTCGTTATCTTATGTTCATTTATGGAAGTATTTAAAGTAGGCCTAGCCCAATCAGGGAGAACATGTTAGTCCCTATTTATAGCCTACTTTAGTAGGGTAGGCTGGTTAGGCCTATATTTTTTAATCCAATTGGCCTAGCCTATGTTAAAATAGCCAACAATAGGGTACCTAGGTTAACAAGTCCCAGATATTGAAAGAAAAAGTGGTAAAAATTGAAGAGACCTCGGACAGCCTTTTAACTAGCCTACTAGGCCTAGGCTAGGCCTATAATTATGTTTTGTTAGGTTAGGTAAAAAGGCTGTCCAAGGTCTCTTCAATTTTTACCACTTTTTCTTTCAATATCTGGGACTACCAAAATGATACCTAGCCTAAAGAACAAACCATACGAAGAGCGTCTTAGAGAATTAAATCTATTTCCTTTAACCCAGCGCAGATTAAGAGGTGACTTAATTCAAGTGTTCAAAATCATCAAAGGCATCGACAATATGAACTGTAGTAAGTACTTCACTATCGACCAATCTAATTACACGCGGGGAAACGGTTGCAAAATTATTGGTAAATCTTTTAACTCACACGAATCTAAGAATTTCTTCTTCAATCGAGTTGTCAACTTGTGGAATGGGCTTCCCCGAAACGTTATAGACTGCATCACCGTTGATTCATTTAAACTCCGCCTAGACAAATATCTCGCATCAAACCCGCGACTGACTGCGTTTGTAAATGAATAACTTTATTTTATCCCCCCCTCAGTTACTAACCCATCTGTCCCCTACTAACTTCCTAATCCTGCCACGGACATTAGTTCCAGGGCAGTAATTCCCTTTCCAATGTTCCCTTACCCACTCTAAACCACTGTTTGGACACTTGATCCTCAGTGTTTTGGAGGACAAGCAACCTAGAAGGGTCACTAGATCTGTTGTTGCTTGATTTCCTTTGTACTCCTTTGTACTCCCCCCCCTAAAACCCGTCCACCTCTCCTCCCTAACCCACCTAACCTTCCCATACCATCCACATCCTCAACTCAACACACCACACCCCATCCTAATCCATTCCAACCCCCATCTCCTGCTCCCCAATCCCCCCCCCCCCCTCACCCATCCCAACCCCCCCCTCCCCCCCCCCCTCCCCACCCCCACCCCATCCTCGTGCAGCAGCACCCAACATACATCGTGCACATAACATTAACATTCTTCAACTGAACATAGATGGCATCAACACAAAGAAACACGAACTCTCACACTTCATCAAACAACACAACATACACATTGCCATCTTACAAGAAACAAAACTCCGCACAACACAAAAAACACCCACATTTCATAATTTCACCACCATCAGACAAGACCGGGCTGTCGGCGGGGGCGGTGGACTCATCACCCTGGTACACAAAGAAATATCATACATAGTAACCAGTGTACAAACCAAATCACTCCTCCCCCCAAATGATAACACAACAGAAATACAGTCAATTAAAATACGCACTGGCAACAACTCCAACATAACCATCATAAACACATACATCCCTCCCCAAACATCCCCTACAGTACCAAATGAATACAGACCACACTTACAACACATCACAAACACCCCACACACCCCACACATCATCCTGGGTGGTGACTTCAACGCCAAGACGTCGGCCTGGTTTGTCGACAACCCCGACACAGACAGAGGGCTAGTACTACAAAACCAAACCGATAACCTCATCATCCTTAACGACATCCATCAACATACCCATATTCCTCACCAAGCCCTCTATAACCCATCATCTCCAGACATCACCTTTTGCTCCCCAGAACTTGCCCCCACAACATCCTGGAGGGTGGTCAGAACCTTAGGCTCTGACCACCTCCCGATCATTATCACCACCAAAACCAGACTCACCCCAGCTAGCCACAAACACACATACACCAATTATAAAAGAGCTAACTGGGAAGCATTCACAAATGAGACAGAACAACACTTCACAACTCTAAACAATACACCCATCACTAACATCAACAATGCTGTACACATACTCAATAAAACTATCCAAAACGCTGACAAGAAACACATTCCAAGAGGTAACAGAAAAAGACACAACCCCAACTTCACACCAGAAATTCAAAACCTCATCAGACAACGCGACATACTGAAACACTCCCCAGCACCCCACACACAAGACATCACACAACAAATTCAAGCACTCAACACCCAAACTAACAACAAAATACAAGAACAACAAAAACTAAATTGGAATAACTTCCTACAAACACTTGATCACAAAACAAACCCCAAAAAACTCTACAAAACACTAAACAGCATCACACTTTCCAACAGCAACACAACACAATCAAATGCTGCAATCACAACAACAGACTCTACTCCTTCATGTAAACAACAAGCAAACACTCTCATCAATCACTTTTCACATGTCAGCCACCTAAAACCTCACAAAGACGACCGACGTGTCATCCGACGTAAGAGACAATTCCCCACAGACCCTGACTATACACCCTTCACCAATCACCAGACAAAGCATATCATCAACAATCTCAAGCACTCACCCGCCTGTGGCCTAGACAACATAAGCAACATACACCTCAGACACCTGGGACCACAAGGCATACAAGCACTCACTAACATATCAAACTACAGCTATTCACACAACACAATACCAGACATTTGGAAGCATGGTATCATCATCACATTCCCCAAACCCAACAAAGACCCCACGCTACCCTCCTCGCACCGCCCCATCACACTCCTTTGCTCCCCCTCCAAAGTCATGGCACGCCTAGTATTACAACTAATTACACCTGACCTACCCCTAGCTCCAACACAACATGGCTTTAGGCCACTGCACTCCACAAACACTCTTCTCACAGACCTTACACAAAGAGCTTTCGACGGCATCAATTCAGCTAGACCACCACACAGATCACTATTAGCCACACTCGACATTAGTAAAGCCTTCGATGCCATCCCCCGCCACAACCTAACAAACAAAATCTACAACACAAACATGCACAACAACACAAACGGTGGCTGGCCAACTTCCTAGCAGGCAGATGTGCACACGTATCTTTTGCCGGTCAGTCATCTAAAATCAGAAACTTTCCAAACGGACTCCCACAAGGATCCGTCCTATCGCCCGCACTCTTCAATCTGTACATGCATGATATAACTACACCCAATACGCCCCAAATAAACTTAGCCTCCTATGCAGATGACATAACACTCACATGCACACACCATGACCCAAAAAGAGCAACAGATCTACTTCAACCCTATCTCAACACACTACATGGCTGGTGCACTACAAACAGACTTAATCTAGCCCCAGCCAAATCCACCGCAACCCTGCTCACAAGTTGGACAGGAGAACACGAATACATCCCTCAACTCACCATAAACAACACACCCCTAACACATACACACACACCCAAAATCCTAGGAGTAACATATGATACTCATATGACATTCAAACAGCACACCACAAACATTAAAAAGAAACTGACACCCAGACTTAACGCCCTCAGGTCACTTGCTCACACAAAATTTGGACACAACAAAGAAACTACCACCACAGTATATAAACAATACATAAGATCAGTGATGGAATACTCAAGCCCAGCCTGGGCTTCTAACCTAGCTGAAACACATCATAAGACCTTACAGACTATTCAAAACAAAGCCCTGAAGATCATTACAGGCTGCACAGCTACTGCACCCACAGATCACCTACATCAAGAAACCAAAATCCTCAAAGTCAAAGACCATCTGGACATGAGAGGCACTCAATTCCTGGCAGCAGCCTCCACGAACCAAGACCACCCACTAAACTACATGGCAACACACCCACAGACACCAAGAAATATCAAAACAACACCCAGCACACGGTATCACACACAATTATTGTCCTCTCTCCCTCCCTGCCCACCCCGAACCAACTTCCAGAAGCACATCCATACTCATATCTCTCACCGATCCATCCACTCACTAACAGACAACACGCAGCTGCATGCACGACCTCCCGAAATCCATCCTTCCGAATCCTCCCTTCCTCGCGAGGACAGAGTCCACCTGGCCAGGCTGAGATGCGGACACCATCCAGCTCTCCTGAGCTATCAGAAGAGACTGGATGACTCCGTTGTCGACGCCTGCCCGGGATGTAACACAGCACCCCATACCATTAAACACATCATAGAAGACTGCATTTCACACAACCACTTACGCCAACAACACAATCTACACTCAATGAGAGCTCTGTGGGAAAGCCCGATCGTGGCCATGGCCTTTCTCAGGGACTCGGGGCTGTTCGGCCAGGCAGCTTAGGGAACAACAACAACCTTACCTAACCTAACCTAGTATTATGGGTGGGGGCTGCCGCCCCCACAACCCCGCTGGTTGGGTAAAACGGTAGAAATCCAGTTGGGGTGGAGTGAATAACCGTAGATTTTCGTAAGGGGGTAAGAGGGGGCAGAATGCCTTTATAATCCATTTCCGCATATTGCCACCTATACCACATCACTTACCTCGCCGTACCTTCCTGTTAAATACAATAATAATTTGTTTAGCTCGTATAGGTGCAATTATAGAATAATACCTATTTTAACATAGGCTAGACCTATTGGATTAAAAAATATAGGCCTAGCCTACCCTACTAAAGTAGGCTATAAATAGGGACTAACATGTTCTCCCTGATTGGGCTAGGCCTAGGCCTACTTTAAATACTTCCATAAATGAACATATATAACTAGTCTGCAGAGCTGACAGGCCCACACACGGCATATCCCATTCACACCCATCCTCGTCAATTGCAAGACTTATTTCAGGAAATATGCCTCAAATAGATAGATAATAATAGTCACCAAATGAGGATTCCAAGCCAAAAATACAAGCAAGTATAATGGAATGTCGTGAATGTCCTTACCTGGGTAGTAATTGGGCGAATAAAATCTGATGAAGCGATCTACAAGTTGTGAAGGCTGGCCGACATAGGCGGTGATAGGCCTCAGGTGAAGGTGCCTGTAAAACGGCTCCTGTCAAGTTCAACATCGTCATTGAAGATATATCGAAAGTCTTTGGAAATGTGCTAATTGTAACCCATATTAATAAATATTAATAGTTTCGTACATTATGCAATTGATTTGCATTAAAGAATGTCTTCTGTAACCTTTAATTTACGAATTTAAACAATAATACAAATAATAAAATTCAATTAGCAAACGAAGGGATCCGACGACCATCGAAGAGAAGGGTCGAAGGTCCTCTTCAGATTCCAATAATATTGGACGTAAACGGTCGCGGCGACCGTTTACGAAAGCATTCGCTCAGCCAAACAAATCCCAAAGAATGTTTCTATACTACGAATTTTTAAAGGAAGGATACCTTCGAGGGAAGGGAACGTTTGGTACTGCGGGCCTTAGTGCGTGCTAGCCAGGGTCGCGGCGAAGCGTTAAGACGCAGGCGAAAATACGCGGGAAATTACCTCCATACCCATCATCATATCTCGGCAACCACTTGTCGTAGCGATGTCAACTCAACGCCATTCTACAGACGAAGGTTGGTTCTACACTATGCAATTTAGTTGACTGCTCTATGTGGTCTCAATCAGTAGATATCGAATTATGAAGGTAGACATTTTTCAGGAATACCCCCGGACACGACGATCGCCTCATTTGAGAGCCCCCGGATCCAGACGGTTAACGTAGGTAATGGCCAATCTTGAACTCTAGCTTGCTGTTCAAACCTTCCCGCCCGGTCTGGTGATGGGCTGGTCTATCAGAGTGAGACCTGAGCGATCTCTGCCATACCCATAGCTTACTCTGACTGTTCCTTTTACTTATATATTTTCTAGATCTCAAGTGACGACAAGTGACGTGACGGCGTCTCTTCAAGTGACGGCGTCTCTTCCGTGGATTGACCTCCCAATCTACCAAGATTGGAAGCTAAAGCGTCACATTATTCCTTTGCCCCTCAACTTTCTCTTCATAATTGCTGAGGGGCACAGGGCCCTGGGTGGGGCTTTGGTTTCCCGGGCGTTTACGCACCCTCTCAGCTCCCCGCCATGGAGTGGCTTCGGTCACCCAGGCTTTATTGTGGTCGGCAGGGAGGGTTCTGTGGGGGCACTCGTTTATGGCCTTGGCCTTACTCGGGGCCTTGGGGCTGTTCGGCCAGGAAGCTTGGGGAACAAAAACCTTCCCGCCCGGGGAAAGATCAATTACGATTGCCACACATCGTGAGCGAAACACTCTTACATTAAACTTAATCTAGCAATGCGCTTCCCGTGCGTCTGCTGTTTTGGGTACGGCACGCCATCCTCCTCGTAGCGGCTGTTCATTCTTATTCTCCCCGGGCCCGTTCAGTGTGGACGTGCGTCCCTGGCACTCCTGCCTAACCTTGTTCGTCACCTTTCCTTGGCGCTAGTGAGTCTTTACTCATTTGTCCATGATAGTGCTGAAGTCAGGTTAGATTATCGACTAGGTGTAGGCTGAAGTGTTAAATACGGGCCCTGGAGACTGTTTTTCTTGGTCTAAGCATTCGTGTTAGGTGGAGTTCTTGTTGTGAAAAGGCAAGTCTCCCCACGTGTTCTGATTTATTACCCTAGCCCACTATTAGTTCACTTTGTAGTCATGAGGCTTCTTTTAGGGTGAACTGGAGACTGTTGCTCGGTCCCTTCAGGGTGTGCAACAAGTATGCTTCGTGGGCTAGTGCCGTTGGATTTTCTCATTTAGCTGAGGGGTCCGGCATGGAGCCATACTGCTCTGCAATCTTATCATCGTGTGTTCTAAGTGTTGTGGGGTCGACGCTGGATCGCAGGTTTGTGCTATTGACTGAACCACTTGCTCCCATCTAGTTGGCCTCATTAAGTTGCATACATATATGGTTAGGAAGTGTTGTCATTGATTATTGATTGTTTTTTATGTAGGGTAAGACGGGGTAATTTCGCCGAAAATCGCGTATTTTGACGAATAGAAACTGCCACAAATGGAATTTTTAAATTTAAAATTTGTTATCTATACATTCAGCCTTTCTGCTATAGATCCCAAAAAAACTATTTTTATTTAATGTTTTGGTCATGCTGCCGAATGTTTGAAAAAAGTCAGTCTCGCGGCAAAATAACCCCGCCAAGCGGGGTAATTTCGCCGCGACCTATTTTACGCATCATCTAGCTAGTAAACTAGATAACATTATATGATTAATGGCCAGACAAAACACTAGCGCGCAGGTAAAAGCAATGAAAACATTCAGAAACCCAAACTGACACTATACATGCCAATAGAAAAACGTTGCACGCACACACACACAACTGAACAGGGCGGGCAGAGATGCAGGTGTGTCACACGTGTAGGCCTAGGCGCCACTGTGTCTAGTGCAGGTGTGGACGTGTCTAGTGCGGGTGTGGAGTTGTGGACATGTAGTGCGGGTGTGGACGTGTCTATTGCAGTTGTGGACGTATTTATTAGGCCTACGGGTGTGGAAGTATTTATTGCGGGTGTGGACGTGTCTCGTGTGGGTGCGGCGTGTAGGTTGCTAGTACAAAGTACCAGGCAGCAGCTGACGGCTACTGCCAACACTATGTCACACGCAAACATACACACATACAAACCACCCACAAACACCCCCACACACACCCGACCATACCGTCAGATGCGCCGCTAGCCCCGGCTCCAGGCCCCGCGAAACTAGATCTACAACCTAAGCCAAACTAGATCTACAACCTAAGCCAAACTAGCGATACAATCTAAACCAAACCTGGTCTACAACCTAAACCAAAACTGCTCTACAATCTAAACTAAACTGCAGCCGAATCCATGCAATAGTTTCGGAGATATCGGCGTTTGAATGCAAATTATTAGCGCCGCGGCGAAATCACTCCGTCTTACCCTATAACTATGCCATGTATGTACACGTTGTTCATTCCTATATATTGGAGGGTTGGCCCTTCCGGCGGGATTTTTTATTCAAGTGAGACTTACATAACGTGTCTCCGGGTGTTTCGCGTGGTTTTTCCGCCGGGAAACACTCTGAGTTATGTTGAAATTCAGTTTTCCTCGACTGGTAAGGGATTGCAATGAATTTTGTTTGTGTTGTTTATGGCGTATAGTATGATTCCGGATGAACCGGCATGTTACTAAAACAAATCGGGTTACGGCTATGCCTTCCCTCGTAATCACCTTTTCCGCCGCCAAAAAACTTCACAAAGAAAACGTTCTTTTGCTTGGGACAGACGAACGTTACGCCAGCTGATATTAAAGTGGGGAGCCACTGTCGCCGCGCTAATAACGGCTGAGCCGAGAAACGAAGTCACCCATTCCGATCTTGTAGCTTCCAGTTAAACTGTTTTGCTTTATCATTGGCGATTTGTCCGCCGGGCTTAGAATCGAATTACGTTTTAGCGTTGGTCGCCGGGGTTGATTCTTGCATCACAAGACGGGTTAGGTCAGTGTTATTCACTTGAGTAGGAAGTTAGCAAATTTTAGTAGCACATGATCGGCTACATAATACTCAATTGCATTTCTGAGGAATGTATTTAACGTAAGGGGAATTAAGATTGTTTAAGTGTTATTCAAAGCTTTCTTCTTTTTTACGTGGAGATATATTTATCTTAGCTTTTCCAGCCTAGCGTGTCCTTATGAGCATTGATTCTTGGAATTTTCTCTCACACAGGTTCGCATGTGAGACACCTAGGAAGGTTAATATCTCCGTGGCGGTTGGGAGTGTAATCATGGATAAGAGTAATTTCTCTTTCTGTGCGGCTCTGGGCTGTCAAAATTTAGCAATTATCGGTCACTTACTCTGTGTAAGCTGTATCCCTTGTCTAGACCGTTCGAGAGGTCGTTGGTTGTCCCAATCTTGTCCCAAGTGTTCAGCCCTCTGCAGTGCCTTTATTAACCCTCCAGCCCCGGCTATGTATTACATATATTTATTAGTGGCCCCTCCATCATTGACGATTATGCCTATTACATAAGGCACCCTCTTCAAACACTCATTTACTGTAGTTTGAATCTACCGCGCAGAGCATAAAAAATTGAGGAGCCTTCATCATGAGCGCACGCAACCTCACTCATGGTTCGTCATTATGAAATTGGGTACTCACTACGAAAAAACTTCGTAAAACATAACAAATAAAAAGAAAATAAGAATAACTATTCATAAGCTTTCCATAACTTCGTGGATGTACTTGTGTGGATCTTTAACCAGACGCTGACTTCAGGCGTCATTCTTCCTTCTCTGCTCTGCGCTCAACCTGCCCTGACGTGTCTCCCCACGCTCCGCTCGTTCCGCATTTGCTGCGTCCCTAGTGAGTTTTTTCTCATTTGTTTACTCTGGGATGTATCGAGTAAGGTTAGGATATGCGTAGCAGGGGTGTCATGGGCGGGCTGCCCGCAGTTCAGTGTATTTTGGGTTGTGTGTTTGGGACGCCTATTTCGGGCGTACCCTCGTGGTCCCGGGGTGGACGCGTGAAACGTTTTCGCGGTTTAGCTAGCCTAGTTATTTAGTTGGCTTTAACTACGCGTGATTAGGCTTCTTTTTATCTTTCTGATGAAGCTGCCTTATTTGTTTGTTCTCTGACGTTCCTAGCGTATTTTTCTTCACTTAGTGAAGTTATTTCTAGGTCCCGTGTCAGTGCTTCCCTCTCCCGGGTATATTTCTTCGAGGTGTGTTGGCTGCTGTTCCTGTTGTGATAATATTCAGTGCTTTTTGTTTTATTACCACATGTTTTAGCGATACTCCGTCTGCTTAGGCCTAGCCAGCCTCTCGTAGCTTTTTTACATGTACAAGTGTTATTGATTTATTGTATAAATATGTACTACTGTGTCATGTGTATTTACCTATTTGTAGTTTACAGGAATTGAGCAGCGCTCGTGTTGTCCTGTCTTAGTTACTTTATAATCAATCCATTTTACTTAGACAAGTATCGTAATGGATATTCCCAGTTCCCAGTATTTTGGACTAACATATCATAACTTATGTTGCCCTATTTCCATATTTACTTTTATCCAACCTAGATTTGAACATGTTAATGTTCCTCGCTCTCACCACCTCCTCCTCCAAGTTGTTCCAAGTCTCTATACTCCTATATGGGAAGCTGAATTTCTTTGTGTCCTTACGACATCTGCCCTTTCTCAGCTTAAACTCGTGCCCTCTTGTCCTTCCATTATCCCTCACGAATAGATCTTCCCTATCTACTCGTTCCAAACTTTTTACTCCCTTGAACATCGTTATTAAGTCGCCTCGTTCCCTTCTCTCTTTCAAGGTAGGCAGTTGTAGTGTCTTAAGTCTTTCCTCATATGTCAACTCCTTCAATCTTGGGATCATCTTCGTTGCTATCCTTTGGACTTTCTCTAATTTGTTTATATGTTTTTTTCAAATGTGGTGACCATATCACTGCTGCATATTCTAATCTTGGTCTTATCATAGTCATTATCAGTTTTCTTAACATTTCTCCATCCAGTGTGTTCTGGATAAGTTGTGTATTGGCTTATTCCAGGCACTATTTGTGTACCTCCGATTGCTTCTGGTTGGTGTGGGTTACCGTTTCCGGCGGGTTTTCTCGATTGCTCCGTGAAAACCCGGCTGGTTCTCAGATTGCGTCTGGTGGGTGTGGGTTGCCTTTTCCGGCGGGTTTTCTCGATTGCACCGAGAAAATCCGGCTGGTTGCCGAGTTTTAATCACGCGTGGTTAAAATAGGCTAGTTTCCCCCGGCGAGTGGTGGCTTGAGGGCTCTCCAGAACTGCGTCTCTGTAGTGGGGCCTGTGTTCAGGCTTACTATGTGTTTCCCGGTGGAAGGGCTTTCCCCGGTTCAACTAGGGGTTCATGCGGACACCTGTTGACGATAGTTTTTCCCGGTTTTGCAGAGCCGTTGAAAAACTGGGCTGTGTTGTTTTGAGTAGTCTTTCCACCCCGGCGATCTTTTGCAAAGAAGTGGGGATAGGAACAATTGGGGTTAACTTTTCTATTATTTTTCACCCGGCGGTTGAACCTCGGGAGGGTGGGAATCACGGATTTGCAATTCGGTAGGATTAGCCTAACAATTGAGGGATACATTTAGGTATCAAGACATTCAACTCACGGCGATCTAATGATTAAGATGGGCTTAACCTGGCTAACTGCGTTATAATAAGGAGGCCGGCATCTTAGTATGGGTTCCCGGTGAACGTTATATCACAGGGAAGACTGCGTCACTTATAAAGAACTGCTCATCTTTATATCATGTCTGAGGATATTCTTAAATGAGGATCCAAAATGCAACTTCTGTGCCGGTACTCATAACTCAAAAGACTGCACCAACAAGACTTCCCCCAAATGTATAAATTGTATGAGCTCTACATCAGTTACGGAGCCGCCAAATCATTTCGCCTCAAGTAGAAATTGTCCTCTAATGACAGCTCAGAGAAATAAAGTTATTGAGAACACCAATTTTGTAGGTTCAAAAAACTGAAAAATGCACATGGGAGCCGGTTGAAACTGGGTCTGTTGAATGTTCGTTCCTTGTGTAACAAAATGGATCATATTTGCGAGATCTTGGATGAACGTAACCTTGATGTATTATGTCTCACTGAGACCTGGTTGTTCGAGTCAGATCTGAATATTATCCAGGCGGCATTGCCTAAAACCCATTCCATAATAAATGTTCCTAGGCCTAGGGGAGATCATCCGGGTGGTGGAGTGGCAGTTGTCTACTCCACATCTCTGGTGAATATCTTGCAAATAAGCCATAACCCAGCCCCTCTTTACTATGAACTGTTGGAAGTGGAAATAAAACTCCATCAACAAATTCTAAGAATGGCAGTTGTCTATAGGCCTGGCCATCGTGGCACAGATAGGGGTTTTATGGAAGAGTTTGGGCAGTTTCTCGAGGAATTTTCTGCTAAAACCGGAAGACTTTTGATATGTGGAGATTTTAATTACTGGGTTGACAGCCCTCATCTGAAGCCATTCTCTCCTGAGTTCCTTGAGTTGACTGATCAGAACAATTTTGTAAACCATGTGTCCCACCCAACTCATATCTTAGGACACACCCTTGACTTGGTTTTCTCTCCTGTGGGTTGTGGTGGTGTTCTGGATGTTGATGTTGAGAATGCTGACCCTAATACCTCTGATCATGCTTTGATTTCCCTAAGCCACTCACACATGAAAAAGTAATCAGATTTAGAAATTATAAAAATGCAGACCAAAATTTGGCTAGCAGTGAAGTAAAACAGTACTTGGGAAGTATTGATACTTCCAACCTTACTTCAGATGAGCTGGTGGAGGTACATGGAAATGCACTTAAATTAGTGTTCGATCATCACTGTCCAGAAGTAGAGAAGAAAATCATAGTACGAGATGATTCACCCTGGTATAGCACTCGAGTTAAATTTCTTAGAAGAGCGCGTAGAAGAGCTGAACGTGAATGGCGGAAAAATAAAACAGACTCTACATGGTTGCAATATCTGTCAGCCAGAAGAGCTGTGGTCCACACAATCAAAGATGAAAAGAAAGTGTATTATCAGGGAAAAGTTGACTCGTGTGGTAATGACCAGAGGAGGTTGGCTTCAATTGTAAACAGTTTACTTGGAAAAACAAGAGTCAGCTTAAGACCTTCTGTACCCGATGCCGAGTTGGCTGCCAACTTTGTGGCATTTTTTGCTGGCAAGATAACTCGCATAAGACAGGAACTGGATGATGCTTCTGTTGATGAAGAACTTTCAGTTGTACTCCAACCCCGACACATTCCTAATAATGTCCTCTCATCCTTTCACTCAGTAGAGGTGGACATGATCTCGTCCTACATAAGAAACCTCAATAAAACATTTTGCCCGTTGGATCCCATAAATGTTTCCAAGCTACCAAGAGTCTATGATCACACAGTTGAGTTTATTTCCAAAATAATTAATAAGTGCTTCTCTGAAGGTAGCTTCCCACATTCTGAAAAGCATGCACTACTCCGACCTACTCTAAAGAAACCTGGACTTGATGTTGAGAACATGTTGAACTATCGTCCTGTCTCCAACCTGTCCTTCATATCAAAGATATTAGAGCGTGCAATACTTGACCAATTACAACCACTACTTCAGCAGAATGAAACTATCCCAATTTTTCAGTCTGCTTACCGACAGCATCATTCAACTGAAACAGCATTGATTAGAGTACATAATGATCTAGTTGAGAACATTTGCAGTGGTGTGGCCTCACTATTGGTCTTGCTTGATCTCTCTGCGGCCTTTGACACAGTGGATCACGAGTTGTTATTGAGTGATCTTTATGATTGTGGTGTGCGTGACTCCGCTCTCTTGCTTCTTGGGTCGTACTTGTCAGGTAGATCCCAGAGTGTGATGGTAAATCAAGTGGTCTCGGACTCGACACCCCTGCAGTATGGTGTTCCGCAGGGATCAGTTTTAGGTCCTATCCTATTTATAATTTATTAGCAGTTTGTCTCTTCTGCTTCGTGCACATAATGTCACCTTTCACTTTTATGCAGATGACACCCAGATTTATGTGAGAATCACAAATATAGTTGATATACGGAGTAAGATGGAATTGTTGATGTCTGATATCAAGAAGTGGATGAGAGCGAGAAAACTTAAACTAAATGATGGTAAAACTGATATTCTCATCATCCGAGGAAATAGAAGAGCTGATGATATAGTGGGTGCCCTCTCCATCAATGTGGGTGGATCTCAGCTGCGACCGGCCAACTCTGTTCGAAATCTGGGTGTATATGTGAACTCCCGATTAGATTTCAAAGAGCATGTAAACCAGATAGTTAAAAGTTGTTACTTGCACATCAGAAATCTCTATTTGGTGAAGCCGTTTTTAACCAGACGTTGCCTCCTGACGTTGGTTCACTCATTGGTCTTCTCTCGTGTTGATTATTGCAATGCCCTGTTGGTGGGTCTTCCAAATTATATTTTGAAGAAAGTTCAGTCTGTTCTTAACAGGGCCGCAAGACTAATTTTTGGTGTTCTACCTAGAACTCCTACTACATCTCTTCACATAGAACTGCACTGGCTGCCAGTAAGAGCAAGAATAGAATTTAAGTTGTGTTTGGTGACTTTTAAGGTTCTCAAATTTGGTGAGCCTAGGTACCTTGCGGAGCTTCTCAGGCGCCCACCGGCACACCATGGTGTAGTTGTGCGTCATGACAATGACCCTTTTCGTCTTGATGAACCAAGGGCTTTCCAGCAGTCTTCTTTCTTTGAGAGGTCTTTCTCCTACATGGCTCCGAGGTTGTATAACAGGTTGCCGCTGTCCATGAGACAACTGAGTTCTGTTGAATGCTTCAAGAGACAACTTAAGACTTTTCTCTTTGAGAGAAGCTATGATCTTGAGAGAGGTGTCATGACAGATGGCTATAGAGTTTAGGCTATTTTGCCACTGCTAGTGATTGTTAAATGTGTGTTGTATATAAGCCTTCTTTTGATGCATTGATTTTTGTTCTTTTTTCTTTCTCTTTTCGAGCGCTAGTGAATTCTTCGGAAAAATTGGCGCTTATGAGAAATAAGTAACATGCTTATTATTATTATTATTATTATTAAATCTTTTGGACACGTAAAGTTATTTACAAATCTTTACATACGAACCTACAGGGTAACGAGAGGTAATGGTGGGGTATTACGTCTCGTTGCCCGGCAGTTCATTAACACTTGTGTTAGAACATTTTGGGGTAACCTTATGAGCATTAATTCCTGGAAATTTTCTTTTTTCCAGGGTGGAGTTCCAGCGGTTCCACAGAGGACCAGGTGAGGCCCGGGGGGAGTTAGCTTTTAACCAGTCTCTGCCATGGCTGCTCTAGCCCCTGTTTTTGCTCTTTGCTCAACACCCTCATGTTCCGGAATCCCTATTTTTGCGCACACTCTGTGCATTCGTTGTGTCAAATGCTTAGACCGATCAAGGGGTTTGTGGGTCACAAAGAATTGTACCTTTTGTAGTCAGCTGGGTATTAAAGTATTACAGCACGACAATCTGGCCGCGGCGGTTGCATTACGCGAGGTCAGACAACTTCTTACTAATTATGCGACTGCAGTGGCTCATAAAGCATTGCAGTGTGATAACGTAATTCTGTGGGACCGTTTGTTGGTTCAGTACCCCCCCATTAAACGTCCTCCTTCCCGAAGTAAAGTCACTAAGCCGGCAGAGGCTGGGCTGGTTAAAGAGCTTCTTGCCTCCCCCGGCACATCTAAGAGACCGCGAGAGCCGTCTCCCCGGCGACAACTTCGGAATCAAGATCTAGGTCCAGGTCACGGTCTCCTCTCAGAAAGCAGACACATAGTCACTCGACTTCACCTTCGCGGAAGAAGAGCAAGACAGACAAGACCAAGGATAGTTCTAGTGATACATCAAAGTCGAGGCGGAGTCACAGGTCTTCTAAAAAAGAGTCTCATGTACGAAAGTCCTCCCGGCGTTCGCCGGAGCCTCGAACCTCGCTTTCTGCCTCTACTCCCGACATGTCTGAAGCCCAATATGACAGGTCGGAAGTGGAGTCAGAGACTGTGGTCGGGGATATTCCGGCGGACATAGTGTCCCCAAATAATATTCTCACTTTAGATTTAGAGGATTCTCCCGGCAGTGATAACCCGCTAGAGGGCTCGAGTGAGGGCTCAGTCATTGGGGTGGGGCCTGGCTCACAAGTAAGTTCCGACCAAGGCCGGGGAGTTTGGAGGTACTCCCAGCCATGGCGGGACAGCTCTCTGCCGTCTCAGGCAACTCAGGTAGAGGCTGAAGTTCACCGGGACGCGGAGACACCGTCTTCCATCCCTGACTTAACATGGCAAGGGGCCCCAGCCTCGGTGGAATCCTCTCAGGAGGGACCGGAGGCAGGGGATGATGGGTCTATTATTTCTGAGGTGGGTAACGTAGATAACTCTCATAATAGGGATATTTCACCTAATAGTTCTTCATCTCCTCAATTTGTCACGGCGGATGAGATTGATGGGTTATTAGCGAGTGCTTTAACTAAGTTTTTTGGCCAGCAACCGGAGCCTCCTATGGTTGGTCTGGGAGCTCCCACGCCAACATCGACTGTCCGACCTCTGGCTACTTCCGTTACTTTGACACAAACTCCGCTCACTCCCCTTGTATCACCTACTATTGTTACTAGGCCAACTTCGGCGGCACTAACTACTTCCAATGTGCGAGTAGTAGCAGACGTAAATCCTCCCCCATTAGACAAAGCCCCAGTCAGAAAAGGGGCTATGCCTCTCTTATACGGGCCAGACGATTCGTGGGTATCACTGGTACCAACAAAGCCAGAGGCAGCACAGTCCACTATGTCAGGGGAGCTTCCGGTACCACGAGAGTGGGTAATCCAAGGAAATAAATCTAGGAAGTTAAGGGCTCTAGATATGCTGGGAAATGTACTTGATGTTAGTATTAAGGCCATCCCCAACTATTATCATCATGATTATTTTGTATATTCTTCTACACCTACCCTACCCCCTGTGTCAGCTTCAAAACTGTTTTCGGACTGGACAAAACATGATGGGTTCAATGATATCAAAGCGGTCAGCTCTAACCCTAAGTTGGGATTAAAGACATTTACTGACTCAGCCGCGAATCCAGTTTCCACTGCTCACCTAGACCGGGAGTTTAGGCTACGGGGTAAGGCGTACAGACTATTTTCTCAGTATATTGTTACGCAACAAGTAGCCAAATCTATGCTAAGATCTGCTCAGGCTATAGCGGACACAGAAGTTCGAAAGGCAATCGAACTATCTAGACGCTTACTTCTCCAAACTTCTATTCAGTCACTAGGAGATATACGCACGGCCTTGTTAGAGGCGGTGCGGGCAAGACAAGATCTAAGGATGTCTCTAGTCCGAAAGCTCCCGGATAGGATTGCTAATAAAGTAGTAATGTCCCCAGTTCTAACTGCCTCTTTAATGTCCCCGGAGGTGTGGAGGACGGTGTTTAACATGGCTCAGGCCTTGAAGCACAGTCCCGCCCCATCTCAGAAACCTGCTTTCACTTTTACCAAGCCCAAACCATTCGCTAAAGCTCAGTCTGGTGGGGCGAAATCCTTTCATTTGCCTAAATCCTCTTCCACCCAAGGTCAGTGCAGATACAAGCAAGGAAAGTCTTCAGGTACCCATAAAGGACAGAGGTATCAAAGGCCGGGTCAGGGCCCGTCTCCAGCCAAACCCGGCCAGTCGTCTAAACTTCCACCACCACCACCACCAAAAAACTAAGGTCTCCCTCACTCCCAGGGCCGATCACCCGGCGAGTGGATCAGGGGGTAGTCCAGCCGGCGAACCCTTGTCTGCTAACTGGGTCGTTCCGGGTGAATCATCGCGCATGGCCTTTAAACACATGGGCGAGGATGGTGGCACGCAAAGGCATCACCTGGCAGTGGCTCCGGCGACCTCGCTTATGTCAGCCGACAAAGGCAAATTTTGTTTCATTAGAGGTGGAGTCACTGATCCAAGAGATGGCGGCCAAGAATGTTATCATCCCGGTCCCCCAAAATTACCCAGTTTTTACATCCAAACTTTTTCTAGTACCCAAAAGGGACACTGTTCAGATGAGGCCGGTCGTAGACCTGTCTTATCTGAACCTCCATATTCACAACGTATCCTTCCGGATGCTGACAGTGAATCAGATCAGGCTAACACTTCTGCCGAAAGGGTGGATGTGTTCTTTAGACCTGACGGACGCGTATTGGCACGTCCCGGTAAACAAACGGTTTCAATGTTTTCTAGCATTAAGAATCATGCATCAGACTTATGTCTTTCAGAGGATGCCGTTCGGTTTAAACCTAGCACCTCGCATATTCACAAAATTAGTCCGGCAAGCCCTGATGCCCTTGTTGCAACAAGGGATCAGGATTTTGTGGTATCTAGACGACTGGCTGGTGGTGGCGGAGACGGAACAATTATGCATAAGTCATGTCAACATAACATTAACCCTTCAACCCCGGGTGGTACACGTGTGTACCATTATATTTTGACCCGAGGAACCCGGGTGGTACAACATTGTACCATTGCTTGCGTATGTGCTTTCGAATGGCGCGCGTAAACATTTTGTTCCGTGGTCGCTAGGTGACACCACCAGACACCATGTACGCCACCAAACCAGTCTCTACCCTGCCGCCAACATGGATACTAGCCCAAAAAGTGATTCCCCTGTGTCCGATTCCATGCTCCCTTCGACGCCTGCCCAGGTTCGTCGCGCCCTAACGCAAAGGCACGTACAAGACTCCCGGAGGTATTGAAATAGCTTTGAGGAGTTATGAACGTGGTGAAGGACAAAATAGTGTTGATGACTTGGGCAGTGATAGCTCCGAGTCTTATCAGTCGCACTATAATGAAGATTTAGACGATCTAGACGAAATTCATCAAAGAGACGCGCAATTTGTTGGATTTGAGCATGACGATGAAAGTGATGATAGTACTGAACGTGATATAGTTGTGCAAGGTGATGAGAGTGTAGTGAGAGTGAGCGAATGGGACAGCACTAGGTCGACTGCCAAGTTTAGGTTGAGTGACACGACACCTAGCCCTTCGCCAGCTAAATCCCCATTCAAGATACGTTTTTATAAGAAGCAAGTTCTTGAAAAGGCGGCCGCGGCAGCCAGGAAAGAGGCCCTAAAACTTGGTGAGGGAGCAGTGCGTGAGGGTGCCAATGAGGCTGAACGTGAGGGTGAGGTTGACCCGCCATTGTCTTCCTTATCTACCCACGCCACCCAAGTTGCCCCCACCGCCCGCCATTCTTCCCCACCACCACCAGCACTGCCTAGGGTTGAGGACCCCCCACTTTCGGCCTATTTAACCCCTATTTCCCCCGAGAGAAGACATACTACTACAGAAAAGGGAAAAGGGAGAAAATATGTGAAAAAAGGAGCTACAAGTAGGCGCTCTTTGTTCGAGGCTTCCGCGGCTTCCACCCCTGCCGGTCCCAGCCATACGCCCCTGCAACTTTCTCCAGGGTCCACCCCACCTCTCCAGCCTACAACAGAGGTTCCTGACGATGTATTTGACCTCGCATCCATACCTGCACCTACAGACACTGAACCAGTGCTGTCTACGACTCGTCGTAGGCCAAGGAGCCCCGAACCTCTGCATGAAGATGACAGAGCCTCACCTGCCACTCCTTCCCAACCTCGCCGACCTACACGCCGCCCACGCATCATTCGTTCCCGCGAGATTATGAGGGGGGGTCTGAAGATGAAGGGCACCTCACAGATGACTCTGGCCATGATTACCTGGGTCCACCGTCAGGGCAAGATGACGGCTCTGACGACAACGACGATGACTTTATGGACATCGACGACCCTCAACCCAGACGCTTGGTCCAGGGCCGTCGTGCTCCTGGCCGCCCTGGCCGCCGGGCTGGGCCTGGGCGCCGTCGCGCTCCTGGCCGCCCTAGGGTGCGCGCCGCCAAAGTTCGTGGGCGTGCTGCCCCAGCTGCAGCTCCTCGTCAGCGTCGCCAGCAGGACCCATTTTATATTTTCAACTGGCAGGATGTGGCTGCTGATGAAGTGAATGACCCTGATGTAACCCCTTTTGATGAGGTACAGGAGGGTTCAGGAGTTACCCCAAGTTTTCCTGCAGGCCCCAATGCTCCACCACATGAGCTTTTTGAGGTATTTTTTGATAAGGAGGTTACTGAGTTTGTCATAGAGGAGACAAACAAGCACCACCAAATCCAGGTGAACTTTTTTGGCAAGGTGACCAAGGGCCACATGAAGCGGTGGACCCCAGTGACTCATCCCGAGTTCATGGTGTTCCTGACCGGTACCTCGACATCCTCGGAGCGCTCCATCTTGTCACCAACACCGACATGCATCTCCCTGACAAGCTGTGGAAGATTAGGACGGTGTACGAGATGATGCGAGAACGTTTCACGTCATACTTCACGCCCTTCTGCAACGTCTGTATTGACGAGTCTCTTGTGCTGTTCCGGGGAAAGCTGAGCTTCAGGCAGTACATCCCCTCAAAGAGACATCACTTTGGTATAAAGTTCTTTGTGCTGTGCGATTGCCAAACTGGCTATGTCCTGGACTTCCTGGTCTACAGCGGGAAGGAAGGGGACGTGGAAATAGACCCCCTCATTGGCTTTGGCGGAGCAGTGGTTCAAGCCATGATGAACCGGTACTTCCAGAAGAATCACGTCCTCTACACGGACAACTACTACACGTCCCCCACTCTCTCAAAGTACCTCCATCAGCGCAAGACGGGGACTGTAGGCACAGTTAGAGCGAAAAGGAAGGGCATGCCAACTTTCCCTCCTAAAACCAAGAAAGGCGATGTCTTCAAGAAGAAGTCGGGACCCATTCTGGCTATCCACTGGTACGACCAGCGGAAGGTCAACCTCCTGAGCACCGTCCACAAGGGGGAAATGGTTGAGACTGGCAAGGTGGATCGCTGCACCCAAGTCAGGGAGACCAAGCCCGATGCTGTAATGGACTACAACATAAATATGAGGCTGGTGGACAAGTCCGACATGCAGATAGGCTTCATCGACTGTCTGCGTACCTCGTGCAGATGGTACAAAAAGTTCTTTCTGCACATGGTGGACATGTCAATGCTGAATGCCTACAATATCTACAGGCTTCGGAATCCGCGCACACCCAGGAAGTTCAGTAGCCTGCGGAGGTTCCAACAACAGGTGTTGGTGGAGCTCCTGGACAGGTATGCTACGCCACAGAGGGCAGTGGCACAACCTGGGCGCCCCATTCAGGACCGCATGCAGTGTGCACAGTATCTAAATGTGCACAAGCTCGGTTACCTGCCTCTGGAACGAGATGGAGTCACCATTAGCAGAAGGCGGTGCCATGTCTGCTGGAACAGCCAGGTGAGGCCGAGGAAGCAGAAAAAGACCACCATGCAGTGTGTGGAGTGCCAGGTGTCACTATGTGCTATACCGTGCTTTGCTGAGTACCACACCAAGCAGGAGTACTAACTAATAATCATAGTGAAAGTACCAAAGACTGACAATATGTATGTATATAGGCAACAAGTGGAAATAAAACAATGTATTGTGATAAAAAAGTCATGTATTATGAAAACATATATAAATAAGTGAAAAAAGACACAATAAATTGTATATAAAACGTTTACAAACCATATAACTAAGTGAAAGTGACACATGACATAATATTAGATGGCCAAAGTATAATAAACACCTGTGATAACGAATAATCAGTGCCTAATATAACAATAACCTACCTCAATTACTAATAAAATGTACCGTATCAAGTGAAAATGAGCATTATCAGTGACAGTGACACTCTCTCAAGCATATTTGCCAAAGTGAAAGTGACACACGCAGTAATATTAGATGGCCAAAGTATAATAAACACCTGTGATAACGAATAATCACTGCCTAATATAACAATAACCTACCTCAATTACTAATAAAATGTACCGTATCAAGTGAAAATGAGCATTATCAGTGACAGTGACACTCTCTCAAGCATATTTACCAAAGTGAAAGTGACACACGAACTAATATTAGATGGCCAAAGTATAATAAACGAATAATCAGTGCGTAATATAACAATAACTAGCCTCAATTACTCATAAAAACTACGGTATCGAGTGAAAATGTGAAATATTAGTGACAATGATAGCCTAATACACATATTTTATATAATTGGACTCCAAATAACTATAATAACATCACTATCAATAAATAAAATCGCCTCCGGGAGGTAAAAACTCTGGCGCGACGAGTGGCTAAGTGCGCAGTAGGTTAGCCAAGCCGGGGCCTGGGCCAAGGCGACGCATCCGAACGCGGGAAGATTTTCCCGCATAAAAATCACTCCATTTCCCGCGCTCGCCATTATGCAATCACTTGGGCTAGAGACCTCTACTCAACGGCATTCTACACATGAAGGTTTGTGCAATTTTTTTTTTTTTTTTTTTTTATAACTTTGTGTCATGTATTTCAGGAGTAACAGGTGAATCAACATGGACCAAAATTCCTCAAAACCCCCGGTCACAGAGTACAGTCACGATCTACCCTAGCCGGGGTTGGAGGGTTAACTAATGTAAAAACTCTAGGATTCAAGGTAAACCTGGTAAAGTCAAACCTTGTTCCCTCACGAGTGGTTCAGTGGATAGGGCTGGTCTGGGACACAGCTGCTCTCACTCTGAGTCAGAGTGTGGACAATCGGAACAGGTTTCGCAAGAAACTGTTTCTGTTTCTTCACAGTCTGACTACGACACGGAGAGTCTGGGAATCTCTGGTCGGCTCTCTCAACTGGATTCAACTAGCTGTAAAGTTGGGCCGGTTGAAAGTCAAACGTTTAATTTTGGAGGGCAACAAATTTTTTCCACTATTGACGGCGGAAACATTATGGCCCATCCCAAAATTAATACACACCTTACTAGCGGTCTGGGCGAAGAGGGAAACATTGCACTCAGTCATGTCTTGGACCCCTCCTCCGCCGACGGTATGGGTGGACACGGATGCGTCAGGCACGATAGGTTGGGGCTTTCAGTCAAACCAAGGGCACCAGGGTCAAGGGCTCTGGTCCCATTCAGAATCCTCCCACATAAATGTCAAAGAGTTACTAGTCCCCTTGTATTTCCTTCAGGCTCACGGCTTTTCTTTGCGGGGCAAATCGGTGGCCTTCAGGATGGACAATCTGAATGCGGTTCACTGCGTTCAGAAACAGGGGTCAACGCGATCTCGGAGGTTGCTAAACGTGTCAGAAAAGATTTTTGTACTAGCCGACAAGCTGGACATTCAGCTTCACGCTTCTTATCTCCCCGGCGTAGCGAACGTCTGGGCAGACGCTCTATCTCGGAGACAGAGCACAACAGTAGAATGGGCGTTCAAGCAAAACATTTTCGACCTAATGATTGCGAAGCCTTACCGTCCACAAGTGGATCTATTTGCGTCCGAGGAGACTCACAAACTCCCGCTGTACCTAACCCGCCGGACAACCACGCCGGCGGGAGGACCCGACGCACTGTTGACGGACTGGAACATGTGGATTTCCATTTATCTGTTTCCGCCGCCAGACGCTTCTCTAATGTGCCAAGTAGTAAACAAACTACAGGATTATCGGGGCGTCGTCTCATTAATCGCGCCCCTGTGGCCGGCGCAGGCGTGGTACCAGCAATTAAAGACGTGGTGCCCGAACCCGGTGTCGCTGCCGGTCGGGTATTTCCACTTAGACACGATTGGCAACCTAGAGACCTCGCTGACTTTTGCATTATGGACATTCAGGAGGCCAAATGGCTAGCTCCGTATGGTAGAACCGTGACCGATAAATTCATGAATCAATACACACAATCTACTAAGAGACAGTATCATTCGCATTGGCAGTCTTTTACTTCTTGGATACTCAGAACGGAACAATCCGTGCCTTCAGTGGCTTTGGTTTTTAATTATTTAAACTATCTGTTTGAGCAGAAACAGCTATCAGGAGTAACGTTAAAGAATCACTTAACAGCAATTAGGGTGCCATTCCTGGACCATACGGGTCTAACCATACCACTAGCGGAGGAAACAGGCTTCATGAGGGCATGTTTTAAGCTCCGCCCACCTCCCCGTCAGCTCATGCCTACCTGGTCTCTGGACAAAGCGTTGTCATTACTTCATTCCCGGCGGTACAAAAATACTGCAGATTTTGACTTACTTTTAAAAAAGGGCAGTATTCCTTATGGCTTTAGCTACCGGGAACAGGGTGTCTGAGCTGGCGGCGATGAGCAACACACCTAATTGCATCAGGTTTGGTAGGCTCAATGATTGTATTCATATTGCTCCTTCCCCAGGGTTCATCGCCAAGAATGAACACAGTGATCACGTGTTTTCAGAGTTCACAGTGCCGGCATTGAAAAGGGGAAAGGTGCACCATAATTTATGTCCAGTGCAAGCGCTTACCAAATATTTAAAGGTCGCACCTAGGAATCAACAAGGTGCTTTATGGGTATCTAGTATGGGTAAACGCGTTATGAAGCGTAAACTAGCTTCTCTCTTAGTTAACGTCATTCAGGAAAGTAATCCCGGCGTTGTGGGCAGAGCTCACGATTTACGCAAATGGGCGACCTCTTTACGTTTCCTTAAGAATTTTTCTGTTGAGGACATAGCAGCCACGCACTTCTGGTCCTCTAATTATACTTTTTTGACTCGATACCTTTCAGTAGCTTTGGACAGGCCTTCCATGCCATGTATAGCTTTACGGAAGAGGGTCTAGGTGGCCTCTGGGTCACTTAATATTTAGACTGCACCCCCCGTGCAGTCAGTGTAACATAGGACACCCTAGATCCCGCCGGAGGACGTGTGCGAAGCTTACGAGCTGTGATACAGGGTGTAGGTGCTGTGATTTTAAAGAATTTTCTGTAGTATTCATTACAGGAAATTGTGCTAACGTCCAATCATAGTTCAAAGACAATGCTTGTTGTAAATAGTTTTGGCTGTGAAGAAATATAATTTTAAGTAAATCTTAGTAGTTGCGGCCGCAGCTGGTATGTGTAATGTAAGTACCTCTTTACGGTATATTTTTCAAATTATATCCAAGAGTTAATGGGGTTTATATGTGCACATGTAAACTTTGATGTTTTTTGTTTTTCACCACTTACTTTAAGTGGGGTGCCTTCTTAACTACCAGCTCTGTGTACAGTGTCTCGGAGTTAACTCCTTTTTGTCCAAGCAGGCTTCTTCGAAGCACGGTCCTGCTTGTCACCTTTTAGTATATTTTTATGCTGTATAGAGTATTATGCACACAAATATATATTTTGTACAAAGTATGAATACTATGTGGTTGTTTGATTATCTGCTTTTGCTAGAGTTACGATATGATTACGAATGTCCCCCTCCAGTCTTAGATATCAGGCATAATCGTCAATGATGGAGGGGCCACTAATAAATTATAGGTTTGACTCCTGTAAGGAGATAAAGAAAACCTAATATTTAGTAGTGGCCCCGTAATCATTGACGACTGGGGCCCTCCCGACCATCCCCTTCCCATTCGTTGATGTATTAAGGATTTTGGTTTACTTGATATGTCAGTGAAGGAAGAATGACGCCTGAAGTCAGCGTCTGGTTAAAGATCCACATAAGTACATCCACGAAGTTATGGAAAGCTTATGAATAGTTATTCTTATTTTCTTTTTATTTGTTATTTTTTACTAAGTTTTTTCGTAGTGAGTACCCAATTTCATAATGACGAACCATGAGTGAGGTTGCGTGTGCTCATGATAAAGGCTCCTCAATTTTTTAAGCTCTGCGCGGTAGATTCAAATTACGGTAAATGAGTGTTTGAAGAGGGTGCCTTATGTAATAGGCATAATCGTCAATGATTACGGGGCCACTACTAAATATGAGGTTTTCTTTATCTCCTTACAGGAGTCAAACCTATAATATTCCCCGAAATCCGGGGGGTTTGGCCGAAAAACGTCTACGCCTAGGCGACCGCATCTTTGTTATTTTGCTTGCTTCCGCATTCCCGCGCATCCCCAAGCGTAGATGTGTTTCGTACCTGTAGAATGGCATTAAGTAGAGCTCTCTAAGTCAACTGGTTCAGTTGTGATGATGATTTCATCGGAGATAACTTTATGGCACAAACAGCCACTTTACACTACTTTTCGATACTTAACAATAACATACAGGCACACACGAACAAGCGACGCACTCCTTCTTGTGGTCGGAGATGCGCGGCGTCTCGCACACCAAGCTTACAGGCTTTAAGCTCATGAGTGCCTCAGAGCCCTTCCGGGTAGCTCGGGGGGAGTTTTTTATGGGTGCCTCAGAGTGCTTCCGGGTCTGATGGGTTAACCATGAAGATAGTCAATGCAAGACTATCCTGCTACACATTAAATCTGAATTTGTAACGTACTGTAAGACAGTAGCTCATAAATCCCTTCAATTGGATGACCGAATTCTCAAGGATTTGTCAAAGAGTTCATTAGTTACTTCACCTCCTCCTGGATCCTCTTCTGATGACACTTCCTCCAGCCACCGAAAGCGACCTCGGACCAAAGATCCGCCGGAGACGCTAGCTTCGGCAAGCCGGCGAGACAGGTCCAGATCACCTTTGCCACAGCCCAAGCCTCCATCAGATGACCAGGCTGCTAAGAGGTCTCGCTCGCATTTTGACTCCGCATTATCCACCGGGGACAAGTCAAAGTCGAGCCGGTATAGGAAGTCCTCCTCATCAGGAAAGAAGACGGCTCAGGATCCGTCAAAGTCGGGCAAGAAATCTTCCTCTAGGAGTGAGGCATCAAGAGACACATCTAGTTCTGTCTCAGGCTCTTCCCCCCGATTTACTATTCCCCTTAATCCTACACCAGAACCTGCTGTTTTACCTGTGTTAGGGAGGGAAAGAAGTGGCAGTGTAGTTTCTCACCGGCGGGGGCATGACAGCTCCCCAGACCGGCATTCATCTGTTCAGGAATCCCCCGTGTTTGAGATCCCAGACTTAAATTTCATTGTTCTGTCTGGGCCCGGCGTTTCCGACCATTCACAAACAGATACATACGAAACCGCTGCCCGGGTTGACGAGTCTCGGTCGGAGGCTGTACCAGCCCCCTCAACCCGGTCACCGGGTTCACACATACACCAACAAGGAGTATATACTGAGGAACTGGCGCCTGGCCAACGTCCAGTTTCTCAGCTATCTGGAACGCAGGGCTCAGAGATGTCACAGTCCGCGTCCCAGTCTGATCAGGATAGTGGGATTTTTGTAGCAAAGTATCAGTTGCAAGAGCTGTTTGATTTTGTAAGACAGATTAAGAGTGAGCGACAGGCTGTTATTCCAACACCAGTAGCCCCGGCGGTGCGACCTCTTGGGCAAGTGTTAGTGCATCCTCAAGTTACCATAACTTCACCTCCCCCTGCCGTCACTGTCAATCCCGTGGTTCCGACTCCAGGTGCCCCTGCTCTTTTGCCGTCTAACTTGAAATTGTTTTCAGAGTTGTAGACAAATCCATCCCCAGCAAAAAAGGCCCAATGTCACTCTTGTATGGACCGGATACTTCCTGGTCAGTAGTTCAGCCTTTATGCCCTGAGGTCGCACAACCCACGGTTACAGGTGAGTTACCTGTCCCGAGTCACTGGGTTATAGAGGCAAGTGAAACAAATAAGTTACGGGCCAAGAACCAGTCGGGAGACGTACTTGATGTTGTTATTAAGGCCATCCCAAAAAAATTTAATCCTGATTTTTTTGTCTACTCACAATCCCCCGCCTTGCCTCCTACTTCCGCCGGAAAACTGTTTTCTGACTGCACTAAATCTGATGGGATGAATGATTTAAAAGTGTTGCAGGGTTTGACCCCAAAACTAAATTCCATCCCTTTCAGGGACTCTCATGGGGCTTCATTAGTTCATGTTAAGGGAGGGGAGTCTGGGCAGTGGGTTGCTTGGGGACATGAGGCCCAGCTGTTTGCCAGCACCATTACCAACAAAAGTAGTCATCAACTTCCGTCAGAAGCCAATCATTGGTTTTCTATGCCAGTAGGCAAGGCGGACGGGATTCCCCAACATATTTTTTATTTTATTGGGGCCCCGAAACTATCTTTGTGCCAGTTACCTGAACCATTTTGTCCTCCCACACAGGTCCAGATCGACAAAGATTATAAAATGAGACAGAAAACCTGGAGGCTGGCGTCTCAATACCTTCTCAGCCACCTACTTGGACGACTGAGTTGGTTAGGGACGCCGGAACCCAGAAGGCTCTTTCTCTGACCAGACACCTCCTCCTCCAAAACTCGATTCAGTCTCTCGGCGACGTTCGGACAGCTATCTTTGAGGCTGTACGGGTCCGCCAAGATCTAAGAGTGTATTTGGTGAGGAGACTTCCGGCGGAGATTGGTAGAAGGTTGCTCTTATCTAATGTTTTCACATCTACCTCAGTCTCTAACGAAGCCTGGAGGACAGTTAATTTTCTCCTAGATGTACAACCTGCCACCACTGCTAAATCCAAGGGTGAACAGGCAGCTAAACCAAATTTCAAAGCTAAGAGTTCCTTTCGTGGCCAGTCACAGTTCAATCAGTCAGCCAAGACTGTCACAACCCCTGCTCATACCAGGACACCTAGAGGGCGAGGTAACTTCAGGGGTAGAGGGAGGTGGTTTCGGGGTCAACATAGGGGTAAACCCAGTAGCGATGGTAGCAAGACTTCTCATCCCCCCATGCCAAAGTCAGAGTCACAATCCTCTTCAAAAAACTGAGACACCACAAGGCTCTCTCACTCCCAGTGCCAAGGCAAGGCGAGACGGATCCGAGAGTAGTACTGCCGGATAAGACCAGTCATGTGACTGGCAACTTCCGAGATTATTTCCGGGCATGGCCCCGGCGAACATGGGCAAGGACAGTGGTCCGCAAAGGTCTCTCGTGGCGGTGGTCCCGGCGACCCCGTTTACGTTTCCCCACAGAATTCAATCGTGTTTCATTGGAGGTGGGATCCATTGTCAAAGAGATGGCACAAAAGCAGATCATAATCCCCAGTCCTATGTCATTGCCAGTGTTCATATCCCGGTTGTTTTTGGTGCCAAAGAGGGACAGTGTTCAGATGAGGCCGGTGATCGACCTCTCCTTTCTCAACACCCACATTCACAATCGGTCATTCAGGATGCTGACGGTGAATCAGATCAGGTTGTCACTCCCGCCGCAGGGATGAATGTGCTCAATAGATCTGACTGATGCCTATTGGCATGTCCCAATCAACAAACGTTTTCAGAAGTTTCTAGCTTTACGCTACGGGGATCAAACGTTTGTCTTTCAATGAATGCCCTTTGGATTAAATCTAGCACCCCGAGTTTTCACAAAGTTAGTCCGACAGGCTTTGCTACCATTGCTCAAACAGGGAATCATGATTTTATGGTACCTAGACGATTGGTTAGTGGTAGCCCAATCCGAGATAATGTGCCTTCATCATGTTCAACAAGTATTAGATCATGTAGCTGCCTTAGGGTTCAGGGTAAACTTAGCAAAGTCTTCTCTCATTCCCACCAAGAAAATCCAGTGGGTGGGCCTTATCTGGGATACCGAGTTACTAACTGAGTCAGAGTGTGGACAACCGTCAGAGATTTCGCAGGAAACTCTTTCGGTTTCTTCATTCTCGGACGACAACGAGGAAGATCTGGGAATCTCTGGTAGGCTCACTCAATTGGATACAGCTGACGGTACCGTTAGGTCGTCTGAAGGTCAAAAGAATTATCTTGGAAGGAAAAAGGTGCTTTCCGCTTTCCCCGGCGGAAACACTGAGAACAATTCCAACATTAATCCACAACCTTCTGGCGGCTTGGGCGAATCCAGAAGTAATTCACTCCTCCTTGACTTGGACAGCTCCGCCTGACGGTTTGGGTAGATACAGACGCGTCAGGAACCCTGGGATGGGGTTACCAATCAAACTTAGGCCATCAGGGTCAGGGTCTATGGTCAATATCAAATCATCTTCATATCAGTGCCAAGGAGTTGCTAGTCCCACTATTCTTTTTACAGGAGCACGGCATGAGCCAGGCGGGAAAGTCCCTAGCCTTCAGAATGGACAATTTGACTGCAGTGACATGTATTCAAAAGCAAGGGTCAGCGAGATCTCGAGTGTTACAAGGCTTGTCGGAAAAGATATTTCGACTAGCCGCGAGGCTCGGGATTATCGGGGCATGGTCTCGATGATCGTGCCCTTGTGGCCGGCTCAAGTGTGGTACACCTCCGACCTCCGAGCTGTCAACACCTCGCAGCTGCTCTCCGATAATGAGTTACCTTGTGTGAAGTTGATAGGAGTGTCTAAGTGTTGTCCCGGAAATTTATATGTGCATTTCAATAAGTAATTAGGCGTTTTATGAGCAATTCAGATGTAATTGGATATTCCAAGTAATTGAAAATATGGATTAAGTAAAACAGTTCCTGGAGTGAGATGGGATAGTGGGGCGATTGTTGTTTTTAGGCTGGCAGACGACCACCTCGCGATGGCGGGAAGGCGTGAAAGCCTAGCTGGGGATGAGGAGGGATATGAATTTGAAGGCTTTATCACCGAGGACAAGGATGATCAGTTGGCAAGTATGAAAAACAATTGATGGGTCTTGTGAGATGGAGGGGAGTGATGGAAAATTGGAGGAAGGAGTTAGGGGCTAAAGTAGAAGTTTTGTCCGATATGTGTGGCGTTACTAGCGGGGTGGATAGGCCTAGGCCAGTAAGTGACAGCCTAGAGGCAGTGATGGCCAGAGTAGACGAGTTAGCGGCGGAAACTGTGGCACTCAAGGCTCAGCTTAAGGAATATGAGGGCCACCTGAGTGAGGAAGTAAAAGGAATTAGTGAGGTAAAAAATTAGTGGACAAGGGTAGAGAGTGCCACGATGGTAGCCCTTGAAGAAATTGTGAAGGAGCAGAAGGAAGAGAGAGAAAAGGAAAAGAAAGAGTTTGAAAAAAATGTAGTGCAAGTTTTAAAGAAGAAAGAGAAAGTAGTGAGAGAGACAATAGATAGAGGTAAGTGTGTAGTAATCTTTGGAGATGTGGAAGAGCACCTGGCAGATATGAAGGTAAGAAAGGAAAGGGATGTTGTGAAAGTCAAGGGGATACTGGATTACTTAGACGAGGGTTATGGATGGGTAAAAGAACTGGAGGAGGTGAGAAGGTTAGGAATATATAAGAAGGGCGAGATGAGACCACTAAGAGTGGAACTAAAGTTTAGATCAACAGCAGAAGCAGTAGCCAATGTGAGCTGGAAATTAAATTCTACAGAGCTGAATCATATAAGGGTAAAAAAGGTCCTAAGTGTAGAAGAACGAGAACAGTTAAGGGAACTCCAAGCTAAGGCTGATGAAGAGAATGGAAAGTTGTCTGAAGAGCAAAAGAAGATTTTTTTTTGGAGAATAAGGGAAGGGCAAGTAAGGAAGTGGTACATCAGGAGCCACCAAGAACCGAAAGTAAGAGGAGTGATAGGGAAAGAGACAGAGAGACAAGTACGAAGTCAAAGCAAGGAGACGGAGCGAGAGATAATGCAGGGAGCAGGGGACCGGAGAGAGAGCCAGGATGTGGTGGAGAGGGTGGAACAGAGGGAGAGAGAGGGGGGAGGAGAATAGAATTAGCGGGGGAGGTGGAACTGGGTCAGGGAAGGGATGGAGGAGGAGGAGGTGAACCTGGTAGGAGGCAGAGAGGGAAGAGAAACAAGGAGGTGGATTCAAATATACTGTGCTACTACACTAATATAGATGGAATAAACAGTAAAAAGGTAGAGTTAGATAATATATTAAGAAAAGATCAACCACAGATAGTCTGTTTGACAGAGACAAAGCTGAACCAGGACTTTGACAGCAACATAGTGTTTAGTGAAGGATATAATATATGGAGAAATGATAGAAAGGGTAAAAGGGGAGGTGGAGTGGCAGTATTAGTTAAGAACCCTATGACAGCAAAGCACGTGGAGTTAAATAATGACAAGGCAGAAATAATGGCAGTTGAACTCAATGATATAGAAGGAAAAAAGCTAGACATAGCAGTAGCTTACATGCCACCAAAGACCAGAGCATGGAGGGAGTTGGAGTTTGAGGAGATGGTAGAGGATATGATTCAGTCGTTGAGAAGATTGCTTTTAAGGAAGAATCGATTGATCTTGGTAGGAGATTTCAACTGTAGTGAGGTTGATTGGGAATCGGGAGATGCAGGGCCAAATCAGAGATCTTGGGGAAGTCGGCTAGTGGAGTTGGTTACGGAAAATGTACTTGCACAACATGTGAAGGAAAATACAAGAATGAGGGGTAATAACGAACCTTCTAAACTCGATCTGATTTTTACAAAAGATCCTCACGAAATTAGTGATATAAACTATCTATGTCCTGTAGGTAAAAGTGATCACCTATTACTAAAATGGAAGTTGACCTCGAGTAATGCCAATAGATTAGACAATAGCTACATAAATGACAGATTAAATTATAGTAAAGCTGATTATATGTATCCTTGAAAAGATATTTAGAGGGAGTAGATTGAGATCTTATTTTGAAGGAACGGGACGTACAAGGTAAATATAGTAGATTCCTCAAAATTTATAGAGTAGGAACCAATCTGTTTGTCCCAAGATATAAAACTGGAAATTTTACTAAGCAGAAAGATTGGTTTAATTTGAAATGCAAAAGAGCTTTGGGTAGGCGTGATGCAGCTTGGGCTAGATTAAGAAGAAGGAACACTGAGAGTAATCGGAATAAATATAAACAGGAGAGGAATAGATATGTTAACATAATTAGGCAAGTTAAAATGAACTATGAGAAGAACATAGTAAATAAATGTGAAAGTGACCCTAGATTATTTTATAAATATATAAACAGTAAGTTGAAGGTAAAGAAACAAATTACTAAATTAAGAGTTGATGCTAGGACGTATGAAAATGTATCGGACATGTGTGAGGTAATGAATAACAAATTGGGGTCAGTTTTTACTAGAGAGGAAGGTTTTGACGAACCACAGGCGGGAGTACTGGAGAGTGGTCTTAGTAAGATTGAAATAACTAGAGATGAGCTGTTATCTGCGATGAGAGGACTTGAAGTAAGGAAAGCTATGGGACCGGATGAAGTGTCTGCCTGGGTTTTAAAGGAGTGTGCAGAGCAATTAGTGGAGCCAGTGAGGGACATAATTCAAGCTTCCTTAGATAAAGGACAGGTTCCTGTTGAATGGAAAAGAGCTAATATCATTCCGATATACAAGAATGGAAACCCTGAGGACCCTCTAAACTATAGACCAGTTTCACTTACTAGTATTGTATGCAAGATTTGTGAAAAGTTAATTAGGAAGAGATGGATGAAAATGTTGGAGAGAAAGAAGATAATAACCCCAAAGCAATTTGGATTCAGAGAAGGGACATCTTGTGTTACCAGTTTGCTATGTTATTACAGTAGGGTGATAGATGTACTCCAAGAGAGAGGCGGATGGGTGGACTGCGTCTACTTAGACCTTTCCAAAGCATTCGATAAGGTACCACATAAGAGATTGTTATCTAAGCTTGAGACGCTAGGATGTGTCAGGGGGAGTTTGCTGAAATGGATGGAGAGCTATTTAACAGATAGGGAAATGAGGACCAACATTAGAGGAACTTACTCATCGTGGCGGAAAGTTGAGAGTGGTGTGCCGCAGGGATCTGTGTTGGCACCTCTCATGTTCCTTATGTACGTGAATGACCTGCCGATAGGCATAAACTCTTACATGTCAATGTTTGCAGATAACGTAAAAATGATGAGACAAATAACGAATAAAAGTAGTTGTGAGGAGCTGCAAGGGGATTTAGATAAAATATACGAATGGAGCACCAAGTGGAAAATGAAATTTAATATAAGTAAATGCCATGTGTTAAATATGGGAAGAAGTGTGAATAGACCAAATTGGGAGTACAGGATGGGAGATAATATAATTAGCAAGGCCGAAAAAGAAAAAGATTTAGGGTTGATTATACAAGATAATTTGTCGCCAGAGAAACATATTAACAAGCTCTTTAGCGGAATGTATGCAATGGCCGGGAATATGAAAGTTGCTCTGAACTACTTGGATGAGACCATGGTAGCGAAAATTATGAAGAGTATTATTAGACCAAGATTGGAGTATGCAGCAGTGGTGTGGTCCCCGCATCTAAAGAAGCATGTTCACAAGTTAGAAAGAATCCAGAGAGCAGTCACTAGCTTGGTTCCAAGTCTCAGAGAACTGCCAAATGAAGGGAGGCTAGACAAATTAAATCTACCGAGTCTAAAAGAGAGGAGAGAGAGGGGAGACATGATAATGATGTACAAATGTACCCGGGGGCTGGAGAGGCTGGATAGGGAGGATATATTAATTATGGATACAGGAATAACTAGAGGCCACAGCTACAAAGTAAAAAGACCTACCTGTAAGAACGATATCAGGAAGTTTAGCTTCCCCTATAGATGTATTGACAAATGGAATGGGCTGGAGGAGGAGGTGGTAGGGGCAAGGAACATCCATATTTTCAAGAAAAAATTGGATAAAAAGTAGACTGAGAGACGGGACAACACGAGCTTAGCTCAACTCCTGTAAACTACAATTAGGTAAATTAGGTACAATTAGGTAAGGGCGGGTGCCCAACTCCGAAAGGAGTTGAAATAGGGGAGCTATCCCTCCGCCAAAGGCGGCTTTCTAGGGCCTTTCCTAGCTGATGCCAAGAGGATTGGGTTCTAGTCATGTGGTGATGGGCTGGTCTATCAGAGTGAGAGCTGAGCGATCTCTGCCATACCCATAGCTTACTCTGACTATTCCTCTTACTTATATATCTTCTAGATCTCAAGTGACGGCGTCTTTTCCGTGGATCGACCTCCCTACTGCCAACCTAAAAGTTGGCAGATTGGGAGCCAAAGCGTCACATTTTTCCCTTGCCCCTCAACTTTCCCTTCATAATTGCTGAGGGGCACAGGGCCTTGGGTGGGGCTTTGGTTTCCCGGGCGTTTCCGCGCCCTCCTCAGCTCCCTGCCTTAGAGTGGCTTCGGTCACCCGGGCTTTGTTAGTGGTAAGCAGGGAGGGTTTTGTGGGGGCGCTCTATGGCCTTGGCCTTGCTCGGGACCTTGGGGCTGTTCGGCCAGGCAGCCTGGGGAACAACAACAACAATTAGGTAAATACAACCAATTGAAGATGTGGTGCGAGAACCCGGTGTCGCTCCCGATCTCGTACTTCCACTTAAGAGACAATTGGAAACCTCAAGACCTCGCTGACATTTGCCTTGTGAATATTCAGAAGGCCAAGTGGCTAGGCCAGTTTGGGGAAACCGTGACTCACAAGTTGATTAATCAGTATGCTCAATCAACTCGACGACAGTACCAATCACACTGGAAATAATTTACTACAAGGATTGTAGAAACTGGTCAACAGCAGTCTTCAGTGGCTCTGGTGTTTAATTATTTAAATGACCTATTTGATATTCAAAAGTTGTCAGTTGTCACATTAAGGAATCACCTCACAGCAATTAGGACACCGTTTTTCGATTTAACTGGTCTGTCTGTGCCGGAGGCGGAGGAAAAGGGTTTCATGAGGTCTTGCTTCAGGCTTCGCCCTCCTCCTCGTCAACTCACACCCACCTGGTCTCTTGATCTGGCCCTTGAGATGCTTCAGTCCCGTAAATATTGCAAGGATCCTCCCTTTGACTTAAAACTTAAAAAGGCAATTTTTCTAATGGCACTGGCTACGGGTGACAGGGTGTCTGAGTTGGCGGCGATGAGTTCGGAGCCAACCTGTTTAAGATTTTCAAGGCGCAACATGGGTGTACATATTGCTCCTGCTCCTAACTTCATAGCTAAGAATGAACATTGTAATCATGTATTTACAGAGTTCGAAATTCCGGCTCTGAAACAAGGTGACAGGCACCATTTACTTTGTCCAGTGCAGTCACTTATGTTATTTATGCGGACGTCCCGGCCCTCACAGGCGGGAGCCCTCTGGGTTTCACGGACAGGTAAACGTTTACAAAAACGCCGGCTAGCTGCGTTATTAGTGGAAGTCATTCGCGAGAGTAATCCCGGCGTGTTGGCACGATCACACGATGTCCGTAAATGGGCGGCATCACTTTGATTCCTCCATAATTACTCGTAGATGATATTCAGCAGACCCAATTGTGGTCATCAAATCATACATTCCTCACACGTTACCTGTCCGTCAATCTCCTGAAACCTTCTCGTACATGGCAGAAAGTCTAGTTTTAAGCTATTTTTGAAATGAAAAGGGGGATGGGGGGGGGGGGAGTATCCTAGCTAAGGACTCTACCTGCCTCTGAAGTGATACAAAATGTAACGAGTATTAACATCATGTGATAATCTGTTCCTTAGACTAAAGTAAGTCTACTCAGGATTTTTTTATTTTTATGTTAACACTATGGATGCAATAGAGTTTCCAATATACTCAATAATCTTAAGGATTAGGATTAGAGTGAGAGTACAAATATTTTGATAATACAGTACCTGATGCCATAAATATATAGGCCAACATACAGTATTATCAAATTTGGATAATAGTGAGATTCTCATTTATTTTGGGATGTATAAGCTAAATGAATAGTTTATCTTTGTGTTACACCAACTGTTCTATCAAACGTAAAGGTGCTAACACCACAGGCTTCTTTTAACCCTCCGCATTCTATACGCATTCTATAAATATTCCCCGAAACCCTGGGGGTTTTGGCCGAAAAACGTTACGCCTAGGCTACCGATCTTTGTTATTTTGACTGCTTCCACATTCCCGCGCATCCCCAAGCGTAGATGTGTTTCGTACCTGTAGAATGGCGTTGAGTAAAGCTCTCTAAGTCAACTGGTTCAGTTTGATAACGATTTCCGTGGAGAACTTTGTGGCGATGTCAGCCATATCAGCCACTTTTCAATACTAAACAATAACACACAGCCACACAAAAACAAGCGACGCCTCTCCTTCTTGTGGTCGGAGATGCGCGACGTCGGTCCAACCGGCTGTTGTTTACATGCGTCGGACGGACAGCTTTCAAAACAAGCTTACAGGCTTTCAAGCTGCCGGAGCCTCAGAGCCCTACCGGGTTCCGCGGGCCGCGTTTGTTATGGGTGCCTCAGAGCCCTACCGAGTCTGAGGGGTTAAGAAACGCCGCCTGTAACCCCTTTTTATATTTTTATATTAAACTGATCTGATTACAGTAGTACGTGTTTGTTTGGACCTTATCTGGTTTATTAGTGGTATTCGATGTTCATGATGAATGTCCCCCTCCAGTCTTGAGATATCAGGCGCATCATCAATGATGAAGGGGCCACTAATAAATTATAGGTTTGAGTCCTGAAGGGAAGAAGGAAAACCTAATATTTAGTAGTGGCCCCGGAATCATTGACGATTTTGGCCCTCCCTTCCATCCCCTTCCCATTCATCTGCTACATTTTGAGTCTCGATATGTCAGATTGAGAATGAACAGCCGCTACGAGGAGGATGGCGTGCCGTACCCAAAACAGCAGACGCACGGGAAGCGCATTGCTAGATCAAGTATAACCCTTCCAGCCCGGCTGTCATTTTGAAAGGACACCGCGGCAGATGGGCAGGACCCCGGGTGTCCTTATAATAGGCAGTAAGCTTTCAAGCCTATTCAGCTTGGTCTGAACGCCGTGCGTCCGACGCATGTAAACAAAGCCGATCGTTGCGTCACCGCACCTCCGAAAACAAGAAGGAGACGTCGGATCAATGTTGTTGTTGTATGATATGACGAAATTAGTGTCTGAAGAGCTCCGATATTGTCAACATCACGGCAAAATTCGCTCCACTGAAATCGTCATCACAACTGAACCAGTTGACTTACAAAGCTCTACTCAATGCCAGTCTACAGATTGAAAACCACACTACGTTTATAGATGTGTGGGAAATTTCTAGCAGTTAAAATAAAAAAGATACGGTAGCCTAGGCCTAGATATTTTTCGGTCAGATCGCCCGGATACGACCTCCATCCTTTGGTAAGGCAGCCCGGGTAGGAAGGGTTAATTTTGTATTTATTTTATTTATTTTTTACTTAGTTTTTCCTAGTAGTGGTACCCACATCATAAGGACGAGTCTGTGAGTGGTTTGTTAAGAGCGTTTCGCTCACGATGTGTGGCAATCGTAATTGATCTCTCCCCGGGCGGGAAGGTTTGAACAGCAAGCTAGAGTTCAAGATTGGCCATTACCTACGTTAAGGCGCATCGTCAATGATTCCGGGGCCACTACTAAATATTAGGTTTTCCTTCTTCCCGTCGGGACTCAAACCTATAATATATACAGTACCGGTATATATATTGATGCAGCACTAAGGAAGTCATTAGAAGCCAATCACAAGGTATATTTCTGGAGATGGGTTATCAACTCCCTGATAAATGAAATAAACTGGATAACATCATGAATGTTTGGTACTGAAGTGTTGTTGATTAGTGCTTAGTCTATTTATATATTGTTGAAGGCAGAGCATTTACACAGGTATGTTTCGATCACCTAATGACCACACTCAATGCTGCACTATACCATGTAGCCTCCTATTCATAAATATTTATAATTCCACATGAAAAAGGTTTATCCAGAACCAGCACACCTGTAGGCCCTGTGTTAGGGACCCGCAATGTCAGCTGCAGGGATATCTTTCAGAGTGCCAAAACAGTTACTATCGTATAAATACGATAGAATATGACTCTTTTGTGATCTCGTATTATTTGTAATTATAATAAAGTTTTAGGAAATCTTTCAGATAATCTATCTATCTATCTATCTATTGCCTGACGCCGCGATCCCCGAAGGGGTGGCCACGAACGAACCGCCCCATTGCACCTCTGTCCCCAGTCAGTCGACGCCCCTCCCCCCAACCAGCACCGCCTTCGTTCATGTAGTTCCTCACTCCATCCTTCCACCTCATATTCGGTCTACCTCTCCCCCTCTGTCCCTCCACCTCGCTCTCGTACACCCTCTTAGTCATTCTCTCGCTTTCCATACGTTCCATATGGCCGAACCATCTCAAGTTGTTCCTTTTCACACTTTCCAGCACATCTACCTCCACACCACCCCTCCTTCTTACTTCCTCATTAGTCTGTCTATCCCTCCATGTAACTCCGCACGCACTCCTTAAGTAATTCATTTCTACTGCTCTCACTCTTGGTCTGAGTCTCTCAACCAAACGTCCATGCTTCGCTTCCGTAAGTCAGTGTCGGGATTACCACACTGTCATGCAGGACTTCTTCACTTCCATACTGACCACCCTATTTCTTGTTACTGCTTTTAGCGTTCCTACAACCCTCTTCCCCTGTTGTACCTCTATCCCGCACCTCTTCATCCATAGTCCATCTTTACTCAACACACTGCCCAGATACTTAAAAGAGTTGACGATCTCCATAGCCTGACCGTTCAGCTTCAGCTTCACCTCACACTCTGTGACTTCACCCCTTTCGAAGACCATAACCTTGCTCTTCCCCGTATTTACCTTCAAATTCCGTTTTTTCGCACACTGTTCCAAACTCATTACCAGACCCTGCAACTCCCATTCATTATCACTCATCAGAACTGTATCATCCGCAAACAGCAGTATAGGTAGCTTCCACTCAATTCCCTCCCTTTTCAGCGATACACCAACATCCACTGCTCTTGATAGGATTTCTTTCAGGACTCCATCCATATATACAGTAAACAACCACGGGGACATCACACCCACCCTGTTTCAAACAACATTCAGGTCAAAGAACTCGCTCTGCTCACTCTCCACACGTACTGCCGCCTTTTGCACCCTCATACATGCTCTTCACTGCTTTCAGCAACTTGCCCTCTACTCCGTATATTCTAAGTACTTTCCACAAACCTTCTCTATCCACTCTGTCATAGGCCTTCTCCAAGTCCATAAAGGCAACATACACCTTTTGTTTCTTCTCCAGATACTTCTCCACAACACAATTCAGGGTAAAAATCTGATCTACACATCCTCTTCCCTTCCTAAAACCTCCCCTGCTCGTCGCCTATCCATTTCTCCGTTCTCACTCTCACTCTCTCAATCACTACCCTACTGTATACCTTCCCTACTACGCTTAGAAGACATATTCCTCGGTGGTTCCCACACACTCCTCTTTCCCCTTTGCCCTTATATAGGGGGGACTATTATGCCAGTCTTCCAATCATCGGGTGCACTCCCCTTCTCCCATGCTAGTTTGCACATTTTCCATACCCATTCTATCACTATCTCACCACCATACCTCAACATTTCCCCACACACTCCATCTGTTCCTGGTGCTTTCCCCAACTTCAACTCGTTTCATGGCTTCCCACACTTCTGACCTCCTGATCCCCACCTCCTCCTCCACTACTTCTCTTCTTCTCCCTCCCATACCATATCCAGCTATGTTTGCTGGCTCTTCATTCCTTTCATTTAGCAACTCACTGAAGTACTCCCTCCATCTTTCGACTCTCTCTTGCTTCTCGGCTAGCATTCTCCATTCTTATCTTTCACACCCTTACTGTTTCCTTGCTACCTTCCCTAACTTTCTTGACTTCTTTCCAGAACAGTTCTTACTCTCTCTCCCTCCATTTTACACTCAAATTCCTTCCAAATTCCTCATCTACTCTTCTCTACTTTCCTTCACTACTCTCTTCACCACCCTCTTACTCTCCACGTACCTCGCTCGTTTCTGTCTCTCGGAATCTTCATTCCCTCTACTACCCAACCACTCTCTATATGCTTTCTTCTTTTCTTCCACAGCTATTCTTACCTCTTCTGTCCACCATGCTGTACCTTTCACTCCCCTCCCTCTTCTCCTCACTCCACACACCTCCTCACATGCTGCACAGATCTCATCCTTAAACACCTTGCTCATCTCCTCCACTTCCTCCATAACTTCCAGGTCGAACCCACATAGTCGTCTTCCACTGCTCTCCTGTACTCCTCCCTGACTTCCTCCTCCTGCAACCTCTCCACCCTCCTCACCATTTCCACCCTCCTCTCGCCTCCCTCCCGCTCTCCCTCACCCACTTTTTTTGTAACCTAACCTTACCTACCAGTACATAATGATCAGACAGACCCCCTCCAATACCCCTATACACCCTAGCATCCATTCACAGATTTCTTCATTCGTTCATCCACACATACATAATCAATCAATGACTTTCGTTCCACCACTGTCTTATCCTTCATCGTCAACATCCGTTTCCAACGTGTACCTGTGGATCATTCGTGTCGGAAGAAGGTGTTGGCTATCCACAGCCTCCTCCCCACACATACGTCCACAAGTGCACTACCATTCCCATTCACCTCTGATGGTACCCCCCACCCTCCCACCACTCCCTCAACTTTCCTATCACCCACCTTACCATTCATATCCCCCATCAGAAATATTCTTTCGTTCTTGTCAAACTTCTCCAGGCACGCCTCCACATTCATCCAGAACTCCTCTTTCTTTCTTTCAAGTATATCCTCTGTCGGGGCATACACGCATACAATCACCCACGTTTGTATTCCTACTTTCATTCTCACCCACACAATCCTTGAACCCACAGACCCATACTCTCTTACACATTCCTTCCATTTGCTACTTACAAACAAACATGCACCTTCTCTCGCTGTTCCAGCACACACACCCATTCCACATTCCCATTCTCTCACATCTGAACCTTTCCATTTGGTCTCTGTCATTCCACATACATCCAGCCTGGCATTCACTAACACTTCCAGAACCTCTCTCTCTTTTGTGCCATCATTCATGCCACTAACATTCCACGTAGCCATTCTCAGAATGTCCGAAGGCATGTCCTTAGTCGGCGTCGTCAATTTGGCCGTCCGCATCCGAGGGTCGTTGATATTTTTTTTCGCAAGCCCACCCAACCTCTTTAGTCGCCTCTTACGACATGCGTGTGTGAAAGAGTCATGGATATGCCAGCTAGCAGACGTGATGCACTAGCAAAGTTCATTTATAGTCCGATATGTCACATATTAACAGGTGATGTAGAACTAGTTAAACATTTTGCAAACGACAAATTAGCGGAGCTATGTCGTAAAGGGTTTAAATTTAGAATAGGGAGTAATAAAGTAACATGGGACATAATTTTAAAAGATATTGTTTTTTCAGTCAATAAATTAAAAGATAAATTGTTAAAAATTGCGTGCTGCAATGCGAGAGAACTAGAATATTAATTAAGTTAATTAGAAATAAAATTTTCTCGCTTAAAAATGAATTTAATCTTTCAGATTTTATAGACTATAATTATAATAAGCTTAAAGCTGATTTAATAAATTTACATAAACATTTTGTAATCACTACAGTAGATAAAGCCAGCAATAATTATAGCTTCACATGTAAGAAATTTTATCTTGAAAATATGAAAAAAGAATTAGGTATTAAGGGTAACATATTACGTAAAAATATTTGCGGTAATTCTGTTTATGAAATTCAAAATAATCTGAATATTGATAACTTAATCGATGAACATACCAAGAAAAATATAATATTTGATATTAAACTTTCTGATAAGAACAAGTGCATTGCAAAATTATACATGTTACCTAAATTTCATAAAAGACCTTATAAATATCGCTTTATTGCCGGAGCAAAATTTGCTACCACTAAAACTCTATCAGAACAAGTAGTAAATTGCTTAAAATACATTAAAAGTACTCATAAAAGATATTGTAATACCATCATGAGAAGAACTGGCATTAACTATTATTGGAGTGTTGACAATTCGTTAGAAGTTATTGATAAAATAAATACCATGCCGAAAGTTACCTCGGTACATAGCTTCGACTTTTCAACTTTGTATACCAATTTGCCTTTAGATTTAGTATATTCAGAGCTTTGCTTTATTATAGATTTGCACTTTGACAGGTTCGTTAGGAATGGTAATTATTTCATAAATGTTTATACATATTTTAATAATGCATCACTTAGCTCTACTCCCACTAGTTCTGTATATTTTGATAGAACTAAACTTAAAGATGCCCTTAAATTCCTCCTTTTCAATACTTATGTTAGATTCGGGCCGTACATTTTCAAACAAATATTAGGAATTCCTATGGGTGGAAATGCTAGCCCTTTAATTGCAGACTTATTCTTGCTTGCTTTAGAATTTAAATATATAAAAGACTTAGTTGACAGTAGCAAGAAAAATAAAATTCCAGAAAAATTAGCACTTGCTAAACTGTTAAGTAATAATAGTAGATATATTGATGATATTCTTGTTTGCAATTTGTTAAATTTTAATCAAGTTGCTAAACTTATTTACCCTAATTCTATTCCCCTCACACAATGTAACGTAAATTATAAAGTTGAAAATTTTCTTGATATAAATATAGAGATTGTTAATGAACAGTGCATACTTAAAGTATATCACAAAGTTGATGATTTTAATTTTAACGTAATAAACTTTCCTTTCCCTAGTAGTAATATCGATAGTAAAATAACTTATAATTGTTTTTATTCCCAATTAATAAGATTTTGTAAAATCTGCACTAAAGTAGATGACTTTTGGGCTAGAGCTAGGTTACTATACAGACTCTTAGTGGACAGAGGTTTTGAGGCAAGTAAATTGTTCCATAAATTTAATCTTTTTAGGGTCAATTATTGTGACTGTATTCTAAAATTTGACATCAATAATTTTAATCAAGCATTTTTAACTTGAAGTTTCTTGTATAACCTCTGCTTACTTTTTGTCTGTATTTATTGTTTATCTTTTTCTTTTTCTATTATTATTATTATTATTATTAATATTGATGATTTTTTAAATTTATTGTTCTTGTTAAAAGAGTACTCTTTGTTTAAATCTGTTGTTACTTCATATTTGGTAATTATTTCTCTTTATATTATATGTATTCATTGTCGATAGTATCAAATGCTTACTTTTGCGATTTCCTTAGTTTATTTGTGCTATAAATGTAGGTTATTTGTAGGGTAGTTATTGATAGGGGTCACTTGAAGCATGCTATGCTTACAGGTACCTACCCGATAGCACTATCGTTAGTGAGTGCTGTACTGTATTTTATATATTATTTTGTAATAGTATAGATATCTTATCAATATTTGTATTTTTTACTATTGTTAATGTCTTGTCATGTTGCAAATTTGATTTTAAATAATATTTTGACATTTAACATGTAGTTTCTTTATTCATGCAGAGTTTAGTAAAATTTGCCAGAACGTCCCGGACTTCCCAAACTTGACTACTTCCTTTAACGTGACGATAGTGCGTTGTTATATGTGCGATTGGTTTGCTTGGGAAACAGATTAACTTGCTCATGTAGTGATGTACACCCTATGTGGTGGATTGTGTTCTTTTATTTAATAATTTTCATTTTAGTAAGCGTTGTTTCCACATAGCGATTTTGATAATTTAATTTGACTTTATATTGTCCTTGTCCCAATTTTGGTTTGTTTAGTTTGCAAGTTTTACATTTTAATGTCTCTGTGACGTCACGATCTCTCCTACAGCACGACGTAGGACGAGTAGATCGTATATTATAAGATTGTAAATAAGTTAAGTTATAAAAGGCCTAATATGCTATTAAGCAATATTGCCATGGTCTTATGTAGTATATATGAATTTATCGTATATATTAATATAATTTATCGTATAGAGCAACCTAAATGCGGTACGATAATTTGGGCTCCTGGCGGTTTGCCAAGGCAGCACAGCAAGGTGTGCTTTTGAGGTACGTCAGAGCCTTCACGAACACCAACCAGTTAACATCTAATTTTCCGCCCTCAGTTGATCGTGCTTTTGTGCCTCTAATCACAATACACATACAGCAATACACACAGCTACACCATCACAACGCTCTCATCGACATCATGACTGACTGATAGATAAGCATAAATTATAATAATCATGTCCATTCCCATGTAATCATTTATTCTTTCTTTAACTTGACTCGAGTCTTGGGACCGAAGACTCGTTCCCCATTGTCCACCACCATATTGGGTAAAACGTTCTCCCTTGCCTCATTGCCACGTGGAACTATTGGTGAGTTAATTCCTGGCTAATATTAACCCTTATAACCTTACCCTATATATAAATTTATTATGCGAGACCTTTGGATATAAATTAGCTTGTTTCAGATTGAATTCAATTTAGATATAGAGTAGTTTTCATTTAGATTGATTTTATTTGATTCATTATAGCTTAGTAATATTTAACTTCCATTGATAGTTTACCACAGTTACTGTACTATAGGTAGTGCCAACGAACTTGACAATTTTCTTGACCCCTTAACTTCTCATAACTCAAAAGGGCCTAGAGCAAACTGGCTGTCAATATCCACACCTATTTCCTGGTGGGCTCTTCCCTAATGATAGAAATGTCAGCTCGATTGCTTTCATTAATTTTGAGTTATGAGAAGTTAAGGGGTCAAGAAAATTGTCAAGTTCATTGGCGCTACCTATAGTGTTATCCACTCATTACGGGGCACCTTACCTTAGCATTACTCGAAGGTTCAGGACCTTCACAATTGGGTAAAACAGAAAATCCAAAGAATCACAAGCACTATTCTCATTAGTACACCACATACCAACACCATCAAATAGCTGGTTACTGAAAGGGTTTTGTGAGTAGCCGAGTCAAGCCACCATCAGGCTTTTGCAGACGCTTTACAACTGGCTGTATATCCTTGCTGGCCCCAATCACAGTTATTACCAGTGAACCTAACCTTTGTTCAAAAAGAGAGTGCCTACATGGCAACTTAAATCAATATACTGGGTTCCATACCTTTTGATGTGTTCGCCACTCTTCTAGCGGCACCAAGGAGCGCGACGCCCCTCGTTATGGGTGGTGATTTGGTGCAGTAGACTGTTTGAAGCGACAGCTCGCTCCCTTGCGAGGATGGGCTTGTCTGGCACTTTTTGCAGTTCGACATCTAGGGCTCTCTTGAAGTTGTCTAACGAGATGTCCCTCATGTCTCTTACTCGCCGTGGGAGTTTGTTGAAGAGACGTGGGCCTCTGTGTGATAACCAGCCCTCTCGCAGAGAGCCCATAGCACCCCTGTTATTCATCCGGGGGATTTCGCATTCCCAGCCTCTCCTATCACTGAATTTCATGACTATCGGAGTATGTAGGTTTGGTACTAAACCCTCTGCGATTTTCCACGTGTATATTATTAGGTAACGTTCTCTTCTACGTTCCAGTGAGTACAGATTCAGTGCTCTTAAACGCTCCCAATAGTGTAGATGTTTTATCGAACTTATATGCGAAGTGAAATTTCTTTGTACACTCTCTACGTCATTTATTTCACCTGCTTTGTATGGGGATGTTAATACGCTACAGTATTCAAGCCGGGGTAGCACTAGAGATTTGAAGAGCGTTATCATAGGCAATTCACCGCGTGTTTTAAAAGTACGCAGAATCCAACCCGTTAGACGTTTCGCAGCCGCCACTTTGACCTGGTTATGTACTTTGAAACCCATATTTTCAGACATTAACCCTCTCACCACGGAAGGGCTCTTGAACGCCCATAAAAAAGCATATAACAGGTACCCGGAAGGGCTCTTGAACGCCCAGTGGTTGAAAGCCTGTGAGCTTCATGTGCGAGGCGTCGGTCCGACGTATGTAAACAACAGCCGGCTGGACCGACGCCCCGCATCTCCGGCCACAAGAAGGAGAGCGTCGCTTGTTCGTGTGTGCCTGTATGTTGTTGTTAAGTATCGAAAAGTAGTGTAAAGTGGCTGTTTTGGCCATAAAGTTATCTCCAATGAAATCATCATCACAACTCAACCAGTTGACTTAGAGAGCTCTACTTAATGCCATTCTACAGGTAAATAACACAGCTACGCTTGGGGATGCGCGGGAATGCGGGAAGCAGTCAGATTAACAAATATACGGTAGCCTAGCCTAGACGTTTTTTGGCCAAAACACCCGGGTTTCGAGGAATATATATATAATACATAGCCAGGGCTGGAGGGTTAATACCCCAAGGTCTTTCACACTGTCTTTCCATTCTATTATGTGGTTAGATTCTGTTAAGTAATTTGTAATTTCTTTAACACCATTATTATCTTCGTACCGTATTAATTGGAATTTTTCCTCATTGAATTGCATGTTGTTTTCCCTGGTCCACTGGAACACTACATTCATGTCTTCCTGCAGTCGGCTGTGTCCTCTTGTGTGTTTACTATCTTGCTTAATTTTGTGTCATCAGCAAAAGACGACACCGTACTGTGTCTGGTGTTGGTATCTAGGCCTATGTCGCAAATTAGTATGAGGAACAGAAGGGGGGCTAGCACTGTTCCTTGGGGCACTGAGCTTTTGACATCCGAAGGCTCAGATGTGACTTGGTTTACTGCTACTGATTGTTTTCGGTTTACGAGGAAATTGTATATCCACCGTCCGATTTTCCCAGTTATACCTTTTGCTTTCAGTTTGTGGGCTATTATACCATGGTCACATTTATCAAATGCCTTAGCAAAATCGGTGTAAATGACATCCACGTTTTTCTTTTGTTCTAGCGCTTTAAGAATGTTGTCATAGTGTTCCAAAAGTTGTGAGAGACATGATCTTCCCGCTCTGAACCCATGTTGAGTAGTTCATTTGTCTCCATGAATGTTGAAATTTTGCTTCGCAGGACTCGCTCGAAAACTTTAATGATGTGAGAGGTTAGAGCTACCGGGCGGTAGTTTTTTGGTAGTGCTTTACTCCCTCCTTTATGAAGTGGGGCAATTATTGCGATTTTCAAGCTATCTGGTATGTCACCAGTGTCTAGACTCCTTCTCCACATTATAGCCAGGGGTTTTGAGAGGTTTTCCTTACATTTCTTCATTAGGATCGAATTCCATGAGTCCGGGCCTGGTGCCGAGAGGGATGGCATGTTGGAAATGGCCTCTTCTATGTTTTTTGGACCGAAATCAATATCCAGCATCTGAGGGGTTTCCGTGGGGAAGGTTTCCATGAAAAATATATTTTGGTCTCTGATGACTTTTGTTTCATCAGGCTCACTGAATGCCATTTCATACTGCCTGCTTAAGAGTTCGCTCATTTCCTTTTTGTCCCCTGTGAAAGAGCCGTCCCCTTTGCTCAGTGGGCCGATGTTTGATGTTGTTTTAGCCTTTTGTTTGGCGTATGAAAAGAAGTATTTGGAATTTTCCTTTATACCTGCAATAGCTTTCCTCTCCTCTTCCATATGTTGTAGTTCATATGATATTCTTAGCCTTTGTTCAATTTCCACAATTTCTCTATCTATTTCGACCTTTTGCCTATCCTGTAGATTTTGATGTGTGCGTCTTTGTGTGAGTAATTTTCTTCTTCTGTACAGCCTCCTCCTTTCCCGATCTTGTTTGCTTCTTCGTTTTGTTTGTCTTGCAGGTATATGGTGGCTACAGATTTGGGTCATGGTTTCTGTTATTAAGACTAGACATTCTGCTGGTGTCAGGTTATCCATTAAATCTTCCCAGTCTATTTCCTTCATTTCTTGATTTACCTCTTCCCACCTAATGTTTTTGTTATTGAAGTTAAATTTACTGAAGGGGCCGGTTTTTGTTCTCGATTCTGAGGTTGTCTGTACACTTTCTAAGGTTGTTTTGATCTCAATTAATTTATGATCTGAGTATGTTGTGTCCGATATGTTAATGCTGTGTACTAGAGAGTCGTTGTTAGTGAAGACCAGGTCTAAGATATTGTTTTCCCGTGTGGGTTCAGCAATATGTTGGGTAAGACTATAAAAAACACAAAGTTCAAAAAGCTCTCTCGTATTAGTATTTGCTTCTCCGGTATTATTTGCCACTAACTGGTTTTCTAGTTGTCTCCATTTAATGTTTGGTAGGTTAAAGTCTCCTAGCCATATAATATTTGGTGTTGGGTTCCCCAGGGTTTCCACTTCTGATTTTATTTTGTTGAGCTGGGTTTTGAATTCTTCTCGGGATGAGTCTGGAGGCCTGTATGTAACAATAACTGCTAAATTTAGGGATTCTATTTTAACTCCAAGTATTTCCACCACTTCGTTACTGTTATTTAGGAATTCAGTACATATCAGTGAGTCATGTATGTACAAGGCTACACCTCCATGTGATCTATGCGTTCTGTCCGCCCTATGTAGGTTGTAACCAGGAATCCATACCTCACTATCTTGCTGATCTTTAATGTGAGTTTCTGTGAGAGCCGCAAATATAGCGTTTCCTTCTTCTAGCAGGCCCCTAATAAATGTCATCTCAACTAGTAGACCATTTCAACCAGTAGCTCTCAACCAGTGCCAAATCAACCAAGACCAGTGCCAAAATATAGTACTAACCTAATCTAACCGTATTGGTTGATTTGGTACTGGTTGAGAGCTACTGGTTGAAATGGTCTACTGGTTGAGTTGACCGGTCACCAATATACTGTAGTACCGTACCTATTTACTAACTCAACCTTGTAGAAGCAATATTTAATTGGCATTGTTGAGAAAAGAAATAGGGAAAAGTGCCCAGAGTTGCAATGCAACTAACTAACCTTGCTAATCTCCTCTTGTGTTGATGAGCGTGTGAGGAAATTTCTGGCACTCATGGGTGTGTCGTTGATGACCACCTCATCAATGAACAGGTCGCTAGACTTGGCCGGCTTGGCCCTCTTGCTCAGCTCAGACAACTTCAATTGTCCCGAGGCTACCAACATTGCATTCACCTAGGGAGTAAAAATAGTAGATGAGTATAGAAATTTGAAAACATAAAATAAGTGTAAATGAATATACAGTATATCTGCCCATTGACAAATCAGGATTTTAACATGGGACTATCGGTTAACCAGCTCAATAATTGTTTTACCGTATTTTGCGGCGTATAACACACTTTTTTTCCCTAAATAATTATGAAAAAGTACCCCCTGCGTGTTATACGCCGAATGCATGTTATACAAAGGACTTACGGAAAGGAACCTGTCATGTTGATAGCACACGCTATTTGCCCAAACTGTTTACAATGATCAGCTGCTTCACAACGTTACGAGATCCACGAGTTCACGATTCACGGGCACTAATATACAAACCCTTTAGTAAACAGAGACCGACGTTTCCTGAAACAGCTGACCGGTAGTAAATTATAAATAATTTTGGTAGACATTATTAGTCATATACTGTACTGTCAATATTGATTCCTACCGAATACAATAGCATAAAAAACTCAATATTGAATGCATATGACTCAGTTTGTGAAGTTTCTGATGTTAGATAATTGACGTATCATTTGCTGGTCACTGCGGTCAGTTATCTAACATTAGAAATTTCACAAACGGAGTCCTGCAAGGATCCGTCCCGTCGCCCGCACTCTTCAATCTACACATGCATGATATACCCACACCCAACGCACCCCAAATAAATATAGTTTCCTACGCAGACGACATAACACTCACATGCACACACCAAGACCCAGACAGAGCAACACTTCTCCTTCAGCCCTATCTCAACACACTACATTACTATTCAATAAATCCTTGCAGTCTGGAACTATGCCCGATCAGTGGAAGCTAGCCAACGTAACACCGATATTCAAAAAAGGCAGCAAATCCCTACCCAGTAACTATCGTCCAATTAGCTTAACCTCAGTTGTATGTAAAATGCTAGAAACGGTCATACGAGACAGACTCGTAAATCACTTGGAGGAAAATAACATACTTAAAGATACTCAACACAGCTTTCGTAAAAAACGTTCCTGTTTAACAAACCTCTTAGACTTCTTCCACGATATCCTCAACCTCTACGATGAGAGTAAAGCTGTAGATATTATATACCTTGATTTTCAAAAGGCCTTTGACAAAGTTCCCCACAAACGTTTACTGCTAAAACTAAAAGCGCATGGAATACAAGACAGTGTGTTGAAATGGATAGAAAATTGGCTCAGCGACAGAAAGTAAAGAGTAGTCATAAACGGTAAGGCATCTAAATGGACCAATGTAAGTAGCGGGGTACCCCAGGGATCGGTACTAGGAACAATTCTCTTTCTAATTTACATCAACGACATAGATGAGGGTCTCACCTGTACAATCTCAAAATTTGCTGACGATACAAAAATTGCAAATAGCGTACTCTCAAAAGAACAAGTTGACGATATGCAACACAATCTAGATAAATTGTCATGTTGGGCCCAAATTTGGCAAATGAGTTTCAACGCGGATAAATGTAAAGTATACTACATATCGGATACTAAAATGAGAAAGCAAACTATTCGATGAATGGCACTCACCTTAATGTAAACAGAGAAACCGATCTGGGAGTAACAATATCGAGTAACCTAAAACCGAGTCAACAATGTTCAGAAGTTGTTAAGAAGGCAAACAAAATAATTGGCTTTATAGGCAGGTCATTTGAGCATAAATCCAAAGAAGTTATCCTAACCCTTTACAATTCCTTAGTCCGCCCTCTTCTGGAATACTGCGTTCAATCCTGGTGCCCTTATTACCAAAAAGATATAAACAAGCTAGAACGAGTTCAACGTAGAGTTACCAAAATTATACCTAGCCTAAAGAACAAACCATACGAAGAGCGTCTTAGAGAATTAAATCTATTTCCTTTAACCCAGCGCAGATTAAGAGGTGACTTAATTCAAGTGTTCAAAATCATCAAAGGCATCGACAATATGAACTGTAGTAAGTACTTCACTATCGACCAATCTAATTACACGCAGGGAAACGGTTGCAAAATTATTGGTAAATCTTTTAACTCACACGAATCTAAGAATTTCTTCTTCAATCGAGTTGTCAACTTGTGGAATGGGCTTCCCCGAAACGTTATAGACTGCATCACCGTTGATTCATTTAAACTCCGACTAGACAAATATCTCGCATCAAACCCGCGACTGACTGCGTTTGTAAATGAATAACTTTATTTTATCCCCACCTCAGTTACTAACCCATCTGTCCCCTACTAACTTCCTAATCCTGCCACGGACATTAGTTCCAGGGCAGTAATTCCCTTTCCAATGTTCCCTTACCCACTCTAAACCACTATTTGGACACTTGATCCTCAGTGTTTTGGAGGACAAGCAACCTAGAAGGGTCACTAGATCTGTTGTTGCTTGATTTCCTTTGTACTACATGACTGGTGCACTGCAAACAGACTCAAGTAGGCCCCATCCAAGTCCACTGCAACCCTCCTCAGAAGCTGGACAGCAGAATACAAAAACACCCCGCACCTCACCATAAAAAACACCCCCCTAACACACGCACACACTCACCCAGAATCCTAGGAGTAACATATGATACTCTAATGACATTCAAACAACAAATCACAAACATAATAAATAAACTGACACCCAGACTTGACGTCCTCAGGTCACTTGCCCACACAAAATTTGGACATAACAAAGAAACTACCACCACAGTATACAAACAATACATGGCGGGTGCCCAACCCCGAAAGGGGTTGAAATAGGGGAGCTATCCCTCGGCCAAAGGCAGCTTTCTAGGGCCTTTCCTAGCTGATGCTGAGAGGATTGGGTTCTAGTTATGTGGTGATGGGCTGGTCTATCAGAGTGAGAACTGAGCGATCTCTGCCATACCCATAGCTTACTCTGACTGTTCCTTTTACTTAAATATTTTCTAGATCTCAAGTGACGGCGTCTCTTCCGTGGATTGACCTCCCAATTGACCAAGATTGGAAGCCAAAGCGTCACATTTTTCCTTTGCCCCTCAACTTTCTCTTCATAATTGCTGAGGGGCACAGGGCCCTGGGTGGGGCTTTGGTTTCCCGGGCGTTTCCGCACCCTCCTCAGCTCCCCGCCATGGAGTGGCTTCGGTCACCCAGGCTTTATTGTGGTAAGCAGGGAGGGTTCTGTGGGGGCACTCGGTTATGGCCTTGGCTTTGCTCGGGGCTGTTCGGCCAGGCAGCTTGAGGAACAACAACAAACAATACATAAGATTAGTGATGGAATATGCAAGCCCTGACTGTTTTTTTTTTTTTTTTTTTTTTTAATACAGTACGGTTGTTGTTGTTGTTGTTCCCCAGGCTGTCTGGCCGAACAGCCCCAAGGTCTCGAGCAAGGCTAAGGCCATAAACGAGCGCCCCCACAAAATCCTCCCTGCTTACCACTAACAAAGCCCGGGTGACCGAAGCCACTCCAAGGCAGGGAGCTGAGGAAGGTGCGGAAACGCCCGGGAAACCAAAGCCCCACCCAAGGCCCTGTGCCCCTCAGCAATTATGAAGGGAAAGTTGAGGGGTAAGGGAAAAAAAATGTGACGCTTTGGCTTCCAATCTTGGTAGATTGGGAGGTCAATCCACGGAAAAGACGCCGTCACTTGAGATCTAGAAAATATATAAGTTAAAGGAACAGTCAGAGTAAGCTATGGGTATGGCAGAGATCGCTCAGTTCTCACTCTGATAGACCAGCCCATCACCACATGACTAGAACCCAATTCTCTCAGCATCAGCTAGGAAAGGCCCTAGAAAGCCGCCTTTGGCGGGGGGATAGCTCCCCTATTTCAACCCCTTTCGGGGTCGGGCACCCGCCGCTACGGTACGGTACCGTACGGTAGTTTAACTAACTGAAACATAGCAAAAGACCTTGCAGACTATTCAAAACAATGCACTAAAAATCATCACAGGCTGCACAGCTAGGTCCTACTACACCTACAAATGACCTACATCAAGAAACCAAAGTTCTCAAAGTCAAAGACCACCTGGACATGAGAGGCACTCAATTCTTGGTTGTAGCCTACACAAACCAACACCACTCACTGGTGATGGGCTGGTCTATCAGAGTGAGAGCTGAGCGATCTCTGCCATACCTATAGCTTACTCTGACTGTTCCTTTTACTTACAGTTTCTTACAGTTTCTTACAGTAGATCCTCTGGAAAAAGGCAAACTAGGCCTGTGTATCCAGCTCAGTACCAGTACTTGCACTGCTGCGGTCGTTCACGGTGTTGGCGGCGGCGATAGCAGACGCAACATTTTTACTATTCTGTATTTTTGCTTTATAATCAAACATCAAATCTTGTCTTCCCCATGCTTAATCAAGATTACTTTCAAACTCCCTTATTGATTCGGAATCGACTACATACTGGGGCAGTGCGTTCCACTCATTTACCACTATCACAAAATGAGTTCTTTGCCTTTTCAAGCCTATTTCTTTCTTTGTAAATTTTCTTAGAGTGTCCTCTCGTTCTTGTTCCCTCCCGCATCAAGAAGATACCTTCACACACATCCTCATCATACTTTCCTGACACTATCTTAAAAGTCTCTATCATATCCCCTCTCTTTCTCCTATATGCCAGTGTCGGAAGCCCCAGTGTCCTCAACCTCTGCTCATAGCCCGCGTTCTTCAACGTTGATACTAGCTTGCTAGCTCTCCTCTGCACCTTCTCCACTGACTCTATTCCTTTACCATATATGGAGCCCACACCTGGTTCGCATATTCCAGGTGCGGCATAACCAGCGCTGTATAGAGATTTCTGAAGATTTCTTCATCAAGTGACACAAATGTCCTCCTTATCAGCCCTACAATTCTATTGGCTTTGTTTATCTTTTCCGCTAAATGTTCTGAGAAATTTAACTTATTGTCTATCACTACTCCTATATCCTTTTCTGCATTCACTTCCTCCATCGCTTCATACATACTGTATCCTACCTTGTCTATCTTGCTTGTCCCAATCCACATGTACTTGCATTTTCTAGATCTCAAGTGACGGCGTCTCTTCCGTGGATTGACCTCCCTACTGCCAACCTAGACGTTGGAAGATTGGGAGTCAAAGCGTCACATTTTTCCTTTGCCCCTCAACTTTCCCTTCATAATTGCTGAGGGGCACAGGGCCTTGGGTGGGGCTTTGGTTTCCCGGGCGTTTCCGCACCCTCCTCAGCTCCCCGCCTTGGAGTGGCTTGGGTCACCCGGGCTTTATTAGTGGTAAGCAGGGAGGGTTTTGCGGGGGCGCTCGTGTATGGCCTTGGCCTTGCTCGGGACCTTGGGGCTGTTCGACCAGATAGCCTGGGGAACAGCAACAACAACAACCAACACCACTACATGGCAGCACACCCACAGACACCAAGGACTATCAAAACAACACCAAGCACACGGTATCACACACAAATACTGTCATCTCTCCCTCCCTGCCCACCATAAACCAGCTTTCATAGGCACATCCATACTCATATCTCTCGCCGTTCCATCCAATCACTCATAGACAACGCTCAGCTGCAGGAACGACCTCCCGAAACCCATCCTTCCGAGTCTTCCCTTCCTCGCGAGGACAGGGCACACCTGGCCAGGCTCTTTTGATCTATCATAAGAGACTGGATGACTCCGTCGTCGACGCCTGCCCAGGATGCAACAGAGCACCCCATACTATTAAACACATCATAGAAGACTGCATTCTACACAATCACTTACTCTAACAACATAATCTACACTTCTTGAGAGCCCTGTAGGAAAGCCCGATCATGGCCATGGCCTTCCTTAGGGACTCGGGGCTGTTCGGCCAGGCAGCCTAGGAAACGACAACAACAACCAAGATTATTTAAATGTTAATTTTTAATTCTATATTTTGCCTTAAAATCTATGGTTTCATGCAATCTTCTACATTGACCTTTTACTTCATCTTTTCGCATACCGGTACCCTGTTGAAGTCTGTGACCACTCTCTGAAGTTGTTCCACATTTTCCGCCAACAGGACTGCATCGTCCGCATATACTGTATGCATGTTAAAATCTTCCATCTTTAGCAAAAGGCTTGAATGTATACTGTACGGTAGACAAAGGATTTTTTTCTAATATTCCATGTGACGTTTTTCATTGAGCAAAAACAACCGTTTGCGGGTAAAAATTAAATCGCATTCGGACCAAAGAGCCGAGTTTCGGACTTGTCTGGCTAGGTGAATGTGTATTCAGACTTATAAACTTCGGACATTATTTCAGCCTTTCAGATTTGTCCGAAAGACTGAGAAAAATTAAATCGCATTCGGACCGAAGAGCCGAGTTTCGGACTTGTCTGGTTAGGTGAATATGTATTCGGACTTATAAACTTCGGACATTAGTGTGAAGTTCGCACTCGGCCCTTTCGGACAGGGGTCTCCCCCGATTAGTCTAAAAGGGCGGGGGTTTACTGTATTTGGTTCAATAATATATAACAAATTTCGTGAAAATCAGTTCACAACTTTGAAAGCCGCCTACGCTGGTGGAGGCATGTGCTCTATTGATCGTCTACAATATTTAATCACTTCTAACTTGGATCATATTCTATCTGCTCACCAAATTTCGTGGCCATCGGTTCATAACTTGCGAGATATCTTTTTTACAGAAAATTAGACAAACTGAGGCAAAAACATAACCTTCGCCAACTTCGTTGGTGGAGGTAACAATGAAGGTCACTCTGGAAAGCGCGTACCATACCCGGTACCTCCTCCTAAGCTGGCGGAGGTATGCGCTCTACCGATTGCCTCCTCAATTTAATTACTTCTCCTTTGGTGCATATCCTATCTGCCCACCAAGTTTTGTGAATGTTGGTTCATAACTTTGTGAGCGATCTACGGTGGCAGAGGTATGCGCTCTACCAATCACCTCCATAATTTAACAATTTCTTCCTTGGTGCATATCCTATCTGGCCTCCAACTTTCATGACAATCTGTTCGAAGCATTTTGATAGGCTTATGTTGTTTACAGACAAACAAATAAACAAACAAATGGAGGCAAAAACGTAACTTCCTCCAACTTCGTTGGCGGAGGTAATTAAAATAAAGTGCCACTGTACGTAATGTATTTCATTACCACCGGATCACATTTTCTGTCACTCCTGCAGAAGGGAAGCAACAACGGAGTGCCCTGGGCAAAGTTTGAAAATAGAACTCTGACCATAATGTCTACGAAATAGATGAGATTATGTACTGTACATGTTCAAGTAAAAATTAGTACTATCCCTAAACTATAAAAGTTTTCAATTTCTGTCACTCCTGTAGAATGGGGCCTGTGGTAGGGTGCCATGGCCGACATGTTGGATCCAAATATTAATTGAAAGTATCTGTATGTACACTATATGTGTGGTTCATTAATCAAATAGAAATATCCAATCTCATTTTTCGTCACTCCTATAGAAGGGAGGTGCCCTGGGCTAAAGTTGGAAATTGGACTCCGTTATGGTCAGGGAATACAGTAGATCACGCTACAGTATACAGTATGCATGAGAATGAAATTAGTGAAGCAAAGACTCCAAAAGACAGCTGATAAATTTTCCATCTACTCCTGTAGAAGAGGCCCTAAAGTTATCTGCCAAGGTCAGAAAAGTATTTTTAAGTGCCCTCATAAAGCCTGATCAATAAACAAGAGTCTATGCATAAAGAGTTCTATGAAATATGCCTTAGCAATTTCCAAACAGGTGGCCAATCTATGAAATATGCCTTAGCAATTTCCAAACAGGTGGCCATTTAATTTTTCACCTTTACTGCAGAAGGCGCCGATTAGCGGGGCACCCAGAAAAAAATTTAAGAAACGGGCTCCGTTAAGTCCTAGAGAATATATTTGAGTATATGTGTGTGTGTAAGCTCATAAAATTTGGTTCTGTAATAACCGGGAAATAGCAAATGTTGAAAAGTGTCTCACTACTGCAGAAGGAGGCGATTTAGGGGGCACCCTGGCAGGAATTGATAAAAAGGCTCAGTTACGGCCTAGAGGATAGATCATTTACATGCATGTGTAAGGTCATTAAATTTGGTTCAGTACTGTAATAACCGAGAAATAGAAATTACGGTATTTATAAAAGTCACCCTACTGCAGAAGGTGGCAATTTGAGACACCCAGGCCGAAATTTGAAAAAAAGGCTCCGTTACGGCCTAGAGGATAGATCAGCATATACGGTATGCATGTGTAAAATAATCAAACTTGGTTCAGAAATAACCAAGAAATAGCCCTACCAACAACAACAACAACGACATGAGTAAACTTTAGAGGTCCTGCTTCGCACAGACCTAAAAAGAAAGAGAGAGAAGAACAGTGTGTATCAAGTGTGCGAATAAATGAGTTGAGTAAGTATCTGTATACTCAATTAGCCTATGTGTGCTTACTCTGTACACGCTAAGCTAAACTGTTACCTTTGCGGCCGCCTCTTGAGCAGCCTTCAGACTTGCCGCTGAAGCCGTCTCCATCATTGTGGTGGTGGACTCCAGAGGATGCTGGGTGCCACACTGCTCACTCAGGGACACTCGGCAATATTGCACTCACAGTATACGTTACCTGTCAAATATGCTCATATTAGTTTTAACACCTTGGTTAACCCCTTTAGCATGATGAACATTTTTACCTTTTATTCTGGCTAAATTAAACTATTTTGGAAGAGGGTTGTAGGAACGCTGAAAGCAGTAACAAGAAATAGGGTGGTCAGCATGGAAGTAAAGAAGTCCTTGCATAACAGTGTGGTAATCCTTCTCCTATCACTGAATTTCATGACTATCGGGTATGTAGGTTTGGTACTGAACCCTCTGCGATTTTCCATGTGTATATTATTAGGTAACGTTCTCTTCTTCGCTCAAAAGAGTACAGTTTGGCAAGGATGTAGTATTCGGACATACTGCCCGTCTTGTTTACACTACTCTCACGCTCGCAATCATGTTCCCGTCTATTTTGACTGGGATACAATAATACTGTAAGTTCACCCCCCCCCCCCCATGACTTATTGTCATCATCATATATATTGCCAGCAGGGAACAAGTAACAGAAATATTAGCCGTCAAAATAGACGGGAACATAACCTCGAGCGCACAACCTATGTAAACATGACAACCTTACGCCCGGATACTACTGTACGTCCTTCCAAACAATTTTAGTGTTCTTAAATGCTCCCAATAGTATAGCTGTTTTATCGAGTTTATATGCGAGGTGAAATTTCTTTGTACACTCTTTAAGTAATTTATTTCACATGCTTTGTATGGGGATGTTAATACGCTACAGTATTCAAGCCGCGGTAGCACTAGATATTTGTAGAGCGTTATCATAGGCAATTCACCGCGTGTTTTAAATGTATGCAAAATCCAACCTGTTAGACGTTTCGCAGCTGCAACTTTTGACCTGGTTATGTTCTTTGAAACCCATATTTTTAGACATATTCACCCCAAGGTCTTTCACACTGTCTTTCCGTTCTATTACCGTATGTGGTTGGATTCTGTTACGTAATTAGTATTCTCTTTAACGACATTATTATTTCCGTATCGTATTAACTGGAATATTTCTTCATTGAATTGCATATTGTTTTCCCTGATCCACTGGAACACTGCATTTGTGACCTCCTGTGTGTTTACTATCATGCTTAGTTTTGTGTCATCAGCAAAAGAAGACACTGTACTGTGTCTTGTGGTGGCATCTACAGTATGTCATTACATATTAGAATGTTTCTTGGGGAACTGAGCTTTTGACATCCGATGGTTTAGATGTGACTTGGTTTTCTGCTATATGAATGTTTCCGATTTACAAGGAAGTTGTATATCCACCGTCCAATTTTCCCAGTTATACCGTTTGCTTTAAGTTTGTGGGCTATTATACCATGGTCACATTTATCAAATGCCTTAGCCAAATCGGTGTAAATGACATCCACGTTTTTCTTTTCTTCTTGTCTATCTATCTATTGCCTGACGCCGTGATCCCTGAAGGGTTGGCCATAAACGAAACGCCCCCATGCACCTCTATCCCCAGTCAGTCGACGCCCGTCCTCCCAACCAGCACCGCCTTCATTTTTTTTTTTTTTTTTTTAAGAAACAATGAACGGAGGAAGGAAAAACACAGATAAAACAAAAAGGTCCATGTACCTAAAGGCATCCTCCATTCATAAAATGTTTGTAACAACTGGATTTAAACATTTGTAGATTGTAAGTTTGTGGAAAGCAATTCGAGGGAAGTGAATTCCAAAGAGTAGTAGCTCTGGGGATAAATGACTTCTGATAAGCAGAAGTTCTGCATTGTGGAGGAGAAAGTGTAAATTCATGGGCGCTCTCAGCTGCCATAGTTCTACGGGGAAAGATGTGGAGAGGCGGCACAATTGAAGCAAGTTCCTCGGAACAATTGCTGTGAAAATATCTGTAGAATAATGCAAGGGATGCAACGTTTCTTCGTATGGATAATGTAGGAAGGTCCTGTGTGATTGCAGGGTTATTGATTAATCAAATAGCTTTATTTTGAATTTTGTCGAACTGCCTCAATACAACCACTCCACTTCCACTCCACAGAGGTGAACAGTAATCCATCTGAGAACGCACATGACTTTCATATATTACGGCCAACTGCTCGTCAGTGAAGAATTCTCGAACTCTGTACAGGAGTCCCAGTTTTTTAGAGGCATTCTTAGCAATGCTTCTAACATAATGTGTCCAGCTCAAGTTAGTAGTTAATGTTACACCGAGAATGTCAATACTAGGGAAAGTGGGAATATTTACATCATTAAAAAATATATGGGAGTCAGTGAGATTCTGTCGGTTAGAAAATTGAATGTACTTGGTTTTCTGTGCATTAAAGGAAACTAGATTCTTTTGTCCTCATTCATTAATTCTAGAAAGGTCCTGGTTCAGAAAAATTGCAGTGTTTATTTTTGAATTTATAAGATCGGGTTGGGTGAAAGAATTGGTAAATGTGAAGGAACTGTGGTTTGTTGAGTCATCTGCGTAGGAATGTATTGGATTATGAGTGGTAGATATGAGATCATTGATATGAATGAGGAACAGAGTTTACTTCTTCATTCAATCCTTCCACCTCTCTCTCGGTTTACCTTGTTGTGATGTATATTATTAGTTAACGTTCTCTTCTACACTCCAACGAGTACAGTTTCAGCTCCCAATAGTGCAGCTGTTTTACCAAGTTTATATGCGAGGTGAAATTCCTTTGTACACTCTCTAAATAATTTATTTTGCCTGCTTTGTATGGGGACGTTAATACGTTACAGTATTCAAGCCGCGGTAGCACTAGAGATTTGAAGCGCGTTATCATAGGCAATTCACCGCATGTTTTAAATGTACGCAGAATCCAACCCGTTAGACGTTTCGCATCTGCAACTTTGACCTGGCTATATTCTTTGAATCCTATATTTTCAGACATTAACACCCAAAGGTCTTTACCGTCTTTCACACTGGCTTTATATTCTATTATGTGGTTGGATTCTGTTATGTAATTTGTGTTCTCTTGATAGTCCTCGATATACTGTATAAAGCCACTGGATATGAACCAAAATCACACACACACAAACTCGAAGGACGTCTGACAGTCTGAGAGAGCATGGTGATTGGTGGGCTAGCCAGCTAACCTCTCAGAGACTCGGGCCTTCCTTAACCAAAAACTGCATTATGGTAAATCTGCGCAGCTGCGCATGGCAGGTGATTGGCTAAATGGATGTGACGTCATCCAGGGAATTCCAATACCATAGGTTGATAATTTGACGTCACTTTTCAAGTAGGTACGGTAAATTGTCTAGACGATGACTGTAGCGAAGATGGTGGCGGGTCTGTTTATAGGGAGACTATTTTTATTGTAATATACATCTCCCTTAGCCTATAGCCGAATACATTTGCAACGGTACGAACATGTAAATCAATGTACAGTAATATGTGATATGACAATTCAGTAGGTCACACAAAAATTTATGAGTCTCGCGGGTATCACGCTGTAATTACTTACCAATTGTTTTGTTACTTGTTACCGACCATGGGATACAATAATAGGTTGAGCATGGCTCACCCCCTCCATGATTTAAGTTATTGTCATCATCATAGCCTAGGCCTAGTTCATATTTTTTCACCAACCAACTTTACTTCTAAACTTAATTAATGAAATACATGTGGCACTCCAAGGACTCGAACCTAGGATACTCACACTGAAATTCCGCGCATTTATGCATTACGCTATAAAGACCGCCTGGTCGTGGAATAATTTTATATATACCGGTAAAAAAAAAAAAAAAAAAAAAAAAAAAAAAAAAAAAAAAAAAATTAGACTAATTGTATAAACAAGGCGGTCGGTAAGCAAGCTAACACCATCCTTACCGGATAAATTTGTAAAAAAAAAGCAGTCAAATTTATTGTGGGTAAATCTACTGTTATACTACCCCTATTTTTAATTATGGTAAATATCCTGTTTAACCGGTACAGCCCCAGCGACGCGTCTGATGCGTCGACGATGTATGTAACGCACAGCCCCAGCGACGCGTCTGACGAGTCACCCTAATTTCTCCGACCGTAACCTCAGGTGTAGCCACTCGAGAGGGCTCAGATTTGTATGGGAACTGTGTACGTATCCCACGCAACCGTGCCGATGGTTGAAAACTCTCAAAATCCACATGGGTGCACGTGAGCGCGCAATAACCTGTTTTTTTGGGGTAATTGCCTTCAATTTTTTACTCTTGTAAAATACGTTTTCGGGGGCTCTGTAGGACTATTCTTTAAGCTTTTTGAGCAGTTTTTCGTGGTTTTTCCTTCATTCCTAACCCATTCGCTATTGTTTCTGGAATAAAACCATTTTTTGAAAACCGGCCGGGTTCTGGTGAACAAACATTACAAAACTAGCCGGGGCTCCACGGGTTAACATCAAGGACAATTTTTACATTTTTTTTAAGTGTTATTTTATGAATCCCGTCGGAAATTACAAAACAAACATTACAGTTTCTTACAGTAGATCCTCTGGAAAAAGGCAAACTAATAATAATAAGCATGTTACTTATTTCTCATAAGCGCCAATTTTTCCGAAGAATTCACTAGCGCTCGAAAAGAGAAAGAAAAAAGAACAAAAATCAATGCATCAAAAGAAGGCTCATATACAACACACATTTAACAATCACTAGCAGTGGCAAAATAGCCTAAACTCTATAGCCATCTGTCATGACACCTCTCTCAAGATCATAGCTTCTCTCAAAGAGAAAAGTCTTAAGTTGTCTCTTGAAGCATTCAACAGAACGCAGTTGTCTCATGGACAGCGGCAACCTGTTATACAACCTCGGAGCCATGTAGGAGAATGACCTCTCAAAGAAAGAAGACTGCTGGAAAGCCCTTGGTTCATCAAGACGAAAAGGGTCATTGTCATAACGCACAACTACACCATGGTGTGCCGGTGGGCGCCTGAGCAGCTCCGCAAGGTACCTAGGCTCACCAAATTTGAGAACCTTAAAAGTCACCAAACACAACTTAAATTCTATTCTTGCTCTTACTGGCAGCCAGTGCAGTTCTATGTGAAGAGATGTAGTAGGAGTTCTAGGTGGAACACCAAAAATTAGTCTTGCGGCCCTGTTAAGAACAGACTGAACTTTCTTCAAAATATAATTTGGAAGACCCACCAACAGGGCATTGCAATAATCAACACGAGAGAAGACCAATGAGTGAACCAACGTCAGGAGGCAACGTCTGGTTATAAACGGCTTCACCAAATAGAGATTTCTGATGTGCAAGTAACAACTTTTAACTATCTGGTTTACATGCTCTTTGAAATCTAATCGGGAGTTCACATATACACCCAGATTTCGAACAGAGTTGGCCGGTCGCAGCTGAGATCCACCCACATTGATGGAGAGGGCACCTACCATATCATCAGCTCTTCTATTTCCTCGGATGATGAGAATATCAGTTTTACCATCATTTAGTTTAAGTTTTCTCGCTCTTATCCACTTCTTGATATCAGACATCAACAATTCCATCTTACTCCGTATATCAACTATATTTGTGATTCTCACATAAATCTGGGTGTCATCTGCATAAAAGTGAAAGGTGACATTATGTGCACGAAGCAGAAGAGACAAACTGCTAATATAAATTATAAATAGGATAGGACCCAAAACTGATCCCTGCGGAACACCATACTGCAGGGGTGTCGAGTCCGAGACCACTTGATTTACCATCACACTCTGGGATCTACCTGAAAAGTACGACCCAAGAAGCAAGAGAGCGGAGTCACGCACACCACAATCATAAAGATCACTCAATAACAACTCATGATCCACTGTGTCAAAAGCCGCAGAGAGATCAAGCAAGACCAATAGTGAGGCCACACCATTGCAAATGTTCTCAACTAGATCATTATGTACTCTAATCAATGCTGTTTCAGTTGAATGATGCTGTCGGTAAGCAGACTGAAAAATTGGGATAGTTTCATTCTGCTGAAGTAGTGGTTGTAATTGGTCAAGTATTGCACGCTCTAATATCTTTGATATGAAGGACAGGTTGGAGACAGGACGATAGTTCAACATGTTCTCAACATCAAGTCCAGGTTTCTTTAGAGTAGGTCGGAGTAGTGCATGCTTTTCAGAATGTGGGAAGCTACCTTCAGAGAAGCACTTATTAATTATTTTGGAAATAAACTCAACTGTATGATCATAGACTCTTGGTAGCTTGGAAACATTTATGGGATCCAACGGGCAAAATGTTTTATTGAGGTTTCTTATGTAGGACGAGATCATGTCCACCTCTACTGAGTGAAAGGATGAGAGGACATTATTAGGAATGTGTCGGGGTTGGAGTACAACTGAAAGTTCTTCACCAACAGAAGCATCATCCAATTCCTGTCTTATGCGAGTTATCTTGCCAGCAAAAAATGCCACAAAGTTGGCAGCCAACTCGGCATCAGGTACAGAAGGTCTTAAGCTGACTCTTGTTTTTCCAAGTAAACTGTTTACAATTGAAGCCAACCTCCTCTGGTCGTTACCACACGAGTCACAAGTCTAAACCCCCCTCCCACAAACCCCCCCCCCCCCCTACTCCTACTCCTACAAAACCTATTTGGGGGGTAACCCACCCTACCACTCCTTGCTCCCCCCCCCCCCCACCCCTCCCCTACCTAACCTAACCTAACCTAACTTACTAGGCCTGTGTATCCAGCTCAGTGCCAGTACAGTACTTGCACTGCTGCGGTCGTTCACGGTGGCGGTAGCAGACGCAACATTTTTACTATTCTGTATTGTTGCTTTATAATCAAACTTCAAATCTTGTCTTCCCCATGCTTTATCAAGATTACTTTCAAACTTCCTTATTAATTCGGAATCGACTACATACTGGGGCAGTGCGTTCCACTCATTTACCACTCTATCACAAAATGAGTTCTTTGCCTTTTCAAGCCTATTTCTTTCTTTGTAAAGAGTGTCCTCTCGTTCTTGTTCCCTCCCGCATCAAGAAGATACCTTCACACACATCCTCATCATACTTTCCTGACACTATCTTAAAAGTCTCTATCATATCCCCCTCTCTTTCTCCTATATGCCAGTGTCGGAAGCCCCAGTGTCCTCAACCTCTGCTCATTGCCCGCGTTCTTCAACGTTGCTACTAGCTTGCTAGCTCTCCTCTGCACTTTCTCCACTGCTTCTATATCCTTTACCATATATGGAGCCCACACCTGGTTCGCATATTCCAGGTGCGGCCTAACCAGCGCTGTATAGAGATTCCTGAAGATTTCTTCGTCAAGGGATCTGCCTTGCTTAGGCCAATCGGCTTTCTGCAGACTCCCATTTTCTTATGTTCTTAAGTGACACACATGTCCTCCTTATCAGCCCTACAATTCTATTGGCTTTGTTTATCTTTTCCGCTAAATGTTCTGAGAAATTTAACTTATTGTCTATCACTACTCCTATATCCTTTTCTGCATGCATTTCCTCCATCGCTTCATACATACTGTATCCTACCTTGTCTATCTTACTTGTCCCAATCCGCATGTACAGTACTCCCTCGAATTTTGCGAGAATATGGTCGACATTGCAGGCCGCAAAATTCAAAATTGCAAATTTCAAATAACTAACCTTATGGGATTAATTGAATATGGTCGACATCTCATCATCGAGGGCCTATTTTTTGGTGATTTTCGTCCTTGTTTGTACACACATTATGACACATACACTTAATTATACATCCTACAATAAAGAAAAACACAGAAATACAGATTCAGGGGACCCAGGGCACAGGTAACACTTCAATTTTGCCCAAGGAAGTCGATTATGCGTGAGCGTGAGAACATATAGGAGTGTGGGAGAATCTATAAACAGTAAACAATGGGCCGCAGGGCGGCCCGACGTCACAACCCTCATACCCCTCCCCCCCGAAAACTAGTGCGGAAACCCTGTATCATTGAGCGCCACCCGCAACTCAAGTAATATCGCACATATCAAGTCCCGCAAAAATTGTCAAATCTTGGGTCCCGTTCGCAAATTTGAAAGACGCAAAATTCGAGGGACTACTGTACTTGCATTTTTTTGGATGAAAAGGCATTAACCAATGCTCAGACCATCCCTTCATGCCCTCCACATCTTCCTTACTCCTTACTCTTCTATACAGCTTAGTGTCATGCACATACAGGTATATCTCACTTCCATTAATTATAACTTCAGGTAAGTCGTTGATAAATATAACGATAAGGAAAAACCTGATGTCATAGCCTTACAGGAAGTAAGACCAAAAAATGCTAGAATTGAAAGGGAACTGGTGAGTATAGTTTGGAGGGTTTTGAGTTTAACGAGGGGCGTCGCGCTCCTTGGTGCCGCTAGAGGAGCGGCGAACACATCCAAAGGTATATGAGAGGAATGCTATTAGAGCAGAGGTCGGAAGAGGACTGTTTATTTATGTAAGAAAAGAGCTCAAGGTTAATGAGGTGGATATGAGACAGCAGTATTGTCAGTATTTGTGTATTGAAGTAAAATGTGCAAGAGGATCAAATCTAATTGCCTCTATATATAGAAGCCCAAATAATAGTAGGGAAGAGGATGATAACCTACTGAAAGCAATGGAGGAAATAGATAATGGAGAGAACAAATATAAGATTTTGATTGGAGATTTCAATTTGCCAAGGATCAACTGGGCAAATTGTACTACTCCAGCGGGACAGTGTAGCCTGGGAAACAAGTTTATATAGAGAAAGTGAGAGATTGTTTTTTAACGCAACATATTACAGATTGACAAGATATAGAGATGGGACGCAGGGGAGTGTACTTGATTTGATTTTTAGCAATGAGGAGGATATAGTGGAACATGTCAATGTGGATAGCCCTATACTGTAGGTTGTAGTGACCATGCCTGTATAAGCTTTAGTTGCAATATTAAAACAGAGAGTGATAATAGAAGCAATACAAAAATATACATGTAGGATAGAGCAGATTATGAGCTGCTGAGACGGTGTTTGGACATTGACTGGGGGGAATACTTGAACGGTAAATACGCTGAAGGAATGTGGATGAAAATTAGAGTCAAACTGGAGAATGCTGTATCCAAAAGTGTACCAGTAAGGGAATATAAGGATAAAACAAAATTGAGGAAAGGAACGAACCCAGAATTGCCAATGAAAAGAAAGCTTTGGACATTGATTAGAAGAAAGAAACGATTGTGGGAAAGACTAAAATTGTTAAAAAAGAACAGGGGGTCTAGTATAGAAGCTAAAGAAGTGGATCCGGAACGCAGACAAATAAACAATAAAATAAGGTGGGAGACAAGGAGGGGGGTGAAGGAGAGGGAGAGAGAGATTGCTAGAAATGTGAAGGATAATCCAAAAATATTCTGGAAGTACATTCAGGAAAAGTTAACAAGAAGAGTAGGGATCCCAGAGCTGGTAGGGGGGTTGGATGATGGAGTAGAGCGGAGACTGATAAGGAGAAAGCAGAGGTGCTGGGGAAATACTTTGGGGGTACTAACAGTGGAGTCGGATGATGCAGTGCCTACTATTCCCAGCAAACGGGCACCAGCACTAGAACTAATAGAGTTTTCCCATGCTAGGATAAGAAGGGCTATAGAAATAATGAACAGAAGTAAGTCCCCGGGACCGGATGGGATACACCCAAGAATCATAAAGGAAGGAGGTGAGATGTTAGTAGAGCCATTGAAAATGTTATTTGAGGTATCGTTTAATACAGAACAAATCCCGATGGACGAATATAACAGCTATATTTAAGAAGGGAAAGAGAAATGACCCAGGAAATTATAGACCAGTCAGTTTGACTTGTAAGTGTTGTGTGTAAACTAATGGAAACGGTAATTAGAGAAGGAATAATGGAGCATATGAAATCAAACCAACTTTTCAGTGAGAGACAGTTCGGATTCTTGCCGGGGAGGTCGACGGTACTACAGCTAATTAAGGTGGTAGATGATTGGATGCAAATTCTAGAGGATGGTGATGTAATAGACGTGGTATATTGCGATACTATGAAGGCCTTCGATAAGGTCCCACATAAAAGGTTACCGTAAAATGGGGTAACTTCGGACATTTTTCGAATGTTTTTTAACAATTGCTCCCGAGTGTAAACACATTATAATATTGGTCCTGTAACACATTATATATTGGTCCTGATGAGGTATATGCTAGAGTATTAAAAGAATGTAGGGATGAGTTAAGTTACCCATTAACATTTTTATTTAACAAGTCATTGGAGACAGGTATAGTTCCAGAAGCTTGGAAGCTTGCAAACGTAGTTCCGATCTTCAAAAAAGGTGACAAATCAATAGCATCCAATTACCGTCCCATTAGTCTTACATCAATCATAGGAAAGCTACTAGAGTCAATTATTGCTAGTAAAATTAGAAACCACTTAGATACATTTAATTTAATAAATTCTTCTCAGCATGGATTCACTCAGGGACGTTCTTGCCTTACTAATTTGCTTAGTTTTTTCTCAGAGGTATATGAAGCAGTAGATAATGACAAGTCATATGATATAATATATTTAGATTTCAGTAAAGCTTTCGACAGAGTCCCCCACGAGAGATTGATGAGAAAGGTTGAGGCGCATGGAATAGGTGGGGCGTTGTTGGGATGGATTAGGTCATGGCTAATTGGTAGGAAACAGAGAGTCAGCATAAATGGTACGAAGTCAGAATGGGGAGCAGTCAAAAGTGGTGTCCCCCAGGGATCTGTATTAGGTCCTCTGTTGTTTGTTATATACATAAATGACCTTGATTTAGGTATAACTAGTAGGATAAGTAAATTTGCAGACGATACCAAGATGGGGAGAACAATTGATTCAGATAGAGATATAGAGAGCCTCCAAAGGGATCTAGATACCTTACACGAATGGTCAGTAAATTGGCAGATGAAGTTTAACATTGACAAATGCAAGGTATTAAAGATAGGGAAGATGCATACAAATGTTAAATATAAACTAGCTAATGTGGAATTAGAAAACTCGAATTGTGAGAAAGATCTAGGTGTGTTTGTTAGCAATGATTTGAAGCCTAGACAACAGTGTATAAGCGTTCGAAACAAGGCAAACAGGATTCTCGGGTTCATCTCAAGGAGTGTGAGTAACAGAACTGCTGATGTTATCTTAAAACTTTACTTGTCATTAGTGAGACCCCATATGGATTATGCTGTTCAATTTTGGTGTCCTTATTACAGAATGGACATAGATTCATTGGAGAGAGTACAACGTAGAATGACAAAAATGATCCATAATATTAGAAATCTTCCGTATAAAGAAAGGTTGAAGAAATTAGGCTTACATTCGTTAGAGAGACGCAGAGTTAGAGGGGATATGATAGAGGTGTTCAAGTGGGTTAGTGGGATTAACAAAGGGGACATGACAAATGTACTAAAGCTCAGTGATAGCGAAAGAACTCGTACCAATGGTTTCAAATTAGATAAATTTCGTTTCAGAAAAGATATAGGCAAATATTGGTTTGGTAACAGAGTTGTAGATGGGTGGAATGGACTACCAAGTGCTATAGTGGGATTAAAAACGATAGGGAGCTTTAAGATAAAATTGGATAAGCATATGGACGAGAAGGGTTGGGTGTGAAGGGGGATCAGCAGGGTTGGGCCAATCAGCGCTCTGCAGACCCCCGTAATCCTGCGTTAATCTCTAACCGTTTTGGTAAGATGATCCTCAGGGTATTAGAGTGTTGAGCCTATAATTGGGCTTTGTAATTGGGGTTGTGTGGGACAGGGATCTGCCTTGCTTAGGCCAATCGGCTTTCTGCAGACTCCCATTTTCTTATGTTCTTATGTTATTATAGAGATTTAACTAGGTCAAGTGATGCATGGTGATAGTGCGCCGTAATCCAGGAAGCCTCCTAAAATTAACCCCTATAATAAGAGAGATATCCTTATCCTAAATGATGTCCGAAGTTTGCTTGAAAAGTTGACAACTTCGGACATAGGTGATATCTTATGGAAAATGATTGCCAAGAAAGCTGGGCTAACTCCGGACAAACGGAGGAGAACTTCGGACGTACGTTCGTGGCCTTATTTCATTCATTTTTCGGCTCCTACTATTTTATATGAATATTTTATTATTGCTGCTTATTCCTGTCCGATGTTTAAGTGGAAAATGCACAGTCAATACTTTTAGGCCTGTATAATCAGTATAGGAGGGGGATATATACGATGTTTAACATATATTCTGTTTGGATCTGTTCTCGTTAGGCAGCCGTCCGGCTGGCTCAGTTGGTAGCGTGCCTGATTCCCATCTTGAAGGTCTCGCGTTCAATCCCCGCTCAGATTGAAAAGTTTTTCTGGGATACAGCCGGCGGTTACCATCTCCCCATGAGCAAGGGGGATGGGTAATGGTCTCTGGTAGACTAAAGAAAGCCAAGCGCTTGTGAATCCTCGGAGGAGGAGATACGGGCGCTATATAAGTAACCAGAAGATTATTATTATTATTGAGCTCACTCTTAGAAAATATTGAGCAGGAAAAATAACCAATGCTGTCTAATCAATAACTCGAAAATTAACTAGGCCTAGTGAAAATATATAGGTATGTATACTATATCACTGCATATACACTTTTATGAATTTGAGCATTTTTATAGGTATAACGTATTTGTTGGTGTTCTTTCGGCAGATAAAATTTTTTTTGGACAAGATATATGCCTCTCCTAATTTATATACCGTATATTATATATCCAGAATTATCCGAAATACATAAATCGGTTAGCATATTATCAAATTTTTATGGGTTTTTGGACTCAGAGAATGATTATTTGATCTTTTACCACCATGTTAATGATGGACAAGTATTATGAATGATTTTCATAGGGCAAATAATAACAAACGATTGTTTTGTTCCATGTCCGAAGTTAGCATTTTTTTTTTTAAATACACAATCGGCTAAATGATAGTGTTCTAGCTAGAGCGTTATACAAGTGTAACAAATTTCCTTTGGTGGATGTTGTCTCTGGTAATGTTACTAAAAAATTATATCAGTCACAACATCATTCATACAAACAAATTTCTTCAGGGCGATAGAAGTTTGGCAGGGTAGCGAAAAATGTACATATTTTCGTCATATATATAATATTTTTTTAGTGTACATATACTCATGTCAGTTTCCTAGGACTTTTACATGCTCTTTCCTTTGCCATTTCTCTAAACGGATCCCACAAAAAAAACAATAAAAAGCGTTTCCATTATATAATGATAATGTTTAATTACTTATTATCGCCGATGTCCGAAGTAATCACCGCAGTACGAAGTTATCCCACTTTACGGTAATAGAGAAAGTTAGAAGCTATAATATAGGGGAGAAATGTGTGAAATGGATAGAAGCCTTCCTGAAAGATCGGAGACAGAGGGTACTGGTGAATGGAATAGGCTCGGGGTGGAGGGAAATTACAAGTGGGGTACCTCAGGGATCTGTGTTGGGACCACTACTGTTCGTTATATTTATCAACGACTTACCTGAAGTTATAACTAATGGAAGTGAGGTATACCTGTATGCGGATAACACTAAGCTGTATAGAAGAGTGAGGAGTAAGGAAGATGTGGGTTTGCTTCAAGAGATGTCGAGGGCATGAAGAGATGGTCTGAGCATTGGTTAATGCCTTTTCATCCAAAAAAATGCAAGTACATGCGGATTGGGACAAGCAAGATAGACAAGGTAGGATACAGTATGTATGAAGCGATGGAGGAAGTGAATGCAGAAAAGGATATAGGAGTAGTGATAGACAATAAGTTAAATTTCTCAGAACATTTAGCAGAAAAGATAAACAAAGCCAATAGAATTGTAGGGCTGATAAGGAGGACATTTGTGTCACTTGACGAAGAAATCTTCAGGAATCTCTATACAGCGCTGGTTAGGCCGCACCTGGAATATGCGAACCAGGTGTGGGCTCCATATATGGTAAAGGATATAGAAGCAGTGGAGAAAGTGCAGAGGAGAGCTAGCAAGCTAGTACCAACGTTGAAGAACGCGGGCTATGAGCAGAGGTTGAGGACACTGGGGCTTCCGACACTGGCATATAGGAGAAAGAGAGGGGATATGATAGACTTTTAAGATAGTGTCAGGAAAGTATGATGAGGATGTGTGTGAAGGTATCTTCACACTTGATGCGGGAGGGAACAAGAACGAGAGGACACTCTAAGAAAAGGTAAGATCCTATGTAGCGGTAGTCACCGTATTTTGTTTGACCATTAACTAAGGATCCTTATTTATATCCTCATATCTCTTAGTTATTTTCTTCACTTACCTCAACAATACTAAACCCCGATAGCTGGGGAGGGTATGAAATATATCAGGGAAAGAGAGGGGTTGAAACACGGCGATTAACTAGAATATAGCCATCTTGATTAACCAAGCCAAGACGTTGTGTATCCTTGCTTGTGATTGGTTGTTGATTATCGTGACGTCATCAGCCAAGGCGGGCCTCAGCGATGACGTCATTCCAGCCCTCGGCCAACATGTCGTCATTACACCCACTTAATCTAACATCAGCGGTGTATATGTTTCACACAACGTGTATTATAATGTCATTAGTGCACTGTGTAATTTGCGTCTTGATATTCAAACCGTTTCTATTTATCAATACTAATTAGTATCCCCCACCCCTGTATTTGCCTCGTGAACGGTAAGGTTAATGTGTGAGAGGGGTATCGTCCCAAGATAAAGTGATATATTGGTAATTATAGGGAATAGGCTCGCACCCTTATTTTTTATGTTTTTTCCTCCAGATTTTGAGAAATGAGTGTAGGCCCTATTCATGGTCTTAGTTATAATGCCAATGTTGGATACACGATGGGCTGAGGGGGGGCTTTGCCCCCCCTCACCCCCCCATGAATGATTGAAATCGTCATCTATGTTGCCAGCAGGGGGTAAATATTGATTATACTGCATAAAGAAGGCGTTTGTAAACAGTGACTGTCCGAAAGAGCTCTGAGATTTATTAGAATGGGCGTTTTTTCGGTTCAATATTAACCCTTCAACCCCGGGTGGTACACGTGTGTACCATTATGTTTTGACCCGAGGAACCCGGGTGGTACAACATTGTACCATTGCTTGCGTATGTGCTTTCGAATGGCGCGCGTAAACATTTCGTTCCGTGGTCGCTAGGTGACACCACCAGACACCATGTACGCCACCAAAACAGTCTCTACCCTGCCGCCAACATGGATACTAGCCCAAAAAGTGATTCCCCTGTGTCCGATTCCATGCTCCCTTCGACGCCTGCCCAGGTTCGTCGCGCCCTAACGCAAAGGCACGTACAAGATGCGTTGACTCCCGGAGGTATTGAAATAGCTTTGAGGAGTTATGAACGTGGTGAAGGACAAAATAGTGTTGATGACTTGGGCAGTGATAGCTCCGAGTCTTATCAGTCGCACTATAGTGAAGATTTAGACGATCTAGACGAAATTCATCAAAGAGACGCGCAATTTGTTGGATTTGAGCATGACGATGATAGTGATGATAGTACTGAACGTGATATAGTTGTGCAAGGTGATGAGAGTGTAGTGAGAGTGAGCGAATGGGACAGCACTAGGTCGACTGCCAAGTTTAGGTTGAGTGACACGACACCTAGCCCTTCGCCAGCTAAATCCCCATTCAAGATACGTTTTTATAAGAAGCAAGTTCTTGACCAGGCGGCCGTGGCAGCCAGGAAAGAGGCCCTACAACTTGGTGAGGGAGCAGTGCGTGAGGCTGAGCATGAGGTTGACCCGCCATTGTCTTCCTTATCTACCCACGCCACCCAAGTTGCCCCAGGCGCCCGCCATTCTTCCCCACCACCACCAGCACTGCCTAGGGTTGAGGACCCCCCACTTTCGGCCTATTTACCCCCTATTTCCCCCGAGAGGAGACATACTACTAAAGAAAAGGGAAAAGGGAGAAAATATGTGAAAAAAGGAGCTACAAGTAGGCGCTCTTTGTTCGAGGCTCCCGCGGCTTCCATCCCTGCCGGTCCCAGCCATACGCCCCCGCAACTTTCCCCAGGGTCCACCCCACCTCTCCAGCCTACAACAGAGGTTCCTGATGATGTATTTGACCTCACATCCCTACCTGCACCTACAGACACTGAATCAGTGCTGTCTACGACTCGTCGTAGGCCAAGGAGCCCCGAACCTCTGCATGAAGATGACAGAGCCTCACCTGCCACTCCTTCCCCACCTCGCCGACCTACACGCCGCCCACGCATCATTCGTTCCCCGCGAGATTATGAGGGGGGGTCTGAAGATGAAGGGCACCTCACAGATGACTCTGGCCATGATTACATGGGTCCACCGTCAGGGCAAGATGACGGCTCTGACGACAACGACGATGACTTTATGGACATCGACGACCCTCAACCCAGACGCTTGGCCCAGGGCCGTCGTGCTCCTGGCCGCCCTAGGGTGCACGCCGCCAAAGTTCGTGGGCGTGCTGCCCCAGCTGCAGCTCCTCGTCAGCGTCGCCAGCAGGACCCATTTTATATTTTCAACTGGCAGGATGTGGCTGCTGATGAAGTGAATGACCCTGATGTAACCCCTTTTGATGAGGTACAGGAGGGTTCAGGAGTTACCCCAAGTTTTCCCGCAGGCCCCAATGCTCCACCATATGAGCTTTTTGAGGCATTTTTTGATAAGGAGGTTACTGAGTTTGTCATAGAGGAGACAAACAAGCACCACCAAATCCAGGTGAACTTTTTTGGCAAGGTGACCAAGGGCCACATGAAGCGGTGGACCCCAGTGACTCATCCCGAGTTCATGGTGTTCCTGGCAATCACCATGCTAATGCCTCATGTAAAGAAGCACAGGTTGGCTGACTATTGGATCACCAAAGATCTGATATCCACCCCTGCCTTCGGGAAATACATCTCTCAGGACCGGTACCTCGACATCCTCGGAGCGCTCCATCTTGTCACCAACACCGACATCATCTCTCTGACAAGCTGTGGAAGATTAGGACGTTGTACGAGATGATGCGAGAACGTTTCACGTCATACTTCACGCCCTTCTGCAACGTCTGTATTGACGAGTCACTTGTGCTGTTCCGGGGAAAGCGGAGCTTCAGGCAGTACATCCCCTCAAAGAGACATCGCTTTGGTATAAAGTTCTTTGTGCTGTGCGATTGCCAAACTGGCTATGTTCTGGACTTCCTGGTCTACAGCGGGAAGGAAGGGGACGTGGAAATAGACCCCCTCATTGGCTTTGGCGGAGCAGTGGTTCAAGCCATGATGAACCGGTACTTCGAGAAGAATCACGTCCTCTACACGGACAACTACTACACGTCCCCCACTCTCTCAAAGTACAGTAGGGTCCCGCATAAAACGAGTCTCGATTAAAACGACCGACCTAAAATATTAATATTTAATTTTCGATCAGAACGAATGTGATCACATAAAACGAGTCCGCCGCCAAAGTGGGGCAAATCCGAGGAGTTTTCATATAGAGCGCCGAAATATCGTACAAAACGTACGAAATATCGTTCGATTTGTACGAAAATTTTCGCTTACAGTGAACATTGACGATATTGCGCCACCAAAATGCTGTGTTCACATAAAACGAAATCGCATAAAACGCCCTCGTTTATCGACCATAAACTAGTTTTATGTGAGACCCTACTGTACCTCCATCAGCGCAAGACGGGGAATGTAGGCACAGTTAGAGCGAAAAGGAAGGGCATGCCAACTTTCCCTCCTAAAACCAAGAAAGGCGATGTCTTCAAGAAGAAGTCGGGACCCATTCTGGCTATCCACTGGCACGACCAGCGGAAGGTCAACCTCCTGAGCACCGTCCACAAGGGGGAAATGGTTGAGACTGGCAAGGTGGATCGCCGCACCCAAGTCAGGGTGACCAAGCCCGATGCTGTAATGGACTACAACATAAATATGAGGCTGGTGGACAAGTCCGACATGCAGATAGGCTTCATCGACTGTCTGCGTACCTCGTGCAGATGGTACAAAAAGTTCTTTCTGCACATGGTGGACATGTCAATGCTGAATGCCTACAATATCTACAGGCTTCGGAATCCGCGCACACCCAGGAAGTTCAGTAGCCTGCGGAGGTTCCAAAAACAGGTGTTGGTGGAGCTCCTGGACAAGTATGCTATGCCACAGAGGGCAGTGGCACAACCTGGGTGCCCCGTTCAGGACCGCATGCAGTGTGCACAGTATCTAAATGTGTACAAGCTCGGTTACCTGCCTCTGGATCGAGATGGAGTCACCATTAGCAGAAGGCGGTGCCATGTCTGCTGGAACAGCCAGGTGAGGCCGAGGAAGCAGAAAAAGACCACCATGCAGTGTGTGGAGTGCCAGGTGTCACTATGTGCTATACCGTGCTTTGCTGAGTACCACACCAAGCAGGAGTACTAACTAATAATCATAGTGAAAGTACCAAAGACTGACAATATGTATGTATATAGGCAACAAGTGGAAATAAAACAATGTATTGTGATAAAAAAGTCATGTATTATGAAAACATATATAAATAAGTGAAAAAGACACAATAAATTGTATATAATACGTTTTACAAAGCATATAACTAAGTGAAAGTGACATGACATAATATTAGATGGCCAAAGTATAATAAACACCTGTGATAACGAATAATCACTGCCTAATATAACAATAACCTACCTCAATTACTAATAAAATGTACCGTATCAAGTGAAAATGAGCATTATCAGTGACAGTGACACTCTCTAAAGCATATTTATCAAAGTGAAAATGACACAACACCCAATACTTGATGGGCAAAGTACAATAAACACCTGTGATAACGAATAATCACTGCCTAATATAACAATAACCTACCTCAATTACTAATAAAATGTACCGTATCAAATGAAAATGAGCATTATCAGTGACAGTGACACTCTCTCAAGCATATTTACCAAAGTGAAAGTGACACACGAACTAATATTAGATGGCCAAAGTATAATAAACACCTGTGATAACGAATAATCAGTGCGTAATATAACAATAACCAGCCTCAATTACTCATAAAAACTACGGTATCGAGTGAAAATGTGAAATATTAGTGACAATGATAGCCTAATACACATATTTTATATAATTGGACTCCAAATAACTATAATAACATCACTATCAATAAATAAAATCGCCTCCGGGAGGTAAAAACTCTGGCGCGACGAGTGGCTAAGTGCGCAGTAGGTTAGCCAAGCCGGGGCCTGGGCCAAGGCGACGCATCCGAACGCGGGAAGATTTTCCCGCATAAAAATCACTCCACTTCCCGCGCTCGCCATTATGCAATCACTTGGGCTAGAGACCTCTACCCAACGGCATTCTACACATGAAGGTTTGTGCAATTTTTTTTTTTTTTTTTTTTTTTTATAACTTTGTGTCATGTATTTCAGGAGTAACAGGTGAATCAACATGGACCAAAATTCCTCAAAACCCCCGGTCACAGAGTACAGTCACGATCTACCCTAGCCGGGGTTGGAGGGTTAAGGAGACGGACCACAGCTATTTTCAATGATTGTATTTTTGTGGATTTGTTATTTATATAATTTATAAGGTTTCTATAGGCCTATTACAATTTTTTCATGCAAATTAAGGAAAATATCCAGGAACCTGGCCAACTTTTATTTCGTGAGTTTTTTTGGGGGGTTTTAGCTAGTTTTCATCATTATACAGTGGTTGTCATTAATTAGAATCTCCGGAAAAAAGTTGTCCCCATTATCCAACAATCTTAAGATACGGCCCCCGATAGTGGGGAGGGCTATGAAGTACAGGGAAATTGAGGGGTAAAAGACGAAAATAAGGGGTAATATTAGCGTAACCTAACAACCTTACCTAACCTAACCTAGTATATTAGGTGGGGGCTGCCGGGGCGCCCCCACACCCCCGCTGGTTTGGTATTTAGCCTAATTCATAAAAGATTGACGGTCGGCAAAAGAGTTAATTATAAGAGTGAGAGAACTCTATTTCTTATTGCTAATCTGCCAACCTCTGCGTCATTTGAGTCTGAAGGGGTTAAGTGGGCTAAGAGTTAATGAACATGGCTAAATTGCAGATAATGTTTCAACATCACTTTTTCTTTGATATAATTCAGGGCCTCTGCACCTATATGGGTTATTATTGACGAAGTAAGTGAAGGAAATAAGTCTGTATTGAGGATATATTGAGGATATAAAGAGGACATTAAAGATTCCGGAAAAAACGTTTTCCCCATTATCCAACAATCTTAAGATACGGCCCCCGATAGTGGAGAGGGCTATGAAGTACAGGGAAACTGAGGGGCAAAAGACGAAAATAAGGGGTAATATTAGCGTAACCTAACAACCTTACCTAACCTAACCTAGTATATTAGGTGGGGGGCTGCCGCCCCCACATCCCCGCTGGTTTGGTATTTAATTCATAAAAGATTGACGGTCGCCAAAAGAGGTAATTATAAGAGTGAGAGAACTCTATTTCTTATTGCTAATCTGCCAACCTCTGCATCATATGAGTCTGAAGGGGTTAAGTGGGCTAAGAGTTAATCAACATGGCTAAATTGCAGATAATGTTTCAACATCACTTTTTCTTTGATATAATTCAGGGCCTCTCCACCTATATGGGTTATTATTGACGAGGTAAGTGAAGGAAATAAGTCTGTATTGAGGATATTCATTTAAGATTCTGTGGTAAACGTAGCCTAGGCTTGGACCCAAATAACGACGGTATAAAACCCTTACCCTTGGTGTACTGGACAATAATGGTCTGCAGCCAAATTAACAAAATGCCGCTGGAAGCTCCGTTGGTAATCCCGTTAAATAGAAGATGTTGTAGGTGTTTTCATAAAGCAAAAACACTTCACTATTCATTGAACAACAGTTCCACCATTTCAAATATGGCCGACTGGCCCGAATCCGAGAGATTATAAACACCAAGGATAATAAATGAATCAATGTGACGTCGTAGAGGGATTGAGAAACAAAAGAGGCTCATTATATGGACTGACGTGTATTTCTACACCCGTTAAAATGTCGCGAGAATTTGTGACGTCCCCGTCTAGACAGTGACGTACTCCCACAACAACCATTCATATGCCATCATCGCTCGTGACGTCACACCCAGTTTATTGACCAATAGAATATCAGTATACAACTCGACTCACCTCCACTCGTCGCCCACCAGCTGAGCTGGGAAATTGTAAAAGTGAGTCCACAGATGCCCTCTAATTATTCATTTACCAAGTATATTTTCCATTTATAGTATACTACGAAGCAACATACATAATACATATATATGTACAAACAACAAATATGCTATAACACTGCCCAGTTCTTGAGATATAATGCATGCCGTTTCGCAGGAATATACCTAAGAAAATTTACAAAGAAAGAAATAGGCTTGAGAAGGCAAAGAACTCATTTTGTGATAGAGTGATAAATGAGTGGAACGCACTGCCCCAGTATGTAGTCGATTCCGAATCAATAAGGGAGTTTGAAAGTAATCTTGATAAAGCATGGGGAAGACAAAATTTGAAGTTTGATTATAAAGCAAAAATACAGAATAATAAAAATGTTGCGTCTGCTACCGCCGCCGCCAACACCGTGAACGACCGCAGCAGTGCAAGTACTGGTACTGAGCTGGAGATAAATCTACAGTTATACTACCCCTATTTTGTGGCTATTCTGTTGATACTCATGAGTTAATATTATTAGTAGTAGGCTTAGTATGGTTTGATGATGTGCGGAAATGTATATTTGACTTAAAATAGATACATTGAAGTATTACAAACCTTCGCGAACCCATAAACAGGGATCGTGAGCTGGGTTTAGACCGTCGCGAACCCATAAACAAACGTGAGCTGGGTTTAGACCGGTCGCGAGACAGGTTAGATTTCGGTTAGGTTAGGTTAGGCTAATGTTAAAAATACTAAAATGCAATGGTCCTCTGTATTAAACAACACTGTATATCAAATAAAAAATAGAAAACAACAACAAATTACCTGAAAAACTTGTATCTGGTTGATGATAAATTTTTATCAAAATAAGTTTTTTTCCAGTTTCCGCGTCTGCTGAACCATCCAAAATCACGCTAAAAGGCGTGTTTTGAAGGGGGGAGGTGGTGGGGTGTTGTTGTTGTTCCCCAAGCTGCCTGGCCGAACAGCCCCAAGGCCCCGAGCAATTCCAAGGCCATAACCGAGCGCCCCCACAGAACCCTCCCTGCCGACCACAATAAAGCCTGGGTGACCGAAGCCACTCCATGGCGGGGAGCTGAGGAGGGTGCAGAAACGCCCGGGAAACCAAAGCCCCACCCAGGGCCCTGTGCCCCTCAGCAATTATGAAGAGAAAGTTAAGGGGTAAGGGAAAAATGTGACGCTTTGGCTTCCAATCTTGGTAGATTGGGAGGTCAATCCACGGAAAAGACGCCGTCACTTGAGATCTAGAAAATATATATAAGTTAAAGGAACAGTCAGAGTAAGCTATGGGTATGGCAGAGATCGCTCAGTTCTCACTCTGATAGACCAGGCTGACCAGCCCATCACCACATGACTAGAACCCAATCCTCTCAGCATCAGCTAGGAAAGGCCTTAGAAAGCCGCCTTTGGCGGGGGGATAGCTCACCTATTTCAACCCCTTTCGGGGTCGGGCACCCGCCCTGGTGGGGTGTATTGGGGGAGGGGTAGTATAACTGTAGATTTACCGAGCTGGATACACAGGCCTAGTTTGCCTTTTTCCAGAGGATCTACTGTATGAAACTGTAAGAAGATTAGCAATAAGAAATAGGCCTAGTTCTCTCACTTTTATAAATACCTCTCCAAAATTAGTTTTCTGCCCACATCTAACTCATAGACAACTGCAGAGGTTGAAGTAACTAAACTAAAGGTTTCTAAATACCCCTGATGGTAACAAACTAACAAAGGCTTTAAAGTATCCCCAATAGGCTCAAAATAGAGTCCTATGTCGGAAAGGGTTAATAGTGAAATTTTCCAATAACTCTGGACATTTTATAGCCTAGGGTTGTTGTTATACAGATAACGCTAAACCTATTAGGACCAACAGAATAGCGACAAAACAGTGGTAGTGAAGGTGTAGATTTAGGCTATCCAAATAACGGTAAAATTGGGTAAATTTCTATAGGCTAATTGCACCTAGCCTATACGAGCTAAAAAATATATTATTGTATTTAACAGGAAGGTACGACGAGGTAAGTGATGTGGTATAGGTGGCAATACGCGGAAATGGATTATAAGGGCATTCCGCCCCCTCTGACAAAAGTCTATCAATCTAGATGTGACACGGATTGGTAAGATTAGTAGTAGTGGCCTAGTGGGCGTACCACTACCGACATACAGCACAAATCATCTATAAAACATTAACCTAACCTAGTACTACATGAATACTAGGTTAGGTTAATGTCTTATAGATGATTTGTGCTGTAGCCTGTAGGCTATGTCGGTAGTGGTGTCACTGGTACGCCCACTAGGCTACTCCTAATCTTACCCACGGAATTTTACATGGTTTCAAAGAGACATTAACCTAACCTAACCTAACGTAAGGGGGTAAGGGCTTATAATCCATTTCCGCATAGCCTATTGCCACCTAGGCCCTATACCACATCACTTACCTCATCATACCTTCCTGTTAAATACAATCATAATTTGTTTAGATCGTATAGGTGCAATTATACCTATACCCGTAACCCAAATAACAGCTGGCCGTGGAATAGGCCTAGGCCTATTTCGTAAAAAATAGCAGTAAAATTCGAAGCGAACTTAACTGAGAGTGTGCAACTTAAGTAAACAAATCCATTAGGCAGGAATCCCCTAATCGAGTTGTAGTGTACAATACGATTAGGCTATGCTACGATACCTAGGCTAGGCCTATAGGCTTATAATTATAGCCTAGCAATATGCTATAGGCCTAACAGGCCTATTAGCCAATATTATCTTTGGACCTAGGCAGCCTAGGTCCAAAGATTATATAGGCTATAGCCTACCCCAATAATACTCAGAAAGCACTGTAGCTGTCACCTGTGACCTGTGTAATAGCCTAGTAGTAGTGGTGGCTCGGAAATTAGGATAGTTAATGAAGTAGCATCACCAACTTCACCCCCTCGTCATCTCTCCCCGATACTAACTTCTTTTATGTTTATATTGTCCTTCTTCACGTATGTACTGCTCCGCCAGTCATGGCTTGGACACCTACTCATGTCCAATTAAACGAGTTAGTAGATTAATACATTGAAAATACAGGTAAATTGGCGTTAAAGTGTCGCCCTCCGTCGTGATCTTTTTCACTAGATCTTGTTTTCGCTTCTGGATCTATAAACGCTCTGAGAGTCCGAGAGACGAGAGTCCAAGTCGAGGTCTGGAGATGAAAGGTTGTAACGTTTATTAGTCCGGAATGCATTCTTGTATTTATAAAAGGGTTTCCATTATTTTATTATATTAATTTAAAAAAGAGTATAGAAATTCACTCTGCCATGAATATTAAATAAAGATAATTTGCTATAGGCCTACAAACCATATAAGAAGAAAGCACTTTGTTATGCCCTGTTTTTCTACAGGTTTAACTTGGGTAATGTGAGTTCTGAATGACTGGGTATAGAAGGCTGCATGCACAATACAAGGTATGAGGAATAGAGAACACAAAATAAACACACGGTAACACGACACAAGTTCACGTTTATTGAAATAAAGAAATTAAGAGCATAGAAAGATAGTTATATTCGCACAAAACAAATGATAGAAGGGAACTGCTAGCATTAGCGGATCTGGATGGAGCCTAGTCTCCCACTTCCAACGTTCAGGTATATTCTTCTGATCACGGGTTTAATTAGCAAGTTTTTATTTTACTGGAAGACCTCAATATATTCGTATAATTCAATGTCACTGATTTGACCTCTTGCTGGCTGGTCGCGTGCCCAAGTAGAAGCTCAGTTAGGATTAGACACGCGTATATTGTAGAACACGGAAATCTCTAGTAACCTCATGGGGGTACTGAACTAAGTTTGATATTCTTAACCCGGGAGCTGCGGGGAGACTCTTAAGAGTTCCCCCGGCGCACTGCGGGTAGACTCTTAAGAGCAGAGACTTTGAACACGTACCAAAACCGCGCGTTTATAGCCAGGCGGCTGAAAATTGGTGTGGGTATTGTACTACATGTCAACTCTCGATACCACCCCGCCAAACGCTCGCCCCGCACTCGTGCAAGCACCACCGCGCCAGTAACCACGCACTAGTCATGGAGCCTACACGTCCCTCACGCTCGCTCCCTGATGACACAACCAGCCCTCCTTCTGGTGGTGTTAGCCGCCGTGGAAGGCAGAGGGTGGCTGCCAAAGACCCTAGCTACCAGTACGACACGCCCTACAGCTCAGAGGACGAATCACCAGCACCAAAAGCACGTAAAACACGTGCAAGCAGGGCAATGGCACAGAGGTCATTGGTCTTTCGGGACACTGCCACCACGACCCAGGCCACTGCAACAACCACTACCACCACCACTGCCACCACTGCCACCCCTGCCACCCCTGCCACCGGTACCAGCGACGCAGGAGGCCGCCCTAGGGCTGCATTACCTGCGGGGGCAGGAAAAATTAAAGGCACGGGCGTAGGGAAGAGAACCCGTACGCCAGCCACAGTGCCCCTACCACCACCACCACCACCAGCCGCCCTGGCCCAGCTGCCCCTGCTGCCCCTGCCGCCCCTGCCGCCCCTGCCGCCCCTGCTGCCCCTGCCGCCCCTGCCGCCCCTGCCCAAGGAACAGGGAAGGGGAAGGGGAAAGGGAGAGGGAAAGCGACTGGGAAAGCGACTGCTGGCCCTGGTGTCCCTGCCGCCCCTGCCGCCCCTGCTGCCCCTGCCGCCCCTGCCGCCCCTGCCCAAGGAACAGGGAAGGGGAAGGGGAAAGGGAGAGGGAAAGCGACTGGGAAAGCGACTGCTGGCCCTGGTGTCCCTGCCGGCCCTGCTGCCCCTGCCGCCCCTGCCGCCCCTGCTGCCCCTGCCGCCCCTGCCGCCCCTGCCCAAGGAACAGAGAGAAGGGCGACAGGCACCACCATCATCTTGCCATCAAGGCCACGCACCACTGCTGCCCCTGCCGCCGCCGCCCCTGCCGCCGCCGCCGCCCCTGCCGCCGCCCCTGCCACCACCTCTGCCGCCGCCCCTGCCACCACCTCTGCTGTCCCTGTCCATAAGACTCCCGCACGTGCCAAAGTGACCCGGAAAAATCTTACACCATCTAAGTATGCCGCCCTGCTGTTTGATGGTGATTCGCAGGACATTGGCAGCCCGGGTTTCGACGACGAAGCCCTAGCACGGGACCAAGGGTGGGGGGATTTGGGAGTGGACAGTGGGAGTGAGTCCGACGTCGGTGACGAAAACGAGGAAGGGCATCGTCTGTCGAGTGAAGAGGAGGGTAATGATGATGAAGTGCTGTATCGCGACCATGGAAGCGATATTTCAGACGCAGAAGAAGACGCAGACGACATTCCGATCCCTGGCATGCCTTCGTTCGATTGGTCTGACGGGGTCAATTTTGTACCTGACGTGCCCCAGTTCAATCCTGGGACGTCAGGAACAACTGACAACTGGCCCTGTGATGATCAAGCGAACGAAAGCGACTTCTTCCTCGCTTTTTTCGACATGGAGGTAATGACGTACATCGTTGCCCAAACAAACGCCTACTACAGGTGGGTGTTTGGCAGATTGGACGTCCTTTCTCCAAAAGCGAGAATACGAGGCTGGGTGGATACGACTGTGGCAGAATTTCTGACGTTCTTTGCCTTGTTGTTCCTCATGCCTCTGATCAAGAAGCATGTGTTGCAACACTACTGGAAGCACGACCCTCTCATCGCCACCCCAACTTTCAATAAGTTCATGACTCGTGACAGATTTTTGTTGCTGCTAAGATTTATGCACTTTGCAGACAACGAAAATCCTAACAGGATTGACAGGATATGGAAAGTTCGGGATGTGTTCACCATGTTGTTGGAGAGGTATAGGAAATACTTTTACCCCTTCCTCAATTTGGTGATTGATGAGTCGCTCGTGCTCTTCAAAGGACGTCTTGTTTTCAAGCAGTATATCCCCTTGAAGAGGCATAGGTTCGGAATCAAGCTCTTCGTGTTGTGCGACTGTGAAACTGGAATAGTGCTTGACATGATCGTGTATACAGGCACTGACATTGACATACCGAAAGCCGCTGCCAATGACCCCATGGGCATGTCAGGTGCCATCGTCAGGAAAATGTTGGCACCTTACCTGGGCAAAGGCCACATCATCTACACTGACAACTGGTATACTTCTCCTGCTCTCTGCCAGTTTCTTTATGACAACCAAACGGGGTCATGTGGGACTGTCAGAAAGACAAGAAAGTTTATGCCAAAGTTCACAGGTGATGTCATTCCTCTCACAGATGCCTCCTCCAGTGACACACCTTCAGAAGACGACCTGGCCAAGGAACACCGCGAGAGGCATGTGCGAAGAAGGCGACGAAAGGGGCAGAAATACAAGCAGCTCGAGAAGTGTGGGAAACTGATAGCCCTGAAGTGGAAGGATAAGCGAGACGTCCACCTGCTTTCCACCGTCCACACAGGTGCCCAGGTGGATTCTGGCAAAATCCACTACCGAACCAGGAAGACAATCTACAAGCCCGACATGGTAGTGGACTACACCAAAAACATGCGCCTGGTGGACAAGTCTGACTGTCAGCTGTCAGGTGTGAGTGTCTGAGGAAGACTGTGAAGTGGTATCACAAGCTCTTCCTCCACCTAGTTGACATAACGATGCTGAACGCCTACAACTTGTGGTTGGTGAAGAAGGATATGGCCCCAAACCAGAAGCTGAAATTCCGGGAGTTCGTGTACAACGTCTCCTACCAACTCCTGGAGAAGTATGCCACCACCACTCACAGACGTACGGCATGGCGTGGGGATCACGTTCCTGACCGCATCCAGCTGGGTGTCGAAAGACACTACACAACCAACACCGAGCTGATTGGCACTCGTCACAGGCAGGTGCAGTGCACCGTCTGCAGCTCCAGTGTGAGGAAACCCCATGTGACCAAAAGAGTCACCTCAATGTGCGCCGAGTGCAAAGTTGCACTCTGCCTGGGTGACTGCTTCAGGGACTACCACACCTTCAAGAACTACTGAGTGTCGGCCCCTGCCCTGCCCTGCCCTGCCCTGGACTCGCCCCGTGCCCTGCCCTGGACTCGCCTCCTGCCCTGCCCTGCCCTGGACTCGCGCCCTACCTTACCTGACCTGACCTAATTGATCACGCTACCTCATAATGTAACATATATATTATATAATGTATAAGTTCCAAAGATGTCCCTGTGATATAGCTTTTACATTATATAATTGTATGTTTCATTATTTAGTTTATAAGTTTCAAAGATTTACATGTAATATGCCTTATTTTTTTAGTATATCAATATATATGTTTGTTATTAGCCTAAGTAATGTGTATATAATTATTTTCTTACCTCAAATGAATTGTACAAAAATAAATATGTTTCAATAAATCATGTCAAACCTACTATGATAATAAAATAAAACAATAAAAAAAGAAAAAAAGAAAACAAGGTCATGTCATTGTATTCTTACAATATGATATATTCTATGAATATTTCATATTGTTTGAATACAATGGCATGATCTTGTAAAAAAAAAAATTTATAAAAATTTTTCTAGACAATATAAAACCTTCCCCATAACCCCCTCCTGGATTCGATCCCACTACCCTACGACACTTTGAGTTTTCCAGTCCGCGACCTTACCACCATGCCACAGGAGCTCATACCAAATATCACTCAAAACTTCGTGTGTACAATCGAAATGACAATATACAAAAAAAAATGAATTATCCCACCAATTTACGTTTGTAAATTGATGGGATTATCAATTATATCATGCCAAGGTTTATAATAGTTTGTCTCTGTCAAGAATTAGTAATTATATAACTTTATTCTGTCAAAAATTGCCCAAACACTCAGCAAAATTGCCCCTCTCAGTGTGACTCCACTCATTTTCACACGGTCAGGCGGTCACGAGGTGACCCTTGCCGCTCCTTGATTCTCCAGCTACAGCAGCTCTGTCTGGGAACAAAATTGGTATAAATACAATAATGGATAAAATACTCTTCACAAATACATTTGTATTGTATAATATTGTAAATAAAAATGAATAATAACTGTGTGGGTGTCGAAAATTGCTCAACCAGCTTTCTTATGTCTCGCCTACGCGCGTATATTGGATTATACATAGTCATGACTGTCATACAAATAATTGCAGTAGGTCTCGAATATACATTTAGATTGCATATTACTTCGAAATAAATAAGTAAACGTTTCTCTGGTGGCAATCTACCCTTTCGCAGGTGTAAGGAGACACCAGTCTATATTTAGCCCTCTATCACAACAGGCAATCTGCCTGTGTTGACTCAGCACCGTCGCTGGTGGTCTATAAATATAGTACTTTATTTACAGTCAATGGCCTACATGTTTCTGTGGTACTTCACATGTGTCTAAAATGCAATGTCTGCTTGCATAAAAATGCAATTCTGAAGTCCATTTAGATGTACGACATACGCATGTCTCAGTTTCTCTCTCTCTCTCTCTCTCTCTCTCTCTCTCCATTCCTGACTCATGTTATTGTAGACCTGTTGATGGCAACGAACACCAGCCATCTGGTAGACATAAGGGTCAAAATACCAAACATCAATACGCCTGGGCGCCTCCACAATTATCACTAAGCTGGTTATCTATCTAGAGATCTGCCTGACTTCCATCTCTCCACGACTCACTCACTCACTCACTGCACCCCTGCATGCCTCCCTCCCACCCACCCACCCACCCACCAACCCCCCTTTCAGGCTTCCGTCTGCTAGAAACACATTCACAATTTGCGTAAATATCGCATCAATTGGGCTATATGCGGTATATTCCTTGTTATATGGGACGCCTACATATGTACACGTCTTTATTATAGCATGAGAGTGCTCTAAATACAAGATTGACGTGATATTTATGGCGTAACACACCCTCTCCCCCCTTTCATTCCCACCACAACTCACTCACACCTTGGTTCACGCATAGAAACTCATTGATAATGTGCGTAAATATCGCATGAATTGGTTTATATGCGGTATATATTTTGATATATGGCACGTATACATACGTACAAGTCTGTATTATAGCGTGACAGTGCTCTACGTACAAGATATACGTGATATGTATGGCGTAAACCACACTCTCAGCTCATAAATTGCCGCCAAACCTCCAACACATCTTCATTCCCGCCTAAATATTCTCTTATAATTCCCTTATATATTGCAATTTTTGGTCACTATGAGGCATATTCATTGTTATATGGGTGCCCTACACACGTATACATACTCTAAATAGCCTAAAAGGGCTCGAAAAAGGAGATATACGTGATAATACGCGGTAACCCACCCCCTCCTTCTATCCCCTGCGCGCGTAAATATTCGGCAGGGAAATCTCGCCGCTCGATGACAATCTAGCCGCGCGGTGCCATTCGCTCCACATTTTTCAACTACGGACCGTTCCCCTACCCCCCCCAGACATTTTTTGGGGGGTCAAATATATATGGGCCGATGCACGCAAACATTCCCTACACGATGATGTACTTTTTATCGAAATTGGCAATAGGTCCCAAAATCATCATAGGTGCGCACAGTCTTACCCTGTAGAAAACCCCCTGTGCGCCGCGGAGAGGTTAAGGCAGAAATACGTAGAACACAAATCAGTGGGCGAACGTTAGATATCACTAGAGTTTTAATATCTGGATAAGGTAATTACGAGAGTCAAGGTCGCCTGTTAATTAAAGAGCACTGATCGCTTACTACGTCCCAAATGGAATGGTTAAATATGAATTACACTGGGCAAGGTCTTAGCCACTTTATAGAAAGTTAATAAGTGAGTATCAAGCTAGTACTATAACACTTAGTACTAGCAACATGAATCTTGAATAGTATGGGTAGATCTGGTCCTGGTTATCTTGCTTCCGGTGATGTTGGGGGCTAACGACTGGTTCCTCGGCCGTCCAGATGGTCCAAAATGTAGGAAGTTCTCAAGTCGGATCTCTTGATGATCGTTGCTGGCTACACACTTATATACCCACGAATTTGTGTGAAGGTTATAAGGTGCACGTTAGGACTTGTACATGGACAGATGCTTCTATCAGTCTTCTTGCCACGGAGTCTGCGGATCGGGAATCTCTCAACTCCGGAACAACACAAGGGCAGAGCTAGAGGTAAACTGCAGGGTAGTGACCACTGGTTGGTGTCTAGCTTTCAACTGATTTGACTGGGGGCGGGAGTTAGATTTATAGGCTCGGTTCTGGACCCTGTAGACAGTAGGGATCTCGAGTCTTATGGACTTAACCTCTGAAGTGCGCATGGGGGTAATTGGAAACGTCCCCCTGTGCTGACGTATTTGAGGTGTTTCCGTCACTAAAATATTCATTGTGCCATTAATAGCATTAATATTTATCCATATGCGCTATTATTGGTGATTATAAAGGTATTAACCTGAAACAACAATAAAACGAGTGAAAACAGCGTTTGGATGGTCAAAATCGGAGATATAGCCCGCGAGTTGTATAATGTATGGGTGAGGCAATCTGCTTTCCCGCCAATTTCCCCCAAGGCCACTGAGACACAGTCGATCGATACTCTCTCTCTCTCTCTTGCACTCGCTTGCTATCAGTGATGACCACACCCTCCAATCGGATTTCTAATGTTAGCACGAAAATATACCTCAGAATAAGGGAATAACAGAGAAAATAGGTGATAACTGAAGGAGAGGAGGAAGTGGGGAAGGAGGGGAGGTAGAGGACTGAGATTTTGCATGGCCCAGGGGCCAAAAAAAAAATAAAAAAAAATATTTTTTTCGATGTCAAAAGTTGATTTTTATTTTCTCTGACTCTTAAGAGTCTTCCCGCAGTGCGCCGGGGGAACTCTTAAGAGTCTCCCCGCAGCTCCCGGGTTAATTGAGCTCTCAATAGATATGGGGACTAGGTAAGATGGTATTTACTGTTGTGGCACAGGGCGATAGGAAGCCTTTATATTTTCATATAACTGAGCCTTAGTAAGAGGTACTATTTTGGCTATACTGGACGTATTTAGGGGAGAGAGACTGGATCTACTTTGCGAGGAGGATGGGGACAGCTGTGATAGGAGCGTCTCTCTAGATTGTTCAATCTTCGTTCTATGGTATAGCTGAGGTGCTAATTTAGTGATCAGAGCATGCAAGAAAGGTAAATGGTTTAGTGTGAGTTAACCCGGCAAGCGCGATAGGCCTCACGGAAGGCTTCCTATAGGGAACGCGATAGGCCTCACGGAAGCAGGACCATAAAAAAAAGCCTTCCATAAAAAAAAAGGGCCTATCAAAACAAAGGAATTTGTCTCTAGGTGAGATAATTCCCCTCCAGTACTCATCCATGTAAATCTCACCCACCCCCCTCCCCTCCTTCCCCACCTTATTCCCCCCTCCCTCCCCTCCTCAATTATCACCTATTTTTCCTCTTATTATCATCATTATCGGTTATTTTTCTCTCCCGCGATAATGTAGCACAAGTGGGTTGCATAAAAGATCGTTATGCAAACACCCAGACCACCGGACACCGCCCCGCTCCTCAGTTGACTCCCAGACAGCGAGAGGGGAAGGCTGCCTGTCTCTCTCTCTCGCCTGAGATTAAGACCGGGTGGCCAATATCTTCGTTTTTCACCACCCAAATGCTTTTCCCACTTATTTTAGCACTCTTGAAGGTTCATATATACATCATATATGTAAAATAAAAGCATACCGAAAACAAATAATGGTTTATATTGTAAATATAACGAATTCTGTCAGAATCCAGGGCTAGAAATGCACAAATAACTACCCTAGCACCTACTGTCATATCGCGCTTGTCAGGTTAATAGAGGTTAATAAAGGTGTTAGTCATTCATGGTTAGTTCATTGATAGGAAGAATTCCTGTGCTACCTGGCAATGACTCGAAAGTCAAAACAGGGGCCAGGTATACCTCCGCGGGGGTGGGGGTCTCCCTCCTCGGGTGGGCAAAAAGGGGGAGCTGGGCGCCCTCTCTCTGTGATAGTCGTCCGGCGGCTGTGGCTAGGGGCTTGCCATATCACCAGTGTTTGTAATAACCCTCTGTGTATGAGACAGATGTGGGTGTCTTTAATACCAAAACCGAAGGTGCCTTAGCTAGCTGGTTTTACTCGGCTGGTTTGTAATTGGAGGGTTTGCTGGATGTGGTGGAGACTGGGTTGCTAACTCTGCCACATTTATCTGGAAGTATGGCAATAGAAGTTACTTACTGGCGGGGCGGCTAGCCTCGCACCGACGACCATTGGGTGCAGGGTTGTGAATGTGTTGTAAGAGAATAGATGGCATGCAAGGGGCTAGTAAAGTTCTAATGTTGTTCTGGCCTACTAAGTGAAGGTAGGCTGGATAGGAGTATATATATAAGAGGTTGGAGAGCGTTAGTAACGGACAATTCAAGGATCTTCAAGAGGTATGAGAGACAAGAGTCGAGAAGCGCGGGTGTCTTAATGAGAGGGGGGGGGGGGGGGAGTTCAAGGGCTACAGGGAAATTTTACCCCTAAGGTCCCTGGGCGTGGGGGTGGCATTAGGCTACAATTGATATGGAAGTTTGAAAAGGCAGTAGAATACGTTAGCCAATGCTACCGGGGAATGCAACTATGGGGTGGTATATGAGTCTGGAAAAGATAGAGTTATGTGATCAGTCCAAGGGTTATGAATACTATTAGTTGGCCCTGGGAACTGCGTTTTCTATTAAATATAAATACCAACAACAGCGGCAGTTCGTAGGGGTACTTAGTTATTGTTTCGGGGTACTTATGACAGATACTGGTAACCAGGTTATCTTATATAATCTCTGGTTGGGGTAAGAGGTGTAAGACACGAAGTAAATTGGCGTAGTGTGGACTGTGGATACGAAGGAGGCAAGGGGAAGACATGACAATTGTGGAAAGTAAATGGAAAAAAGGTGAACACAATGGCGGATAAAAATACTTAACCTAAGGATTGCATACATCGATGAACGATGACATTATAGTCGTCGTCCTAATAAGGTGATGAAACCTGGTTGATCTGTACTTGGCACAATACGACACAAGGACAGTGCCGCTATATCGCATCAATGCTGGTGGCAGTTAATATTATAGACTTAGTTACTAGAGGAACAATGCAAGGGGCGACTGAGCACGGGTTACATATATCTATACTCGTCATGGAAAATGATATACGAGGTCTAGGGACAGCGTGGGTGTTTTAACTTCTAAGATATATAACATCTACTTCTCGGATGTAAGAACATACATAGATATAATTATGGCTGTCTGATGTGTTGGCATTGGCTCAACGTCGGGACAGGGCATGGGTGTTTTTAATATGAATGTATATTCCTGTTCATCATCTTTGTAGTTAGGAGTGTAGGACACGAGGGGGTTAGTGTACGTGAGGTGTGGAAAATGGTCAGTTTAGAAAAGGTAAATGGGTGTGTCCTGGAGCTGTTTAGCCCTGCGGGCTTGGGCCTGTCTGGAATGGCGGGCTCGGTCAGCTGGTCCTTTCGTTCTGTGGACCTTTCTTCCGGGTGTTTCTGTGTGGTGTTCGCTCGTGGCTTCTGTGGTGGGCTTCTTGTTCTGGGGCATTTTACTTCCCTCTCCTTCATTATAGGCTCGTCCTCGAGCCTCAAGGGTGAAGTTAAAAGAAGCATAGTGATGGTGGGTCATTTTCAGGGTATTTAGAAAGTTCCACCAAACACGAGAGCGACGGTCAGGTTTCTTTTGCAGGTCAATGTATACCTGTAAGAATGTGTCCTCTGTGTTGTGGCGGGCGGCTGCCCGGGCTTGGTGTGGTTGTGGTACACGGGCCACGTGTCCAGTGGGGGTCTTTACTTTAACCTTTCGTATGAATGGTTTGTAGCTTTCCCCCGTGGGGGTCGGAGTGAGGTGTGTGGGATTGACAGGAAGTCTGTTTAGTGTGGTGAATGGGTTACTAACCGAAAGGGGATTCGCGCGTGACAACAGGGCTGGGGATGAAGGGGGAATATGAGTCTGGGTTTTATTTGGTTTTCTTGGGCGGTGTTGTAGGTTGGGAATATATAGTGAGGCAATGCGCAAAATCGGTGTAGGTAAGGTGGGTGAAGGAGGTGTGTGGGAAGGAGGGGGTGTGTGTGTTGTGTGGCTTGGGTCCTTAGTGTCAGAACGGGGTGTTATTTTTGTATCGCTGTCTTTAAATCTGATGGGTCTGTTGATTATTCTACCTCTGGCGGTCCTGGTGGGAAGGTAGATGTTTGTCGTGGGACTTGAGTCGCTCGACGATGTTTTATAGTGAGGGGAAGAACGCTTTACAGGTAAATGACATGTGGGGGTTTTCTCGGGGGTGACTTTGGGGGGGGGGTTTCTTAGGGGTTGGTTGGTTGGGGGTTCGGTGAGATGAGGAGGTTGGTCGGTGTGTGGGTGGGGTTGCGGGGATCGTGGAGGGGAAGGGGCGGATGCGGGGGGGGGGGGTGAGAGGGGTGTGTAGGGAGTGTAGATTTAGGTGGGAGGGTTGGGGGTAGGGGCGTGTGTTGTTTGATGAGGTTGGTGATTTGCTGGTGATTATTCGTCTTCTTTCCCTTTGTGGGGGAGAATTCGACGAAGAAGAAGAAGAGGAGGAGGAGGAGGAGGGTAATGGTCTGGCAGCCCTACGGAACTTGGTTAGTAGGGTGTGTTTTCTGGAGGTTTTAAACGATTTTTGTCGTGGGCGTAAGTTGTAGCGTGAGGTTACTGAGGTAGATTGTGTGGTGCCGTTGGGTGTGTACTTGGTTTGGGGTGGGGGTGGTGGTTTTCTCACTGTGGTGCCTGGTGGAGGTATGTCAGGGCTAGACGGGAGGGTTTCTGTTGTGGTCGGGGTTGTGGGTGGAGGTTTTTGTACTTGGATAAGTTGGGGAGGAACTTGACTATCAGAAGTGAAGGAAGGTGTCATGGTGGAAGAGGGTGTGATATTGGGGGCTTGGGGTTTGTGGAGGTTAGTTGGGGGGTATGGTGAGAAAAGATTTGTCGGTTCGGTGCTGGAGGGCTTAGGCCCTTAGGGGTTTGTATGGGAATATTCGTAGCCTGAGTGAGGGGGTGAGTAGGGGTGTTTAATTTAGGGTCGGACGTGTGGGGTGGGGTAATGTCTTGTGGCTTTAGAGGTTTAAACGCTCGGACGAATCTAGTTCGGAGCGTGCGAGTTACGCCTTGATACTCGATGGTGACTTGAAAGGCATTTGGGACTTGTGTGATGGTGTAGGGCCCGACATAGCGAGGGCCTAACTTGTTGGTGATAGGGAGGTTGGCTACCATTACGGTGTCATGGATGGCGAAAGGGTTTTTGTCATCGTGTTATCAGTTTTGGTGTCTTGACAGGTTTGGGCAGTATGGAGGGTGTTTTGCAGATGTTGCAATGGGTCAATTGTGGAGGTGTTGGAGGGGAGGTGAGCGTGATGAAGGAACGGCAGTAACAGGGGGGGTACGCCGTAAACACGTTCATGAGGGGAAATACCGTCTTCTCGGGGACAGGTGTTCATGCCCCATTGTATCATCTTTAGTTGTGATGGCCAGTCTGAGGTGTTAAGAGCAATAATTTTTGTACGTAACTGGTTGTTGATGGTGCGATGGCTGCGTTCACATATAGCATTTCCTTGAGGCCAGTACAAGGATGAGTGTTTGATCTTAATACCGCATTGTTGGGTGAACTGGTGCCAAACGTGTCCACTAAACTCGGGGGCATTGTCGGATAGAAGAGCAAGGGGAAGGCCGAATATAGGGAACACTTCTGTGGCAAGCAGTGTGGCGACTGTGGTGGCTGTGTGGTCTTTAACTGGGCAGGCTATTAGAAATTTTGAATATACGTCTACAAATGTGACGATATAGCGGTTGCCAGCGTAAGAAGGGAACGGGCCCATGATGTCGAGGGATAGGACTTGGAACGGTTTGTTGGCAGAAATGGTACCAGCTGGGCCTGGGGTGCATGATCTATCCTTCCCCAATAAACACGGTTTGCAGGATTCTGTCACTCGTTGTGCAATTTTGGAGGGGTTGGGGGTCCAGTATTGGTCTGTGAAGATTTTTAACATCTTCTTTTGTCCAAGGTGTATGCCGTTTCCCTCGTGGATGGCAATCATGTAGTCGTGGGCAATGGTGGGGTCTAAGGATTATGTGACCGGAGTCTGTGGCAAGTTGATCTCCCCAGCCAGTTTCCTGAAGACATTTAACGGTATCCAGGGTGGTCTGATTCTCGTTTCCCAAGATTGAATTAATGAGGGGGCTGAGGGGGCATTATGTCGGGAGGTGGAGGTAGATACCAATTGAGTGTTTTGTAAGGCGGCTAGGTTGGTGGGGGGGTCTTTTGGTACTGGCAAACGTGACAGGGCGTTTGCATTGGTGTGAAGTTTGCCTGGACGATGCTGTATTGTAAAATCGTAGTCCTCTAGTGTCTCCCTCCAACGTACCAAAATGGCTGAGTTGGTTTCGCACTTACGCAGCCATTGCAAAGATTGATGGTCGGTTATTATATCGAGTTTTGCGCCCAACACAAATGACCGGAAGTGGCTGAGTGCCCAAATGATCCCTAAGCACTCTCTCTTGGTGGCTGCATAATTCTGTTGTGCTTAGTTGAGGGTGGAGCTGGCATACGCTATCACATGTTCCTCTCCGTCTCTGACTTGAGCTAAAACTGCACCAATGGCGTACAGAGATACGTCGGTATAAAGACGGAAAGGTTTATGGTAATCAGGGAAAGCGACAATAGGGGCTTGGATTAGCTTTTGTTTCAAAGTGTTAAAAGCGAGGTCTCTTTCAGGTGTCCAGGTGAATGGGGTGTCTTTGTGGGTGAGTTGGTGGAGGGGTCTGGCTATGGTGGCAAAGTGGGGGACGAAACGTCTGTAGTATGTGGCTAAACCTAGAAAAGAACGTACTCCTTTAACGGTGGTGGGTGGGGGTTGGTTTTGTATGGCTTGAAGTTTCTTTGGGTCTGGTGCAATACCATGTTCAGATATTACGTGGCCGAGGAAATCTACCTTATTTCGGGCAATCTCGCACTTTGAGGGTTTTAATTTCAACCCGGCGGCTCGGATTCTTTGAAGGACTTGTCTCAACCTGACGAGGTGTTCTTCCCAGGTTGGTGAGTACACAATAATATCGTCTAGATAGGCTAGACAGGTTTCCCAGGTTAGGCCATGTAATACCGCTTCCATCAAACGGGAAAAAGTGGCGGGTCCGTTACAGAGGCCAAAAGGTAGGACGTTAAATTCGTAGTGGTGGCCACCACTAGTGGAAAATGCTGTTTTCTCTTGGTCCTCGGCCTTGATAGGCACTTGCCAATACCCTGCTTGCAAGTCGAGGGTAGTGAACCATCTGGATCCGTATAGGGAGTCAAGGGAATCGTCTATCCGGGGTAATGGCGTAGCGTCTTTAATGGTTACGTCATTCAACCTCCTGTAATCGACGCAAAAACGGGTTGACCCATCTTTCTTTTTTACTAGGACAACAGGGGAAGACCAGGGACTAATGGACGGGGTGGCAATACCGGCCTCTAACATCTCTTGGACTTGGCGTTCCTCTTCCTGACGTTGTTTGGGATTTTTTCTACGGGATGGTTGTCGTATGGGGGGGCCTGTGGTGTTAATGATGTGTTGTTCTACATCGGTCTGTCCGATTTCGGTGGGTTGTTGGGCAAACACGTCACTGAACTCTAGTAATAGGTCGTACATGCCGTGTTTTTGGTGGTCGGATAATGTGTCCGGGAGAGGGGGCAATTGGAGGCTGGTAGGGGTGTCATTAAAATCTATGGGGGGGTCATCAAAAGTTTCGAGGTCTCCTATAATGAGACCTTTTGGTAATGTCAGGGATTCCTCAGAGATATTTGCCACGAGAATGTGGTTGATGCGAGCGGAAATGATGGCGAGTTGTAAGAGGCAACGATTGGGGATGGTGGACGTGGTAGTGGGGGAAAATATCATGTGAGTTTGGGGTATGGGTCGAAGGTTCACCCATTTTTGATGGCGGGGGGGAATTTGGCATTTATCTTGGACTACAGCTGGGCTAATGATGGTGGGGGATCGACTGGCGAGCAGATGCTTGGTACGCATAAGGGGGGAAAGGTCACTTTGGTGGGGGTCACGCGTGAGGGGGGGATTAACGGCGCGTGTGGGAGGATCAGTGGGGCGCGGTGTGAGGGGGTTAGAAAACGGAATTTGTTGGAGGGACTGTGGAGGGTTGGTGGGGGAAGAGTGAGGTATAGAAGATGGGTTATTGGTGGAGGACTGATGTAAGGATTGGTGGTTGTTAGAAGGACGAATTTGGGGAGTTTTGTCGGTGGCAGTGACGGTTTGTTTGGAGTTTATATGGATTTGGTGGTTTTGTTTGTCATGAGAGGGCGAGTTAAGTGTGGGATTTTGAAGTTTTCTAGGGGTGTGAATTGTGTGGGGGTGGGAGGGAGCTACTGACGGAAAACTGTCACAAGGGGGATTGGGGTGGGTGTGGAATAGCTGGACATTTCTGGAGGCATGGTGGGAACATATTTGTGTCCCTCGGTCGGCACGCGTGAGGGGAGGATTAACGCCGCGTGCGGGCGGGTCAGGGTGGTGAGAGGTGAGCGAGTTAGAAAACGGGATTTGTTGGGGGGACTGCGGAGGGTTGGTGGGGGAAGAGTTAGGTGTAGAACATGGGTTATTGGTGGAGGACTGGTGTATTGATTTGGGGTTGTTAACAGGACGAATGTGGGGAATTTTCTTGGTGGCAGTAACGGTCTGGTTAGAGGTTACCTGGGACTGGTGAGTTTGTTTGTCATGAGAGGGCGAGTCAAGTGTGGGGTTGTGAAGTTTTCTAGGGGTGTGAATTGTGTGGGGGGGAAAGGGAGCTACTGACGGAAAACTGTCACAAGGGAAATTGTGTTGGTTGTGGGATAGCTGAACATTTCTGGGAACATGGGGGAAACATTGTTGGGTACATAGGTCGGCATTTTCCTTGGAAACATGTGTACATAAACATTTGATAGAATTATGGTTACATATATCAGAGTCTGTCCTGAAAACATGGGAGGATTTATCCTGGACAGAGTTACGAGAATTGAGGGGATTACCGAGAGGGAGTTGCTTGGACTTGTCTTCTTTCGTTTGTTGAGACATTTTTTTACTGAATTGAGTGATATTTTGAGAGAACTCGGGGCAAGGGGAGGGTTTAGGAGTTACCTTAGTGCTAGCTGTAACTTGGTAACCCTGACTCAGGGTTTGTTGAGGGGGAAGGTTTTTTTCTTTTTGTGAATGGGTTTCTGCGTGATTGGTTTGTCAGAGGCTTTGGGTTGGATTTTTTTTTGGAATGAGATCAGCCTTTGGCCGCAGTCAACCTGGGCCTGGAGTTTTTGAAGGAGGTCAAGTCCAAGGAAACCATCGTAATGTTTACAGTGGGAGGAAAATACTGTGAACGTGTGATAACAACGAGCATGGGGTGCAGGAGTAGTTACTGACAGGGGCAAAGTGTCTCCTAGGAGATTTAAGTAAGTATCAGCAGCTAAGATTAGTTCTGCTTTGGTGGTTAACAAGGGGCTAAATAGTCGGTGGTGTTGATCATAATAAGACTTGAACAAACATGACTTGGCAGCTCCCGTGTCGATTAACAAGCGGACAGGAATGTCCTTGATTTTGGCCATGTAATAAATGGGGGCAGTGCGGTCAGCTATGGCGTCCCCCGCCGAGGCCATCTTGGGCGGGGGGTACTTTAAAAATCCTGGGGGTCGGTATCTACCTCCTCCAGGGTTTCCTCGGTATCCTCTGAGGTCATGATAGGGGCTATTTCTCCAGTGTGCCTTTCCTCCATTTCTTCCTCTTGTCCCAACTCCTCTTCATTTACAGAAATGCGAGGAGTAAAGGGGCGAGGTTTGGCAGAGTCACGAATTTGATGGAGGGCACACTGAGCATTACAGGCAGGGAAATCATAGGGGTTGATAATTACTAAGGTAGGGTTTTTACTTTGGTAGGTGTTGTAGGTTTTGTTCCGGTTGAAGATTCTGCGTGGCTGGGTAGGTTGGAACCGGGGTCTACTGGGGTCTACTGGCTTGCCGGAATACCCTTCCGGCAAGCCCCAACCCAGTAGACCCCGGTGGGTCTGTTGTGGAAGGATGAGGATGGGTAAACATTCTTGGCGTTTTGGTGGTCGGGGTGCTGCGGGTGCGTGGGAAACCTCTTGATTACAGCGATTTGGGTGGGTGTTTCTGTGTGCACGGCCAAAATACGTCGGATCGTGATGAGATCTTTTTGATATCCGACGAAATCGTGCACACGGAAATGATTCTTTACTGCTGAGGGCAATATTGATACAAGGTTGACCAGAATCTGCTGTTCTTGCTGGATTCTGGTCAATGTGGGGAAAGACACTTTGATATGTTGGGCGATCTTATTCACTGTGGCATCTAGATCGCCTTCGAATTTAGTGTCTTGGAGACGGGTGTGGGCCACGAAAACGCCCAACGAAGGCTTAATGGCCTCTATCACTATTGTGCAAAATTCGTCCCATGTGAGAGCAAGGTGCACTTGGTAGACAACCAGGGAAACGGCTTTTCCCAGGTGCGTTAATGTCACGGCTATCTTTTCTGCGTCCGTGGTATAAACTAGGTCAAGTATGGGTTTCACTATAGTCATGAATGTTTCGATGTCGTAAGTGTTCCCATCATCATAATGTGGGATGGGGACGTGAGAACGGTGCGCCATGATGTTATCGTGGTCTGGCTGTTCCAAACTTGCAATGCAATGCAACCTTTTATCCGAATCAAGAACCACCGCTGCCGCCAATGTTATGCCCTGTTTTTTCTACAGGTTTAACTTGGGTAATGTGAGTTCTAACTGACTGGGTATATAAGGCTGCATGCACAATACAAGGTATGAGGAATAGAGAACACAAAAGAAATACACGGTAACAAGACACACAATCACGTTTATTGATATACCACTTCTGAATACTCGTGCAAGACAATATGATAGAATTGAACAACACTAGCATAAGTGGATCTGGATGGAGCCTAGTCTCCCACTTCCAACGTTCAGGTATTAATCTTCTGGTCACTGGCTTATTTAACAGGTTTATATACTGGAGACCATCAATGTTACTTATAGATTCATATTCACTGTTAGATTTATCACTGGTAGCTCTGGTGCACAAGTAGTAGTTCACAGACTAGATTAGACACGCGTATTTTAGAGCACGGGAATTCTAGTAACCTCAGGGGGTACTGATCTAAGTTTTATATTCTTGTATCAGAAATACATAGAACGCAAATCAGTGGGCGAACATTCAGATATCACTAGGGTTTCACTTCTATGTAATAATATCTGTATATATGGGTAATTACAAGAGTTAGTATCACCTGTTAATTAACCCTTAAAAAGCGGCTCACCACTTAAGTCGAGTTGAAAAAACTGGCAAAAAACGGGTGAAAAAAGGGGGGAAATCGAGTGAAAATGGGTGGGATAGTAATGATCCATACGTCCGACATCTGTGGCCTCCCGGCCCACACTAACTCCAGTTCCCCCACCGCGCATGAGGATGACAGTGTAACCAATAGTTCGCTAAAAGTAAGCAAGGTAGCAAAATCAGCTAAACTTCCATCTTCGAGGTAACACTGTCAGTGCTCCACGAGTGCTACGTAGCTGTATGTGGCGTCATTGTGTAGCGATTTCCACCTAGTTTTCGGCGCAATACAGTTCCTTTCATACTGATGGTTGATATAGCAGTCAGAACGGCCCAGAAAGGCCCAAAACGGCCACAGAGCACCCGCTAGAGGAGGGTTAATGAACACTGATACGCTTAGCACTTCCTAATGGGATGGTTATATATGAATTATACTGGGGCAAAGATATAGCCACTTCGTAGAAATATTAATAAGTGAGTCTCTAACTAGTACTGTAACACTGTAGTACTGATATAGTGAATCTTGGGTAGTATTTGATTGGTCTGGTCCTGGTTATCTTGCGTCCGTGATGTTGGGGGCTAACGACTGGTTCCGCGGCCGTCCAGGGGGTCCATATGTAGGAAGTTCTCAAGTACGTGGACAGGTTCTTCTATCCAAATCTGCCACGGAGTCTGCCAGCTCTGGAACTCAATTCTCAGCAACCAACAAGGATAGAGCTCGAGGTTAACTCTGGTGACCAACCTGGGTTGGTGCCTATCTTTCAACTGATTTTACTGGGGGCTGGAGCTGGGTTTAGAGGCTCGGTTTTGGACCCTGTAGGCCATAGGGATCTCGAGTTTTGATGGACTATTTGAGCTCTCAATTGATACGGGAACTAGGTAAGGTGGTGATTACTGTTGTGGCACATGGCTATATGGAGCCTTCATAATGCGATATAACTGAGCCTTAGCAAGAGGTACTATTTTGGCTATACTGGAAGTATTTAGGGGAGAGAGACTGGATCTACTTTGCGAGGAGGATTGGGACAGCTGTGATAGGAGCGTCTCTCTTAGATTGTTCAATCTTCATTCTATGGTATAGCTGAGGTGCTAATTTAGTTATCCGAGTATGCAAGAAAGGTGAATGGGTTATGGTGGGTTAATAGAAGTTAGTAAAGGGGTTAGTCATGCATGGTGAGTTCATTGATAGGAAGAATTCCTGTGCTACCTGGCAATGACCCGGAAGTCAAAACAAGGGTCAGGTATACCTCCGCAGGGGTGGGGGTCTCCCTCCTCGGGTGGGTAAAAAGGGGTAGTTGCGCGCCCTCTCTCTGTGATAGTCGTCCGGCGGCTGTGGCTAGGAGATTGCCATATCACAAGTGTTTGTGATAACCCTCTGTTTATGAGACAGATGTGGGTGTTTGTAATACCAAAATCGAAGGTGCCTTGACTAGCTGGTTTAATCGGTTGGGTTGTTAATTGCATGGTTTGCTGGATGTGGTGGAGACTGGGTTGCTAACTCTGCCACATTTATCTGGAAGTATGGCAATAGAAGTTAGTCACTGGCGAGGCGGCTAGCCTCGCACTGACGAACATTGGGTACAGGGTTGTGAATGGGTTGTGAGAGAATAGATGGCATGCAAAGGGTTAGTAAAGTTCTAATGTTGTTCCGTCCTACTAAGGGAAGGTAGGCTGGATAGGAGTATATATATAAAAGGTTGGAGAACGTTAGCAACGGAAAAATCAAGGATCTTCAGGAAGTATGATGGAGAGGCTAGGTCGGAAAAAAAGTCGAGGAGCGCGGGGTGTTAATGAGAGGGAGAGAGTTCAGGGGGCTACGTGGAAGTTTGACCCTAAGGTCTCCGGGCATAGGGGTGGCATTAGACTACAGTTGATATTGGAGTTTGGGGGGAAATGACAGTGAAAGTACGTTAGCCAAATGCTACCGGGGGATGCAAATACGGGGTGGTATATGAGTCTGGAAAAGATAGAATCATGTGGACTGTGGGGCTGTGGGGGAAAAGGAGGTTAACTGTAGGTGTGTGCTTGACTGGATAAAGTAGGGAAAAACATGGTGTATTATAACTCGTCAATACGAAGGGTTATGGACACTATTATTTGACACGATTTCTTGCTGATCTAGTTGTCCCTGGGAACTGCGTTTTCTATGAAATATAGACCAAAGAAAAGCGGCAGTTCGTAGGAGTACTTCGTTATTGTTTCGGGGTACTATGATAGACAATGGTAACAAAAGGTTATCTATACAATCTCTGGTTGGGGTAAGAATTAAAGTTACAGCATGGTGGCTAACATCTTCAGTCATTGCTGTCTAGGTCTTACAGGAACAATGGTTCTATATACACTGGTGTACCCGTGGGTATCTTAGTTTCTTATCAATTAGGACATGGGGTTTTAACATACTACTTCTCGGATGGAAGAACATACATAGATTTATGGGGGCGGTTGGTCTTCAGAAACTTAGTCTGGCAAGACAAGGTATTTTAAGGGGTGAACATATTACTTCTCGGATGGAAGAACATACATAGATTTATGGGGGCGGTTGGTCTTCAGAAACTTAGTCTGGCAAGACAAGGTATTTTAAGGGGTGAACATATTACTTCTCGGATGGAAGAACATACATAGATTTATGGCTGTCTGAACTGGTTGGCATTGGCTCAACCTAGGGACAGGGCATGGGTGTTTTAACCTGGGAGGAACATACATAGATTTATGGGGCGATTGGTCTTCAGAAACTTAGTCTGGCAAGACAAGGTATTGTAAGGGGTGAACATATTATTTCTCGGATGGGAGAACATACATAGATTTATGGGGGCGGTTGGTCTTCAGAAACTTAGTCTGGCAAGACAAGGTATTTTAAGGGGTGAACATATTACTTCTCGGATGGAAGAACATACGTAGATTTATGGCTGTCTGAACTGGTTGGCATTGGCTCAACCTAGGGACAGGGCATGGGTGTTTTAATATGAATGTGTATTCATGTTCGTCATCATGTAGGTAGAGGTGTAGGACACGAGGGGTAGTGTATGTGTGAGGTGTGGGAAAAGGTCAGTGTTTAGAAGGAGTAGGCAGGTGTGGTTTGGAGCTGCTTAGCCCTGTGGGCCTCAGCCTGTCTGAACTGGTTGGCTCGGTCAGCTGGTCCTTTCGTTCTGTGGACCTTTCTTTCGGGTGTTTCTGTGTGGTGTTCGCTCGTGGCTTCTGTGGTGGGCTTCTCGTTCTGGGGCATTTTAATTCATGTACAGATTGATTCAAGATTCATTAAGACGAGCGGAGTATCAAAGCTCAAAGTCGGCAGTCAGATCCCTCCTCCTCCACTTATCCCTCTTCCACCACTTACTCCTCCTCCTCTTCCTCTTACTTATCCTCCGCCACCTGCTTCTCCCATTGCTACTACTACTACTAAATTATAATACAATGATTATTAATAATAATGATGATGATAATACAAATACAGTAGTAATGTACCTTTGTAAATTGGGAAACGAACTGCATCCAGCTACCGTATGCAGCCATTTTTATACCAAGTCTTGGTTATGCTACCCTGCCAGTTAGCAACGACATTTTCATTCTCACTCCTTAGATTTTTTTCTTTTCTATCTATCGATAACTTTAAAGGTGTAATATCTCCATCATATCAAAGACTCACCCTAAGGGTCATAAAGTAAATTAGTCTTATTTTTGTCTCCCGAATTTGCCATTAAATTTATGAAAAGGGTTACTGAATCACCCTGTTGGCCTATAGGTAGATAGATCGATTATGTTTATTATTATTATATATTTTGTTTCCATTTATTTGTTTTTCATTAATTTATTTCTTTAGGTATTTGAGTAATACAGTGATAATTGATCTGAAAATTCAAGCTAAAATGCCCCAGAACGAGAGGCCCACCACAGAAGCCACGAGCGAACACCACACAGAAACACCCGAAAGAAAGGCCCACAGAACGAAAGGACCAGGTGACCGGGCCAACCAGTTCAGACAGGCCCAAGCCCGCAGGGCTAAGCAGCTCCAAACCACACCTGCTTACCCCTTCTAAAACACTGACCTTTCCCACACCTCACATATACACTACCCTCGTGTCCTACACATCTACCTACATGAGAATGAACATAAATACACCTTAAGTTAATACACCCATGCTCTGTCCCTAAGTTAGGATATTAATATCAACATACCCTAAAATACCTTGTCTTGCCAGACTAAGTTTCTGAAGACCAATCGCCCCCATAAATCTATGTATTCAATCCTTAGGTTAGTTATCTTTATCCGCCATTGTGTTCATCTCTTCCATTTACTTTTCCACAATTGTTATACGTCTTCCAATCACCTCCTTCGTATCCACAGTCCACACTACTCCATTTGCTTCATGTCCTACACCTCTTACCCGCCAGAATCTACCTACATGATGATGAACAGGAATACACATTCATATTAAAACACCCATGCCCTGTCCCTAGGTTGAGCCAATGCCAACCAGTTCAGACAGCCATAAATCTATGTATGTTCTTCCATCCGAGAAGTAATATGTTCACCCCTTAAAATACCTTGTCTTGCCAGAACTAAGCTTCTGAAGACCAACCGCCCCCATAAATCTATGTATGTTCTCCCATCCGAGAAATAATATGTTCACCCCTTAAAATACCTTGTCTTGCCAGACTAAGTTTCTGAAGACCAACCGCCCCCATAAATCTATGTATGTTCTTCCATCCGAGAAGTAGTATGTTAAAAAAAAACATGTCCTAATTGATAAGAAACTAAGATACCCACGGGTACACCAGTGTATATAGAACCATTACTCCCGTAAGACCTAGACAGCCATGACTGAAGATGTTAGCCACCATGCTATAACTTAATGCTTACCCCAACCAGGGATTGTATATACAACCTAAAATGCCCCAGAACGAGAAGCCCACCACAGAAGCCACGAGCGAACACCACACAGAAACACCCGAAAGAAAGGTCCACAGAACGAAAGGACCAGCTGACTGAGCAAACCAGTTCAGACAGGCCCAAGCCCGCAGGGCTAAGCAGCTCCAACCCACACCTGCCTACCCCTTCTAAACACTGACCTTTCCCCCACCTCACATACACTACCCCTCGTGTCCTACACCTCTACCTACATGACGAACCTAAATACACCTTAAAGTTAATACACCCATGCCCTGTCCCTAAGTCTAGGATATTAATATCAACATACCCTAAAATACCTTGTCTTGCCAGACTAAGTTTCTGAAGACCAATCCCCCATAAATCGATGTATGCAATCCTTAGGTTAGTTATTAATATCAACATACCCTAAGATACCTTGTCTTGCCAGACTAAGTTTCTGAAGACCAATCACCCCCATAAATCGATGTATGCAATCCTTAGGTTAGTTATTAATATCAACATACCCTAAAATACCTTGTCTTGCCAGACTAAGTTTCTGAAGACCAATCGCCCCCATAAATCTATGTATTCAATCATTAGGTTAGTTATCTTTATCCGCCATTGTGTTCATCTTTTCCATTTACTTTTCCACAATTGTTATACGTCTTTCACTCACCTCCTTCGTATCCACAGTCCACACTACTCCATTTTGCTTCGTGTCCTACACCTCTTACCCGCCAGACTCTACCTACATGATGATGAACAGGAATACACATTCATATTAAAACACCCATGCCCTGTCCCTAGGTTGAGCCAATGCCAACCAGTCAGACAGCCATAAATCTATGTATGTTCTTCCATCCGAGAAGTAGTATGTTAAAACCCTGTGTCCTAATTGATAAGAAACTAAGATACCCACGGGTACACCAGTGAGATAGAACCATTGCCCCCGTAAGACCTAGACAGCTATGACTACAGATGTTAGCCACCATGCTATAACTTAATGCTTACCCCAACCAGAGATTGTATAGATAACCTTTTTTGTCCATTGTCTATCATAGTATCATGAAACAATAACGAAGTACCCCTACGAACTGCCGCTTTTCTTTGGTCTATATTTCATAGAAAACGCAGTTCCCAGGGACAACTAGACGTACAAGAAATCGTGTCAAATAATAGTGTCCATAACCCCTCGTATTGACGAGTAATAATACACCATGTTTTTCCTTACTTTATCCAGTCAAGCACACACCTACAGTTAACCTCCTTCTCCCCCACAGCCCCGCAGTCCACATGATTCTATCTTTTCCAGACTCATATACCACCCCATAGTTGCATCCCCCGGTAGCATTTGGCTAACGTACTTTCACTGTCCTTTCAAACTTCAATATCAACTGTAGCCTAATGCCACCCCACGCCCGGAGAACTTAGGGTCAAATTTCCACGTAGCCCCCCCTGAACTCTCTCCCTCTCATTAACACCCCGTGCTCCTCGACTCTTTTCCGACCTAGCCTCTCCCTCATACCTCTTGAAGATCCTTGATTTTTCCGTTGCTAACGCTCTCCAACCTTTTTTATATATAGTCCTACCCAGCCTACCTTCCCTTAGAAGGCCGGAACAACATGAGAACTTTACTAACCCCTTGCATGTCATCTATTCCCTAACAACCCATTCACAATCCTGCACCCAATGATCGTCGGTGCGAGGCTAGCCGCCTCGCCAGTGACTAACTTCTATTGCCATACTTCCAGATAAATGTGGCAGAGTTAGCTCAAATAATTCCATAAGACTCGAGATCCCTATGGCCTACAGGGTCCAAAACCGAGCCTATATACCCAGCCCCCACCCCCAGTAAAATCAGTTGAAAGATAGACACCAACCAGTGGCTGGCCCCCTTAAGTTGACCTCTAGCTCTGCCCTTGTGTTGTTCCTGAGATTTGAGATTCCAGAGCCGGCAGACTCCGTGGCAGATTTGAGATAGAAGCATCTGTCCACGTACAAGAAATCTACGTGCACCTTATAACCTTCACACACACCAGTGGGTATATAAGCGTGTAGCCAGCACCGATCGCCAAGAGATCCGTCTTGAGAACTTCCTACATATTGACCACCTGCACGGCCGCGGAACCAGTCGTTAGCCCCCAACATCACGGACGCAAGATAACCAGGACCAGACCAACAAAATACTACCCAAGATTCACTTTATTAGTACTAACGTGTTATAGTACTAATTAGAAATTCACTTATTAATCTTTCTATGAAGTGGCTATATCTTTGCCCAGTGTAATTCATATAACCATTCCATTTGGGAAGTGCTAAGCGTATCAGTGTTTATTAATTAACAGGCGACATTAACTCTCGTAATTACCTTTATCCAGATATTATTACATAGAAGTAAAACCCTAGTGATATCTAACGTTCGCCCACTGATTTGTGTTCTACGTATTTCTGCCATAAGAATATAAAACTTAGATCAGTACCCCCCTGAGGTTACTGGAATTCCCGTGCTCTAAAACATATGCGTGTCTAATTCTAGTCTGTGAACTACTACTTGTGCACCAGACCTGCCAGTAATAAATCTAATTAGTGAAATTGAATCTATAAGTAACATTGAGGTCTTCCAGTATATAAACTTGCGAACCAAACCAGTGATCAGAAGAGTATACCTGAACGTTGGAAGTGGGAGACTAGGCTCCATCCAGATCCACTAATGCTAGCGGTTCATTTCTATCATTTGTCTTGTACGAGTATTCATACTTTCTTATGCTCCCTATTAACCTTCTTAAATAAACGTGATCGTGTGTCTTGTTACCGTGTGTTTATTTTGTGTTCTCTATTCCTCATACCTTGTATTGTGCATGCAGCCTTATATACCCAGTCAGTCAGAACTCACATTACCCAAGTTAATCCTGTAGAAAAACAGGGCATAACAAAATGTTTGATTCTCCCTAGGCTTACCGTGTATATTTGGAATACCTAGGCCAAGGTCATACAAGAAACTATACAATTCCATATGAAAGGTCAAGGTCACAGGTCAAGGTGATATAAAAAGTCAATGTGCTATTTTGTTTACTTTTCATGCACACTTCACAACATTTGGTGAGATAGATGCACATTAAATGAAAAGGAAAATACAATATGTTGACATATAATAAAGGTCAAGATAAAGGTCAAGGTCAACTATTCTATCAATATATATGAAACTAACTGATGGGTTTTAATGAAATTAGGCATGCTTATTTGATTTAATGGGCAATGTCATTAAAACAAAACATGTACTCTTACTTAATGGTCAAGGTCAAAGGTCAACTTTTACTATATATTTTTAGTTTTTACTCAAATATCTTCATTTTCACCATACAAGTAACTGCTAATTTTGATATCGTATTACACAAATGTTAGATAAATATTCTAATGGATAAGGTCAAAGGTCAAAATAAGGTTTTACTAGTATTTCTTATACTGTTAGATTCTCACTAGGCTTACCATGCATATTTGTAATACCTAGGGTCCTAGGCCAAGGTCGTATAAGAAACTATACAATTCCATATGAAATGTCAAGGTCAAATAAAAGGTCAATATGCTATTTTCTTTACTTTTCATGCAAACTTTAAAAAAAGTGTGAGATAGTTGCACTTTAAATGAAAAGGAAAATAATACATTTTGAGACATATCATGAAGGTCAAAGGTCAAGGTTAACTATTCTATAACTATATATGAAACTAACTGATGGGTCTAATGAAATTAGTCATGCTTATTTGATTTTCCTGGGCAATGTCCATGAACCAAAAAATTTACTCTTACGTCAAGGTCACAGGTCAAGGTGAAAGGTCAACTTTTACTATTTATTTTTAGTTTTTATTCAAATGTCTTCATTTTCACTACAAGTTACTGGTAACCTTGAGTTCGTATTGCCTAAATTTTAGATAAATATTATAAAGGGTAAGGTCAAAGTTCAAGGTCAAAGATCAAAATAGATTTTTTACAAGTATTTCTTATACTAACTGTTAGATTCTCACTAGGCTTACCATGTATATTCGGAATACCTAGGCCAAGGTCATACAAGAAACTATTCAATTCCATGTGAAAGGTGAAGGTCACAGGTCCATGTCAAATAAAAGGTCGATGTGCTATTTTCTTTACTTTTCATGCAAACTTCACACATTTTGGTGAGATAGTTGCACTTTAATTAATTGAAAAGGAAAATAATATATGTTGAGACATATAAAGGTCAAGGTCAACTGTTCTATTAATATATATGAAACTAATTGATGGGTTTTAATTAAATTAGGCATGCTTATTTGATTTTCATGGGGAATGTCAATGCAAAAAAAATGTTACTCTTACATAAAGGTTAAGGTCACAGGTGAAGGTCAAAGGTCAACTTTTATTATGTATTAAAAGAGATTACTAAAATTTGAGAAAACTTGTGTTATGGCTTATTACTTAAATATTATATATATCAAATTTCACATAAATACTGTAATAGTTAAGGTCAGAGGTCAAGGTCTAAACAAGAGTATTTGTCATTTTCCCTAAACTCCTAGACTGTTTAAGGTATTGTCACTACATTGTACAGGCAAATTCAGTTTGTCAATGCGACGAACATCCAAATATATGTATTTTATTTTAAGTCAAAGGTCAAAGGTCAAGGTCACAGTATATGATCACTATTTGTAATCAATAAGATTTTATACGAATTACATCGTATTCATAACGCTAGTTAATACGAACATTGCTGTTAACCCTTTCACGTTTTTATGACGCAGAGGTTGCCAGATTAGCAATAATAAATAGAGTTCTCTCACTCTTATAATTACCTCTCCAAAATTAGTTTTCTGCCCACAGCTAACTCAAAGACAACTGCAGAGGTTGAAGTAACTAAACTAAAGGTTTCTAAATACCCCTGATGGTAACAAAGGCTTTAAAGTATCCCTAATAGGCTCAAAATTGCGTCAAGAACGTGAGAGGGTTAATCTAACTAAATCCTTGATAAGAAATTCTAAGGTCGAAGGTCAAGGTCAAAGATCAAGGTTAAAGGTCGACATGATTTTTACTAGTAGGCCTACAGTATTTCCTATTTAATGTAAGATTCTCATTAGGCATATCATGCATATTCGGAATGCCTAGAACAAGTTCAGACAAGAATAAACATAATTCCATTTGATAGGTCAAGGTCACAGGTTGACATCAAATATAAGGTTAATATGCTAATTTCTTTACTATTCATGTAAACTTCACAAAATTCGTTGAGACAGTTGTGCTTTAAGGGAAAATTAAAATGTTAAATTTTCAGACATCATGAAGGTCAAGATGAAGGTCAAATGTCAAGGTCAACTATTCTTTTAATACCTCTGAAACTAACTGATAATCTTTAATGCAATATTACACTCTTATTTGATTTTCTAGGGTTACAAAGCAAACAAAAATATAATCATACATAAAGGTCAAGGTCACAGGTTAAGGTCAAAAGTTAACATTCATCATAAACAAATACTCAATTTTCAATAAGCTAATGACTTAGTTGCATTTAATTAAATTACATAGATTTAAATCATATATATATATATATATATATATATATATATATATATATATATATATATATATATATATATATATATATATATATATATATATATATATATATATATATATATATATATATATATAATGCCTAAGATTAAAGGTCAAGGTCTAAGAACAAAAGAAGAGTGTTAATAATTTTCTTTAAACTCTTCCTAAACTGTTTAACCCTTTGTGTACCGGTGACGTAATTTTGTATTGTATATTAGATATAATTTGACGATTTTGTGTGAAGGATCTGTGGTAGATAAAGGGTTAATTAAGATAGTTGAAAGCCTGCTAATTTTATGGAGGCCCTTCATAAACTAAATAAAATCGTCTTAATATCCAGGATGAAATGAAACCGACAGAACTGTACTGAACGGGTTATGTATCATCACCAAATTTTGCTGGCAAATTTGGATGGTCAATGCAACGATTGTCCATTTTTTTTTTTTTTTTTTTTATTCAAAGGTCAAGGTGAATGTTGAAGGTCACAGTTTATGGTCACTATTTCTTTATTATTTATATTTTAAATTTGAATTACACCATATTAAAAATGCTACAAAGTAGTGCTATGCAGACCTTATTATAGATAAATATTCCAATGGTTAAGATGCAATGTGATCATGAATGTAATTATTATAGGTTTGACTCCTGTAAGGAGATAAAGAAAACCTAATATTTAGTAGTGGCCCCGTAATCATTGACGAACATGCCTAATTACATAAGGCATCCTCTTCAAACACTAATCCGCCGTAGTTTGAATCTACCGCGCAGAGCATTTAAAAACTGAGGAGCCTTCATCATGAGCGCACGCGACCTCACTCATGGCTTCAGTCATTATGAATTGGGTTCTCACTACGAAAAAACTTCGTAAAAAATTAAAAACAAAAAGAAAATAAGAATAACTATCCAATAAGCTTTCCATCATATCGTGGATGTACTTGTGTGGATTTCTAACCAGACGCTGATTCAGGCGTCATTCCTCCTTCACTGACATATCAAGTAAACTAAAATCCTTAATACATCAACGAATGGGAAGGGGACGGTCGGGAGGGCCCCAGTCGTCAATGATTACGGGGCCACTACTAAATATTAGGTTTTCTTTATCTCCTTACAGGAGTCAAACCTATAATTTATTAGTGGCCCCTCCATCATTGACGAACATGCCTGATATCTAAGACTGGAGGGGGACATTCGTAATCATATCATAACTCTAGAAAAAGCAGATAATAAAAACAACCACATAGTATTCTTACTTTTGAAAAATGTATTTAATACGGCGTAGGCCGGAAATATACAAGAAAAAGGGGTTCAGGCAGGTGCGTGCTTCAAAGAAGCCTGCCCGACAAAAATGGGTAACCCTGAAGATTCTGAACACAGATCTGTAGTTACAAAAGGCACCCCACTCAACGAGTGGTGACAAAAATAATAAGTTATAAGTTTATATGTGCACATCATAAACCCCAAAATACATGTGGAGATCAATTGCAAATGAACTCCATTGAACTAATATTACATTGCTTTCGCAGCTAAAACTACTATAACAACACCGTTGTTTTGTACTAAACCTTGTACTAGCACAATTTCTCGCAGAGAAATTTTCATATCACATTTTAACCTTAAATTGTATCACAGCTCTCATACTCCGGCGGGGTCTAGGATGTCCTATGTCAACTGACTGCACCCCCCCCCCCCTTCCGTGAAAGTAAACATAAGTGACTGCAGGGCCACCTAGACCCTCTGCCTTAAAGCTATACATGGTAAGGAAGGTTTGTCTAGAGCAACTGACAAGTATCTAGAGAGAAACGTATGATTAGACGCCCACAACTGTGTGGACGCAATATCTTCAACTGAAAAGTTTTTCAGGAAACGTAAAGAGGCCGCCCACTTGCGTAAATCGTGGGCCCTACCCACAACGCCGGGATTACTCTCTTTAATGACTTCTACCAGAAGAGAGGCTAATCGCCGTTTAAGTAAGCGTTTACCCGTACTCGCTACCCATAAAGCACCTTGGGGGTTTTGAGGAGCTATTCTCAAATATTTGGTTAGAGCTTGCACTGGACATAAATTATAATGCACCTTTCCCCTTTTTAACGCCGGCACCGTGAACTCAGAAAACACGTGTGCACTATGCTCATTCTTGGCTACAAACGCCGGGGAGGGTGCAATGGAAATTGAATCATTAAGTCTACCAAACCTAAGACAATTAGGTGTGTTGCTCATCGCCGCCAGCTCAGACACTCTGTTTCCGGTGGCCAAAGCCAAAAGGAAAACTGCCTTCTTTAAGATTAAAGCAAAGTCTGCAGTATTTTGATACAGACGAGAATGAAGTAAAGACAAAGCTTTGTCCAGAGACCAAGTAGGCATGAGCTGACGGGGAGGTGGGCGGAGTTTAAAACACGCTCTCATAAATCCTGTTTCCTCCGCCACCGGTATGGATAGACCTGTAAGGTCGAAAAAGGGCACTCTAATCGCAGTTAAGTGATTCTTCAAAGTTACCACAGATAAACGTTTCTGCTCAAACAGATAGTTCAAGTAATTAAAAACCAATGCCACTGAGGGTACAGTTTGTTCCGTTCTAACAATCCAAGAAGTAAAAGCTTTCCAATGTGATTGATATTGTCGCTTAGTAGACTGAGTATATTGATTGAGCAATTTATTGGTCACATCCCTACCGTATGGTGCTAGCCACTTGGCCTCCTGAATGTCCATAATGCAAAAGTCAGCGAGGTCGCTAGGTTGCCAATCGTGTCTAAGTGGAAGTACCCGACCGGGAGCGATACCGGGTCCGGGCACCACATTATTAATTGCTGGTACCACACCTGCGCCGGCCACAGGGGCGCGATTAGCGAGACTAAGCCTCGATAAACTCGTAGTTTGTTCACTACGTGGCACATTAGTGACGCATCTGGCGGCGGAAACAGATAGATGGAGCTCCATCTGTTCCAGTCTGTCCCTAGGGCGTCTGGCCCCCCTGCCGGCGTTATCGCCCGGCGGGTGAGGTATAGAGGGAGCTTGTGAGTCTCCTCGGACGCAAAAAGATCCACTTGTGGATGGGAGAGCTCCGCAATCATTAGGTCGAAAATGGGTTGCTTGAGCTCCCATTCTACTGTCGTGCTCTGTCTCCGGGACAGAGCGTCTGCCCAGACGTTCGCTACGCCTGGGAGATAAGATGCGTGAAGATAAATATCTAGACTGCTGGCTAGAACAAAAATCTCTTCCGACACGAGTAGCAACTTCCTTGACCTCGTTGACCCTTGTTTCTGAATACAGTGAACTGCATTCAGTGGAAGTAGTGAGAGCTGTTGTGCCTGGCACATTGGAAATTGGGCCTGACACAAGCGGATGGCTAGGTATTTTCGCTAAAGCAAAGGATGTAGCCAGAGGTCGCACATTCGTCGACATCGCGGGATCTCCCGTATCAGGAGGAGTTTCCGGCGTAGGGCCCAAGAACCTATTAAGTGCATTCAATAGTAGTCCATCAATCTCTTCCGCCGGTACATACCTAGCCGATGACGAACTCCGTGGAGATTCGACAGTACCCTGAGAGTCGCCTAAAAGGTGACTGGACTCTTCAACCTCCATCTCTGAGACCAGAGATTGTTGTTCTTCATCCGTTAAGTCTGGCTTATCATGGGAAGATCCCGCCGAAGCCGGGACCTCCACATGTTGCCATGTTAAAACTGGGGTAGAAGATGGTACATCGGCATCCCGTGGACGTCAGCACTAGTTGAGTCACAAAGGGATGTGTTCTGTCCTGCCAGGACTGTGAGTATCGCCATACACCTTGGCTGTGGCTGTCCCTCGCTTGCGAGCTCGGTATACTCTCTAAAAGAGAGCCCTGTAAAGGTTTATGATAATTAAAAGCTCCCATAGCTCATTAACACATTGAAAGCAGAGCTGGTGAGCAAAATCATAAAGTATACTAATTAATTTAATTTATATTTAATTGTATTAAAATAAATTACTATAAATAAACACAATATTATCCTAATATAATCATAGAAAATATATATGGTTATTATTATTCAGTGATTAAATTATTTCATTAACAAATGAAAATAATATATAGGGATACCTGATCTTAACGGCGTTGAACATACAGCAATGAGAGGTTCAAGTGCCGACATGGCAGAGACTGGGGGAAAACTACCCCGCCCCCGGAAACTACCTGGTCACCTGGTGCAACACCGGTACTCCGCCCTGGAAAGAGAATTTTCCGGGGATTAATGCTCATAGGGTTACACCCAAAAAATGGTACAAAATATGTGTCACAAGACCGCCGGTCAACGAACCGTAGCACTCCACCACTACTTTTCGTTTTCCTTTAGTTTCATATTAAAGATTTCAGGATATATTTACCTGTCCAGAAGATTTTTAAGCATATCTTTTGAATCCCCCTAAAGATGAAGTATATCTTTATTAAAGATGAAGTCTTTCAAGTATCCTTTACACTTGAAACATTAGTAAGATTCCGGCATCTTTTTATCCCATAAAAAGTCTAAGCCTATCCTAATCTCTAATCCGGCTTCTCCCAGAAGCCCTCATAGATCGCCGTCTTGAAGGCCGTGATACCCTATTGTATCAATCAATTGTTTGGCAAATGATCGCGAATTGCTAATCAGTTAATATAACCACCCGAAGGTATAACCGCCGGGTTTTATATGCAATGTCAAACCAATTGTACCTGCCCCAGACCTTTTTTGTAAAAAGGTCGCCGGGAGAGAAAGACTAAACAAACAAACAACATTGTTCCAATTGTTTATTAAGGATTTCAGCATATCTTTTACCTGTTCGAAAGAATTAAGCATAACTTCTGAATCCTCATAAAGATGAAACATATCTTTATTAAAGATGAAGTCCTTCAAGTATCCCTTTACACTTGAAACACTAGTAAGATTCAGGCATCTTTTTATCCCATAAAAAGTCTAAGCCTATCTTAATCTCTAATCCGGCTTCTGCCAGAAGCCCTCATAGATCGCCGTCTTGACGGCCGTGATACCCTATTGTATCAATCAATTGTTTGGCAAATTATCGCGAATCGCAAATTCGTTAATATAACCACCCGAAGGTACAACCGCCGGGTTTTATATGCAATGTCAAACCACTTATACATGCCCCAGACCTCTTTGTAAAAAAGGTCGCCGGGAGGGAAAGACCAAACAAAATAACTGTGTGGAGCCCCCCTCACCGGGAATAACACAGGAAGCCTGATCCCAGGCTTGACCACAGAAAACGCAGTTTCTGATGAGCCCTCAAGCGACCAAACTCGTCGGGGTAACTTACCTATTTTAGCCATCCTGACTAAAACTCAGTAACCAAAAACGGTGTTCTCGGAGCAACGAGAAAAAACGCCGGAAAGGTAACCCACACCAAACGAGACATAACAGGAGGGCGTAATGCATAAAGCAATGAATAACACAGGAAGCCTGATCCCAGGCTCGACCACAGAAAAACGCAGTTTCTGATGAGCCCTCAAGCGACCAAACTCGTCGGGGTAACTTACCTATTTTAGCCATCCTGACTAAAACTCGGTAAACCAAAACGGTGTTCTCGGAGCAACGAGAAAAACGCCGGAAAGGTAACCCCCACCAAACGAGACATTTTAACACATTTTATACAAAGTGTGTGCGCAAAAATAGGGATACCTGAACAGGAGGGCGTAATGCATACAGCAAAAACCGGGGCAAAGGTAGCCATGACAGAGACTGGAGGGAAACTACTCCAGGTTCTGCATAGACCCGCCGGGACCCAGCTCTGGAAAATTTAAAATTTCCAGGAATTAATGCTCATAAGGTTAACCCACTCATGTTCGCACACAGGTGTTAAATAACCCGCCGGGTAACGAGACGTAATACTCAACGACCACAGCTCGCCACGCGGTGGGGTTTCCTAAGTAAAAGATTTCAGAATATCTTAATTTGTCCAAAAGATTTATGAATACCCTCTGACATAATATATAAAGACCATCATGGCGTTTATAAGTGATTAAGTCTTTCCGGTGGTGTTTGTTTCCATATTAAATATTGGAAAAAAAAAACTAAAAAAGACGCCGGCCCCCGAATTATCTCGTAGATAAAAAACTGGGAAGCCTGACAAATATACGAGATCTAACTTCTGCCGAAGTATCTTTTAGATCGCCGTATGTTGAAGGCGGCGATACAAAACGTATCCCTCAAATGTCTGGTTAACTAACTGAATTGTAAATTCGTTATTCTCATCCGTGCAAGAAACACCCGCCGGGTGTGAATAATAGTTTAAAAAACGTTAACCCCAAATGTGCCCTAAAGCGCCGTATGTTGAAGGAGGCGATACACAAAGCATCCCTCAATTGACTGGTCAACTAAACTGAATTTTGCAAATTCGGTCATCCCAACCTTCCAGGTTACACCCACCGGGTGAATTAAAGTTTAAAAACAACCGCCGGGTTTTATATGCAATGTCAAACCACTTATACCTGCCCCAGACCTCTTTGTAAAAAAGGTCGCCGGGAGGGAAAGACCAAACAAAATAACTGTGTGGAGCCCCCCTCACCGGGAATAACACAGGAAGCCTGATCCCAGGCTTGACCACAGAAAACGCAGTTTCTGATGAGCCCTCAAGCGACCAAACTCGTCGGGGTAACTTACCTATTTTAGCCATCCTGACTAAAACTCAGTAACCAAAAACGGTGTTCTCGGAGCAACGAGAAAAAACGCCGGAAAGGTAACCCACACCAAACGAGACATAACAGGAGGGCGTAATGCATAAAGCAATGAATAACACAGGAAGCCTGATCCCAGGCTCGACCACAGAAAAACGCAGTTTCTGATGAGCCCTCAAGCGACCAAACTCGTCGGGGTAACTTACCTATTTTAGCCATCCTGACTAAAACTCGGTAAACCAAAACGGTGTTCTCGGAGCAACGAGAAAAACGCCGGAAAGGTAACCCCCACCAAACGAGACATTTTAACACATTTTATACAAAGTGTGTGCGCAAAAATAGGGATACCTGAACAGGAGGGCGTAATGCATACAGCAAAAACCGGGGCAAAGGTAGCCATGACAGAGACTGGAGGGAAACTACTCCAGGTTCTGCATAGACCCGCCGGGACCCAGCTCTGGAAAATTTAAAATTTCCAGGAATTAATGCTCATAAGGTTAACCCACTCATGTTCGCACACAGGTGTTAAATAATCCGCCGGGTAACGAGACGTAATACTCAACGACCACAGCTCGCCACGCGGTGGGGTTTCCTAAGTAAAAGATTTCAGAATATCTTAATTTGTCCAAAAGATTTATGAATACCTTCTGACATAATATATAAAGACCATCATGGCGTTTATAAGTGATTAAGTCTTTCCGGTGGTGTTTGGTTCCATATTAAATATTGGAGAAAAAAAACCTAAAAAAGACGCCGGCCCCCGAATTATCTCGTAGATAAAAAACTGGGAAGCCTGACAAATATACAAGATCTAACTTCTGCCGAAGTATCTTTTAGATCGCCATATGTTGAAGGCGGCGATACAAAACGTATCCCTCAAATGTCTGGTTAACTAACTGAATTGTAAATTCGTTATTCTCATCCGTGCAAGAAACACCCGCCGGGTGTGAATAATAGTTTAAAAAACGTTAACCCCAAATGTGCCCTAAAGCGCCGTATGTTGAAGGAGGCGATACACAAAGCATCCCTCAATTGACTGGTCAACTAAACTGAATTTTGCAAATTCGGTCATCCCAACCTACCAGGTTGCACCCACCGGGTGAATTAAAGTTTAAAAGTTAACCCCAATTGTTCCTATCCCCACTTCTTTGAAACAGATCGCCGGGGAGGAAATACAACTACAGCATAGTTTTATATTGGCTTTGCAAAACCGAAAAAACTACAAACAACACGTGTCCGTATGAACACTGTTAGATGGGTACAGCCAACCCGCCGGGATGAAACAGGCGCCCCAGAGACGCAGACCTGGGGAGCCACAGACACCCACTCGCCGGGGAAACAAGCCTGTTTTAAACCACGCGTGGCCAAAACTAGGCAACCAGCCGGGGTTATCAAGGTGAAACCGAGAAAAACCCGCCGGAAAAAACCCACCCCGTCCAGATACCATCTGAACGCAACACCGGACCGAGGCGTAGCTAAAACACAACTAACGCCGGCCCAACATAGTCCGTGGAATTAGCCAAAACACAACTAACCCAGGACACATAAATAGTCCGTGGAATTAGCCAATACACAACTAAACCAGGATACACATGACACAGTAGTACATATTTAGAAAATAAATCAATAACACTTGTATATGTGATAAAGCTACGAGAGGCTGGCTAGGCCTAGGCAGACGGATAACAGTAACATGTCGGAATATAAACAAAAAGCACTGAATTATATCACAACAGGAACCACCGCCAACACACCACTGTAGCAAACACTTCCGGCAAAGGGAAGAACTGACTCGGGACCCAGAAAAAACTTCACTAAGTGAAGAAAAATACGCTGGGAACGACAGCAAAAATACGCTACCTCATCAGAAAGATAAAAGGAAGCAATAACGCGTAATGAAAGCCGCCTGCATCACAAAGCTAGCTTAACTGTGAAAAAATTCACCTGTCCACAACAGGACCACGAGGGAACATCCGAAATAGATGCCCCAAACATACGACCCAAAATACACTGCACTGCGGGCAACCAGCCCAGGACACTCCTGCTACGCATATCCTAACCTTACTCGATACATCCCGGAGTAAACCAATGAGAAAAAACTCACTAGGGACGCAACAAATGCGGAACCCGCGGAGCGTGGGGAGACAGGTCCGGGCAGGCTGAGCGCAGAGCAGAGAAGGAGGAATGACGCCTGAATCAGCGTCTGGTCAGAAATCCACACAAGTACATCCACGATATGATGGAAAGCTTATTGGATAGTTATTCTTATTTTCTTTTTGTTTTTAATTTTTTACAAAGTTTTTTCGTAGTGAGAACCCAATTCATAATGACTGAAGCCATGAGTGAGGTCGCGTGCGCTCATGATGAAGGCTCCTCAGTTTTTAAATGCTCTGCGCGGTAGATTCAAACTACGGCGGATTAGTGTTTGAAGAGGATGCCTTATGTAATAGGCATGTTCGTCAATGATGGAGGGGCCACTAATAAATATATAATTATGTACCCCCAGGCGGACATGAACCACCAACAACCAGGACGAGTGTCCATGCTTTAATCCCCTACACACAAGTAGGATATCCTCTATCACGCTGTGGTATAGTGGATTAAAGTATGGGCACTTGTTCTGACTGTCGGTGGTTCAAGTCCGGCTGTGAGTATAAAAAAACATTTAGTATATATATATTTATATATATTATACTGTATATGAACCGATTTTACCTAAGAGATTCAATACTATTTGCAGAATTCTAGGTCGTAGGGTTGCATATGTTTTTTTTTTTTTTTTTTTTAATGCAAAAACTGCACACCTACTTTATTATCATTGAGGAATTTGCTTGCTTTTGTAATTTTCGAGCTATGTATTTTAGTTTGTCCCCTAGGCTAATAAAATCACCTTCCCAGACTTCCTTCAAGCTAAAAAAAAAAAAAAAATGCTCATCAAGCTAAATGTGTAGGCTATACATTAATACAAAATATGAAGACCAATTTCTTCTAAGTTTGCAGGTTCGCTACCGCTCGCTTAGAAAATAATCGACACCTGAATGGGGTGAAGCGTCTTAAAATATCCTAACTAATGGAAAGAAACAGCCCTTATCCAATTATACCTAACGCCATTTGGATCTGGTGCCGGTACTAAGTCGAAGTGTAATAGGTAATAAGGCCAATTAAATAATAATACTAGGCCAAATAACACTCCAAATATATTATACAATACATCACATTAACATCATTTCATAAATACAATCAAACATATTCTTACATTCATCATACCATCTTAAAACACAGGAAGGCGAAAGAAGAAGAAATTAAGGAATGTAGGCTACAATAAATTTCAAAATATATGTGCGTGGTGTGTATATTATATATATATGAGTATATCATAAGTTTACCACAGAGTAGCTTTGATTAGTGTAGCCTAATAATTAAATAATTAAATGTAGTTGGATGAGGTCGATTTACTGAAAAATAATTGTGTTAGTATATATATATATATATATATATATAACACTGAGTCGGGAATATTAAATACATATAATTATGCTCACACTTTTCGTCATGCGAGTGTAATTCTCTCCACTTTTATTTATCATTATATTGAAGTATCACAGCAGCAAGCCACTTGATATTGTCATGAGAATATTGCACCATATGCCAAAATTATGTAAACAATTATGACAGTTATTAATATATTGCAGTATACCAAATGTTACCCTCACACTATAATATGATTTAGGTTTTTTGTATAAAATATATTGCATTATATAATTATGTATATACGTACAGTCTGTTCACGATAATTAGATCAGAAATCGTGGCCCCCTAATCTCTATAACTCAAATAGGGCTAGAGCAATGTTCACGATAATTAGACCAGAAATCGTGGCCCCCTAATCTCTATAACTCAAATAGGGCTAGAGCAAATGGGCTGTAAATGTTCACACCTATTCCTTCGGCGAGTCCTTCCAAACAGTAGGAAAAAGAGCGAAATTATACTTTTTGAGTTATGAGAGATTGGGGTTGTGATTTCTGGCTTACTTATAATAATCAATAGCTTGTTTATCTCACCTAATGCTGTGATGTTTGATGTTCCATTCACCTCTGTTTGGGATGCAGATATTGTTGTTTCATAGCTTGCTTCTGTTGTGTGTTGTATTGTGAGGTTATTATTTGTCGTTGGCATTGATGTGTAGGTTAGTTCGTTTCGGGTTTGTTCTGTAATCGTTTCAGTTGATGTTAAGAGTGTTTTTGATAATGTTGCAGTGGATGTTGGTTCAAGTGATGTTGCAGGATGATTGGCTATTTTGGTTGAAGATAATGTGGTTGTTAAGGATGTAGGTGTGGTTGATACGCTTGTAGGTACGGTTGTAGCTGCTTCAAAGGATGCCGTTGTACTATTTGGTTGTGTTAATGACGTAGATGACGAAGCTACTGAATTGGTCGAAAATGCTGACCTTGTGATTGTGGTTGTTGTTATTGATGCATTTGTAAACGATGACTGAGTTGTGGTAGGTAAGATGGGTGTTGTAGGTATTGTTGTTGCTGATTTGTCTGTTGTTGTTGATAGCATAATTTTAGTTGTAGATGAAGGTGTTAGGTGTGTTGTAAATACGGTAGGTGTAGATGGAGTTGGTGTGGTTGCTGATGTTGTAGTTGTGGGTTTGGGTGATGTGACTGTAGTTGTTAATTCCGTTGTAGTTGTAGGAATGGCCGTAGATGTGATTGTTGTTGTTGTGGTCGGTAGTGCAGTTATAGTTACATGTGTTATTGTTGGTAATGGCGTTGCAGTTGTTGGTGGTATTGTGGTTGGTGATGATGTCGATGTTGTAGTAGTAAGTGGTGTTAGAGTTGTGGTTGTAGATGATATCGGTGGTGTTGTTGGTGATGGTGTTGTAGTGGTTTGTGAGGATGATGTCGTTGTTGTAGTGGTAAGTGGTGTTGTTGTAGTTAATGAAGTTATTAGTGTTGTAGTTGTAGGTGTTTGTGGTTGTGTCGATGTTGTTGGTGGTGGTGGCAGCATTGTTGTAGTTTGTGCAGATGTTCGTGTAGTTGAAAGTGATGGTGCTAAAGTTGTTGGTGGTGTTGTTGGTGTAGAAGATGTTGTTGTGGGCATTATTGTAGTTAGAGATGATGTTGAAGTTGTTGGTGTTTTATTCGATGTTGTAGTTATTGGTGATGGTGTTGTTGTAGTTGTGGGTGTCTTTGTTGTAGTAGTAAGTGGTGTTGTGGGCATTTGTGTTGTTGATGTAGTTGTTGATGGTGGTGTTGTTGTCGTTGTGGGTGTTGTTGTGGTAGGCGATTGTGTTGTTGTCGTTGTGGGCGATGTTGTGAATGTTACTGTTGTTGTTGTGGTAGGCAATTGTGTTGTCATTGTGGGCGATGGTGTTGTGTGTGTTGTAGTTGTCGGTGTTGTTGATGTTGTAGGTGTTGTTATTGTAGTTGACGGTGTTGTTGATGTTGTAGGTGTTGTTGTAGTTGTTGTTGATGTTGGTGTTGTAGTTGTTGATGTCGTAGGTGTTGTTGTAGTTGCTGTAGTTGTAGGTGTTGTAGTTGTTGATGTTGTAGTTGATGATGTAGCTGTAGTTATTGTGGGTAGTGTAGTTGTGGGCGGTGTTGATGTTGTGGGTAGTGTAGTTGTTGTTGTTGACGATGGTGTTGTTGTTGATGATGTTGTAGATGATGATGTTGTAGATGTTGATGTTGCTGTCGATGATGATGTTGTTGTAGGTGTTGTTCTAGTTGTAGGTGTTGTTGTAGTTGTTGATGTTGTAGGTGTTGATGTTGCTGTCGATGATGATGTTGTAGGTGTTGTTGTAGATGTTGATGGTGTAGGTGTTGCTGTTGATGTTGCTGTCGATGATGATGTTGTAGGTGTTGTTGTAGATGTTGATGGTGTAGGTGTTGCTGTCGATGTTGCTGTCGATGATGATGTTGTAGGTGTTGTTGTAGATGTTGATGGTGTAGGTGTTGCTGTTGATGTTGCTGTCGATGATGATGTTGTAGGTGTTGTAGATGTTGATGGTGTAGGTGTTGCTGTTGAAGGTGATGTCGTTTATGATGTTGTAGGTGTTGTTGTAGATGTTGATGGTGTAGGTGTTGCTGTTGATGTTGCTGTCGATGATGATGTTGTAGGTGTTGTTGTAGATGTTGATGTTGTAGGTGTTGCTGTCGATGATGTTGTAGTTGTAGGTGTTGTAGTTGTAGGTATTGTAGTTGTAGATGTTTTTGTTACTGAAAAGATTACGTCAAAGATGTAAGCATATTGTGAATAAACAGTGTTTGCCATCAATTATGCATTCTTTGCTTCTGTATTTTTATATACTGCGAAAATTAGTACGGAATATTATAGTTGTATACTCATTTTAACAGGTTGTTTGGTTAGGATAAAGGAAGTTGTGATACAAGTTTAATTAGCAATGGATAAACCTTATACGATTGAAGAGAGGCCACACACAACATATTATTATGTAACACTTTCAGTACCAGTGACATCCTTTTTATTCTGATAAATTTGTTTATTCAAGTACATTGGGCTTTGTAATTGATCATTAATGTTAAGAACGGGTTGTTACTTATAAATATTAGACGATTTTATTCAGATTAAAATGGATCTGGGGTAGCTGAAAGGATTAATTTAGATAGTATGTAGCTTTTTGTTTATTAGAGGTCCTTCCTGAATCCTAAGCTGAATGCAATCTTCTAATAGTTCCAGTATATAATGTAAAGGACTGAATGGATTAAGGGGAGATTTTTGTTTGCTCCCTAGACCTCCATCAAGCTTACCGATAATACCTCCAAGACTCCCCTTCAAAATAATTTTGTAAATTTGTCGATAAACAAATGTCCCGGCCGAAGGCCGATTCCTCCTAATATACAGGCTGGCTATCGCTCGCCAGGAAAAATCGACACCTAAATGGCACGAAAGGTCTAAAATTTGACAAAAATGGGGCGAAAGGTCTTTCAATCGTCAAACTAATGGGGCAAACGTCTTAAAATCTCAAAAGCAATTGGACTTAACATGAGGGATAAAGGGGTTCAGAAAAAAATCCCTCAAGTGGAAATCTCTCCCTAACCTTTCTAGCCTATATCTTGCCAACTCCGCTCAGCAAGCTTATATATCTGTCAGACTCTGTGCCTCTTATATTCCATTTGTTCACTTTTACCTTTACATCTTTGTATTTACCACTTCTGCACCGGCGACGTCTTTTTAATATATTCTAGCTACAGTATATTTAGACGATTTTGTGCAATTTAAGAAGAATCTGTGGTAGTAACAAGTTCGAAACCTATTAAATGCTGGATAAAACCGTCTAATAGTAGCCAGAATGAAGTTTAAGGATGGCACCGGTACTAAAAGGTTATAACTATTACATTATATTATTAAATATTTGTGATTATTACATTGCAAATATATTAAAATCCTCACTTGCGGTGGTGGTAGTAGTGGTGGGTAAGGGTTCATCCACGGGCCAGCACATATTGACCTGAACCTTGTACACATGGTCGAGCGGACAGTACCCCAGCACCCACACCAGGTCACCAGAACACACCCTGTATGGCCTAGACCCGGGTTCTGTCTCCACCTCCCACGGGGTAGTGCAGGAGGTTGCTGTTGGGTAAAGGAAGGTGGAGTTAGGTAGTAGTAGTAGTAGTAGCAGCAATAGTAGTAGTAGTAGTATTGTTGATATTAGTATTAGTAGTAGTATTGTTGTTGTTGTTGTTGTTATTTTTATTAGTAGCAGTAGTATTGTGTATGCCTATTAACATTATTATTATTATCATTATTATTTCATTATTATTAATACAGATAAACACATATACATAGGCATATAGACACGATACAAGTGTCGATTACACAAGTTAAACAGTTATGTAATTAACTCAAGGAATGTAGACATAAACTATTATTTTGTTCCATGTAATAGATTTGGAGATAATGCCACATTATATAGAGGACAAAGGCCCCTACCCTCCATTAACCCTTTTGCTGCGGGTGACGTTCCGGAACGTCCTGGCAAGTTACAGCAATTTCCAGGCTTTAAAAGCCTATACAAACCGTAAAAATCGAGTGTCAGTGGGCGGGAGCGTGAGGGGCCCACCTCCGACCCTCAGAGCACCGAGCGGCTCACTGATGTTGAGTGTGTCTCGCGCGGGCCGCTCTCTGTCTCTCTCAACAGTGTAGCCATGCGAGCGAATGTTACATAATAGCGGGTTTCCCGCATTTCACTGGCACCACTGCGGGTGAACCAGACCACGTACGGGGCCCGTTCTGGTGTCATTTTGAAGCTATTCTCGCCTAGTTTTTGGCAGAATACACTTCATTTAATGCAGATGCTTGATTTATCATTCAGGAGTGCCTGAATATGCCCTAAATAGCCCAAAATAGGCCACAGCCAAAGGGTTAAAGGTTGTCCAATATTCTCTAAAATGTGCATGTGAAGCTAAGCAGGAAGTGTTAAGGCAGTGTCATACAAGCGATTTTTTCCGTCAATATTAACGAGAAATTGTAGTCTGGCAGCTTTAAAACCCTGTGGATATTATTCGTAGTCATGTTTTTTTTTTTTATTCCAACTACTCCCTCTCGGGCATAGGCTGAGAGCTTGTACATTCTACCGTTCAACACGGTGAAGCCCGTGAGATCTAGTTCCAGTCTAGGGAGTGAGACATGCAAAGCACCCACTCACTGCCCGAAGCAGCCCCATCTCTGAAACTGCTTCACCCCTGTACCTCACCGTCTCAACCCCCTCGACTCGGACCCTCACTCTCAGAATGCCACCTATTGAGCAATTAGCTCACTAGGCATTCCATCCCCCCCCCCCCCCCCCCGATAGCATATTGATAGCATATTGAATATGGGAATATTCATACAGTGCTATTTAATCAGGAAACAATGAGGATATTTATTTGGCGTTTCTGTGAGCTTTGTGGTAATGCACTGATACTAGGTAGGCTACAGCACAAATTGCATCCCAATGATATCTTCCCATTGACATGTCGGGATTCGAACCCGGGTGTAAAAACCGATCCCCACAATTGGATTACCAGTCCAGTGGCAAGAGCACTCCACCACACCTCCCCTAATTAATAAAAACTGTCTTGGTGGTGTAATGGTTAGAGTGTGTAATATTTGTAGGTGGTACTTCATGTTCGAATCCTGGGAGGATTACATGTTTTCATTAATTTCATTGGGAGGTGTTCGGTGTTAGGAGTGGAATTAATTAATTAGATTATATCAGAATTCAGCCACCTTATATAGTATAGTCTACTTTAAGTCTAGTTTCCGATTCCAATGCGAAAAAGCCTTAACATATTTCGAGAAAAAACTTGCTCATCAAATATTGACGGAAAAAGCGCTCGTGTGACACCGGTTTGACAAGAAAAATCCAAGCATGATGTTTATTGTTGCTATTATTAGACGGTTTTATTTAAATTAGGAAGGGTATATGGAAGTCAGAGGGTTAATTGAGACAGTCTTTACCCTTTTAGTTCCCACAGACCCTTTTTAAGCTGTATAATATCGTCTAATGATAGCCAGAATAACCATCAAAACATGTCATGATCCTCAAGGGGTTAAACCCTTCTGTACCGGCAACGTCTTTTATATTTTAATTTCAGCTATATTTAGACAATTTTTTGAAGCTTAGAAAAATATATGGTAGCTAAAAGGATTATTGGAGAGAGTTTCTAGCCTTTTAAGGGGTAGGCAACCTTCCTAAGCCGAGCAAAATCGTCTAATAGTTGCCAGAATGTAATGAAAAGTACATGACCGGTACTATCTATCTATCTATCTATATGCTATCTATATGCTCAGGCCCAATCCCCATTTTGGGGGTAGCCGACTCAAGACAGAGCAAGAACAGGGAAAACACAAAAACAACATAAAACAACAAATAAACACAGATGAAAAGCACAAACTCACACATATCCAGGTCACCCAGGAGAAGACCCAGAGACCAGGGTCACCAAGGTACAGAAGGGGTTAATATTGGTTAGCAGGACCCCCTCACCTGAACATTTGTAGTTAGACTGACACTGGCCTGTGGTAGGATTGTAAGGTATACTAAACACTGCTCCCTTACAGTAGGCCGCCTGCCAGTGACCCTCAGAAGAACACAGCCATAACTCCGTACACTCTGAAGGGTTGTCCAATAACTCGCCAGCAGCACACACTACATGGTCTGCAAAACAAATATAAAACTTGCAAAATAAACAAACCAAAACAGGAACACAGCCACAGCTCCGTACACTCTGAAGGGCCGTCCAATATTTCAGCAGCAGCACACGCTACATGCCCTGGAAATAAAATTTTAAACTTGCAAAAAATACAAACCAAAAACAGGAATCGCACCATGTAGGATCCAGAACGATGGAAATCTTCAAGATAAAATTAGATAGATATAGGCTATGGACGAGGATGGGTTGGGTGCTAAAGGGATCTGCCTTGTATGGGCCAATCACCTTTCTACAGAATCCCATTTTATTATGTTCTTAGGTCATGTTCTTATGTAAAGATAAAAGAACATAATGAAATCCCTATGTGGAAATACCGCATTGAAGATTTAGCAAAAGAATATTATGAGAAAATAAAATATAATTAATTTATTCACTCTTTCAGCACACGAGGATGCTGTGCTTTCTTTTATTTTTACTACCAGTAGACAATTATATATTCAGATTAGGAAGGAACTGTGAGAGTCAGAGGGTTAAATGAGACTTTATCTCTTGATTCATAGATGGCTTTCGGAAATTGAGTCTTGTGGGTTTATTGTGATATTTTGTTTCATTATTTTTGAGGATTTTACGTGCCTTTGCCATTTTCGAGCAATATATTTTAGTTTGGCCCCTAGGCTGACAATAACCTTTTAGGCTAAAATTGTCCATTTTCTATAGAAAAGTCAACCCGGTGAAGCCCGTGAGGTCTTGTTCCAGTCTAAGAAGTGAGACATGTGAAGCAGTTTTAACTGCAACCAGCCCCTGCCATCTTGCCTTTGCAGGATGCATGGGGCTTAGTTGCCCACTCACGGTTCGAAGCAGCCCCATATCTGAAGCTGCCTCTCTCCAGTGCTTCACTGTCTCACATCCTAGACTCGGACCTTCACTCTCAGAATGCCACCTATTGAGCAATTAACTCAATAGGCATTGCCTCCCCCCCCCTATAGCCTATTTTGAGTATGAGAAAATGTGTACAGTGCTATTTAATCAGGCAACAATGAGGGTATACTTATTAGTGGCCCCTCCATCCTTGACGATGCGCTTTACAAATGTTATGGCCAATCTTTGAACCCCTGGCTCGCCGTTCAAACGACCCGCCTAGGAAACTAAAATGTAGAGATTGCCAAATCTTCGTGAGCGAACGCTCAAAAACACTCACGGACTCGTCCGTATAATTATGTGGACGTGGCGCCACTACTGCAAAAAACAGTAAAAAATAATTAAATAAGAAAATAAAAATATCAAACGTGATCTGGAAGAGTGCGCTTCTCATGCGTCTGCTTTTATCCTTGCTCATCCCTAGCCCCTTATCTGGGCTCTTGTGTCCTTCTTCTCCTCGGCGTCATGGGGTACGGAGGTGTGCACAGCCTCACTTCGTTCGTCTCCTTCCTCCGGCTTGTGAGTCTTTTGCTCATTTGTACATACTTGTGCTAAAGTTAAGGTAGTATTATAGATTAGCCAGGCTGTGTACACCTTTCCCACTCTCCCTAAGAGTTGTCCCGTGGGTGCTTTTGCAATTTTTATCAGGATGACCTTGTTGTGATAAGGCAAGGCTTCCACGTGTTTTGTGCTGTGTTTTTTGTCCTCTGTGCTTCATTTACTATGAGTTAGTATAGGCATGAGGCTTCTTTTAGAGGATATGGGGCCCGCTTTTCGGCTACCCAATTGGGTGGGTTAAGCGGTATTCGTCTCTTCGTGGGGGAACATGTGCGTTTCGAGTTGCCTACATAGTGAGGGGTTTGGCACATGTTCACAACGCTTTTCAGCCAACGTTCCTGTTCATCGTGATGGGGGAAGGAGAGCCGTGCTAGGCTATCAGGTTTTTGCTTATTTGGTGATTGATTGATCAACTTCTGCCTGCCCCCGTCTAGTTGGCCTCCTGTAGGAAATTTTTATGGCTAGGATGTATTATTATTGTGATTTATAACTGTGCCATAAATTTGCATGCTGTTCACTCGGGTTGCTAGAAGGGTTGGGTTCCATTCCGGCAAGAGTTAACAGTGAGATCTGTCACAACGTGCCTCCCGCTTTTTCAGGCTGTCTCTTATATGCGGTAAGAGTCACAGAAGTTCCCTGGAGTTATATTGAATTTGGTTTATCTTTGTTTGGCACAAGATAGGTCGAAATTCGAGTTTCTTGGCCTAGATATATTATTGCCGGTGGTGGTTAATGTACGGGAGGCGTACATTTGTTATAATTTGTCTTTTGGGGTCTCCGGCGTAGCTGTAGCCCTCAGGACATTTCCGCCTCGCAAGTCAAGAAACCGTTCGTAGTTTGGGGCTACCAGAACGCATGCCCGGCGAAAGCATGGGGACCCACTTCTGCCGGGCATCGGCTAAGCCGTAAAACTCACCTCTTCCTATCTTGGTCGTTACTCAGATGTTGTTTAACTGTTACCGGCGTTGGGCGCTGGGATAATTGGGAATTATGTTCTTATTCATTAGATGGGATTAGGTCAGTGTTGGTCACTTTGGTAAGAAGTTCTAACTCTAGAACATTCGGGAATGGTCCTTAACGTAACGTAGGGGAACTGAGATTGAATCTAGTGCTAGTTCGTTCTTTTTTCTCAATCACGTTCAAAACATTTAGTTAATCCAGCCTAGTGTGTCCCTATGAACATTGATTCTTGAATCTATTTCATCCTCAGGTGCGGTAGCCAAATTACTACCCCCAGGACGCCTAGGAGGATTTGCACCCCCGGCGAGAGGGAGCTATGGATTTCACAGCGTTTCAATTTTGCGCCGGCCCTAATTGTGTTAATCTTTCCGTGCTCGGACACAAACATTGCGTTAGATGCGTTGGTTGTCTAGATTGTTCACGGAGCCGGTGGTTGTCCAAAACCTGTTAACAGTGTTCTGCTTTACGTAATGGTTTCGTAACCCACTCAGATAGCAAGTGTTAGACTATTTTGCTAACAATTAGATCCACTTCTGTGCTGTATTGCAGGGATGTTACCCATAAATCACTTCAATTGGATGATCAATTACTTGACGATTTTTTGAAAACTGCGTCCACCCCCAGTACAGCGGCGGCGCGTCCTAGTACATCAAGTTCTAAATCTAAAATTTCGAAAGTGAAAAAGACAGTGCTCGTTGAATCCGATGACTCTAGTGTTATTGCTCCCTCCCGCCTCACCAAGAGGCCCAGGACCTCAGACGAACCTTCGTCGGGGTCGCCTGCTCCGAAACCCAGGTCTCGTTTGCCTCTGGTGGAACTACGGTCACCCTCTCCTCTACAGCTACAAGAGGCAAAAAGATGATGTCCTGACACTCCATCCTGCCAGAAGAGCTGTGAAGAGAAGTCCAAGGACAAAGGGAAATCCTCTAAGCGGTCTAGTGTGATGAAATCTAAGAGCTACAAGAGGCAAAAAGATGATGTCCTGACACTCCATCCTGCCAGAAGAGCTGTGAAGAGAAGTTCAAGGACAAAGGGAAATCCTCTAAGCGGTCTAGTGTGAAGAAATATAAGAGCTCTAAGACCTCTTCTAAGCCAGAATGTTCTCCTTCTTCCTCCCGCCGGGATTCCTCTCCAAACACGGATGCTAGTGTCATTGGCCCAACTATTTCTCCGCGGAGGACCAGTACCCCACCGCCTAAGAGAAAACAGCCTTATACGATTCCCCGCCGGGTGGCACAGCAAGAGCCCCCCACAATTCCGGTACTAAGGGAAGATCGTAACACCAGTGTCACCTCCGGCAGACAGTCCCAAGATGTCTCACAAACATCAGCGCAGCTCAGTGGATCTACGGTGAAGACGATGGAAGACTCCTATCCCCGACCTTTGGTATGGCGAGGAGGTTCTGCCCAGTGTTCCTCCATCACAGACACGAACACATGACACTACTGACCAGTCTGGAGAGGCTCGTTCTGAGGCCTCACCAGCCCCCCCAGGGGCCCAGCCCTGCCACCGGGCATCACTCCTCTGCAACAACATTTAGCAGACCTGGGGGAACTGTCAACTGGCCAACGGCAGTCTCCTTCACATTCTGGGCTCGGAATCTTCTCGCCCTTCGTCAGAGACTGGACAGCAAGGTGGAATTTTAGTGACGCATGAAGTGTTTCAGGATTGGCTTGACTTTATCAAGACAGTGAGAGAGGAAAAAAAAAGTGAAGGTATCGACACCTCAGGCTCCGGCGGTGCGACCTCTGGGCCAAGTGCAAGTTTTGCCTCAAGTTAGTCGTCAATCTCCTCCTTCTGTAACTGTAACTCCGGCGGCTGTTCCGCCTGTTTCCGCTGCTTTATTACCTTCTAAGCTCAATATTCTAGCGGATTTAATTCCACCTCCCCTCGATCATACAATACTATCTAAAAAGGGCCCTATGCCTCTTTTATATGATCCTGACAAGACCTGAACAGTCATTAAGCCCACTCGGCCTGAGGTCGCACAGTCGACAGTCCCAGGTGAAGTACCTGTGCCGGACCATTGTCTCATAGAAATAAGTGAAGCTAAGAAATTACGGGCCAAGAACCAAGCCGGAGATGTGCTAGATGGAGAGATCAAAGCAATTTCGAGTTTATATAATCCTGAGTATTTGTCTACTCATAGTCCCCGGCCCTACCTCCCGCATCCTCAGTTAAGTTGTTTTCAGACTGGTCAAAAAATGACAGCCTTAATGATGTTTAATTGTTGCAGGGGCTTACCCCTGAACTAAACACTGTCCCGCGGTGGGACGATTCAGGTCTTCCAGTGATACACATTGAAGGAGAGGGATTGGGGCCGTGGGCTGGGTGGGGACAAGAGGCCCAGCTGTTTGCCAGCACAATAACTAATAAAAGCAGTCACTAGCTGCCGCCGGAGGATCATCATTGGTTCTCCATGCCAGTAGGCCAGGTGAAAGGGGTCCCTAAGTGCATAATAGATTTTCTGAGTGCCCCTAAACTTTTGTTGTGTCAGTTAGCTGAGCCATTTAGTTATCTTACACAGCTTCAAATAGATAAAGATTTCAAAATGAGACAGTTTCTACTTAGTCGTCAATTAGCTGATTCAATGGCTAGGACGACTAAGTCAGTGACGGATCCCAGTACTCACAAGGCGCTATCTCTGCTTAGGCGCGTCTTGTTGCAGAACGCTGTTCAGTCCCTTGGGGATGTTCGTACAGCCTTGTTTGAGGCTGTACGAGTACGCCAAGATCTGAAGGTGTATCTGGTCAAGAAGCTCCCTGATGAGATAGGCAGACGTTTAATATTATCTGATGTATTTACTGCAACTCTTGCCTCCACAGATGCCTGGCGCACCATTAATTGTTTGTTGGACTCTAGCCGTCCCACTGCTTCTAAACAGAAGAGTGAGTCAGCCACTATGGCATAGTATTATAAGAGTCAATTTCGTGGCACGTTTCAGTCACCGCAGTCCAGTAAGACGCAACCTCACCCCGGAAGCAGTGGCACAGCTAGAGGCCAGTGGTAAAGGGAGGTGGTTTAGGGGTGAATCTAAGGGTAAACAAGCAGGCAATGATAACAAAGTCTCTCGGCCCCCTAGTAGTCATAGTGAGTCAACTCCCTCCCAATAAAAAAACTGAAGCACCACGATGCTCTCTCACTCCCAGGACCGCGAAAAGGCGTGTTGGACCCGAATGCAGCTCTGCCGGACATGACCAGTCTCAAGACTGGCAATTTCCAGGTATTTTACCGGGCATGGCCTCGGGGGACATGGGCAAGGACAGTGGTTCGCAAGGGCCTCTCGTGGAGATGGTCCCGGCGACCTCGTTTACGTATCCCAGTAAAATCAATTCATGTTTCATTAGAGGTGGGATCCCTCATCCAGGAGATGGCGGAAAAGCAAATCATTGTCCCAGTAAGTTCAACTCAGCCTGTCTAAACCTCCTGGCTATTCCTGGTGCCCAAAAGGGACAGCATTCAGATGAGGCCGATCATAGATCTGTCTTCTCTGAATTGCTTTATTCACAATCAGTCATTCAGGATGCTGACGGTGAATCAGATCAGGCTGACACCGCAAAGTTGGATGTGTTCCTTAGATCTGACAGATGCCTACTGGCATGTCCCTATAAACAAACGATATCAAAAGTATCTAGCTCTGCGCGAAGGACATCAGACGTTTGTTTTTTAAATCTTGCACCTCGTATATTCACCAAACTAATCCGACAGGCTTTGCTACCATTGCTGAAAATAGGAATCATGATTTTCTGGTACCTCGACGATTGGTTAATAGTAGCAAATTCCAAAATTGCATGCCTAGAAAATGTACATCAGGTAATTTCTCATATCACCGCCCTAGGGTTCAAGGTGAACTTGGCAAAGTCCAACTTGACTCCCACGAGGGCCATCTAGTGGGTGGGTCTGCAGTGGGACACCGAGCTTCTTACTCTGAGTCAGAGTGTCGACAACAAACATAGGTTTCGCAAGAAACTCTTTCGGTTTCTGCACTCTCTGACTATCACGAGGAGAGTTTGGGAGCCTCTCGTAGGGTCACTCAACTGGATAAGGTTGATGGTTCCGTTAGGTCGTCTAAAGGTCAAAAGGCTAATTTTGGAGGGAAACAAGTGCTTTCCGCTGTTGCCAGCAGAAACACTATGGCATATCCCGAAATTAATCCACAACCTGCTGGTAGCCTGGGCGAAACCAGAAGTGTTGCACTCCTTTGGCATGGACAACTCCTCCGCCGACGGTCTGGATCGACATAGACGCATCGGGTACCCTGGGATGGGGGTACCAGTCGAACCTGGGCCATCAAGGTCAAGGTCTATGGTCCAGGTACAAAGACCAAAGAATTATTAGTCCTTCTATTCTTCTTACAGGAGCATGGCCCAACTTTAGCAGGAAAGTCAATAGCCTTCCGGATGGACAATCTGAATGCAGTATCATGCATTCAGAAGCAAGGGTCAGCGAGATCTCGAGTGTTACAAGGGTTGTCGGAAAAGATCTTTCTGCTAACCGAAAAGCTAGAGATTTATCTTCATGCAACATATCTCCCCGGCGTAGCGAATATCTGGGCAGACGCTCTGTCTCGGCGACAGAGCACTCTAGTAGAATGGTCTCTCAGGCAAAACATCTTTCAAGAGATGATTGCAGAGCCATACCATCCACAAGTGGACTTGTTCGTGTCGGAGACAACTCACAAGTTGCCTCAGTTCCTCACACGCCAGACAAAGACCCCAGCGGGAGGACCAGACGCTTTTTTGGTGGACTGGAACAAATGGAACTCCATTTATCTGTTTCCGCCTTCAGACGCATCCTTAATGTGCATAATAGTTCACAAACTACGCTATTATCGAGGCGTGGTCTCGATGATAGCGCCCTTGTGGCCGGCTCAAGTTTGGTACACCCAGTTGAAGACGTGGTGCGAGAACCCGGTGTCACTCCCGATCTCGTACTTCCACTTAGACACGATTGGAAACCTCAAGACCTCGCTAACTTTTGCCTTGTGGACATTCAGAAGGCTAAATGGCTAAATAAATTTGGGGAGAGCGTGACTCACAAATTAATTAATCAGTATACTAACTCAACACAAAGACAGTACCAATCACATTGGAAGGCCTTTACTACCTGGATCACAGAAACTGACCAACAACAGTCCTCAGTGTCATTAACCCTTCCTGCCCGGGTGTCATTTTAAAATGACACCCCTTGCGAAGGGCAGGAGCCTGGGTGTCCTTTTAAAATCCGTAAGCTTGAAAGCCTATTAAGCGTGGTTTGAAAGCCGTGCGGCGAAACGTTTGTAAACAAAGCCGGTCGGAGCGACGCGCATGACTTCAAAAACAAGAAGAAGTTGGACTTTTGTTGTTGTTGTTTGGTAGAACGAAAATTAGTGTTTGTAAGTGTCCGATATTGCTAAAACCGCATCAAAACTCTCTCCACGGAAATCATCATTACAATTGAACCAGTTGACCTAGAGAGCTCTACTCAATGCCAGTCTACAGATACAAGTAAGGGCTACATTTCGAGATGTGTGTGAATTTTCTAGCAGTTAAAATAAAACAAATAGGCCTAGGCCTATTACGATGTTTTTTGGCCAGATCGCCCGGATAGGAGTGCCATCATTTAGAAGGCCAGCCCAGGAAGGATTATCTTTTCGAAAGTAGATCTTTGTCAGTAATCACATTAAGGAACAACTTCACGGCTATTGGGAAGCGTTTTTTCGATTTAACTGGACTTTCCATACCTGAGGCGGAAGAGAAGGGGTTCATGCGTAAATGCCTCCGGCTTTGTCCCCCACCGCGCCAACTCACCTGGTCTCTAGATCAAGCCCTCACTTTACTTCACTCTCCCAAGTATTGTAACAATCCTCCCTTTGAGTTAAGGTTAAAGAAGGCTGTTTTTCTTATGACCCTGGCCACGGGTAATAGGGTATCGAAGTTGGCTGCGATGAGTTCAGAACCATCTTGCCTTAGGTTCTCCCGGCGTGATATGAATGTCCATAAAGCACCTACACCTAATTTTGTGGCAAAGAATGAGCATGCTGATCATGTATTTACTAAAATCGAGGTACCAGCCCTCGAGCACGGCGACAGGCACCACCTTTTATGCCCGGTGAAGTAGTTAATTTTATTTATGCAGGAATATCGACCAAGTCAGGCCGGGTCCCTCTGGGTTTCACGAGCAGGTACACGCTTGCAGAAGCGGCAATTAGCAGCTTTGTTGGTAGAAGTCATACGTGAAAGTAATCCGGGTGCTCTTGGGCGAGCTCACGATATTCATAAATGGGCAGCTTCGCTCCGATTTCTGAAAAAAACTATTCTCTAGATGACATTCAACAGACCAACTTATGGTCTTCTAATCATACCTTTATCACGCGGTACCTGTCCGTGAACCTCACAAAACCAAACTTACAATGTATAGCTCATAGGCAGAAAGTCTAGATTTAAGCTTTTGAAAGAAGGGGGGATGGGAGTGTTCAGCTGAGACCTGTCTGCCTTCCATGATTTTATACATACATGTGTAGAAGTTAAGGTTTCATGTGATACCCATTTTCCTAAGACTTAATTAGTCTAGTCAGGAGCAATTTTAATTTTAAGTACATACTATTTTTGTAATAAGAGTACAAATATGAGTACTTTTATTTTTCGATAAATTAGAAGTACTTATTTTTGAGTGCCTTAATTTTGTGATAAAATATAATGTACATATTGTTACATATTCTATATTCTATATGGATAGTCTATGTGTGCCGTAATCGACTGTTTCTATAAAAACGTAAGGGTTACAACACTTTTCAGGTTTACTTTAAGAACGCTACCTGTAGGCTACCATCTTCTATTTTTGTATTAAACTTGATCTGTTTTTTGCGTGTTTATCTCGACCTAAGTAGTTTGTTAGTGGTTAATTGATATTCTTGATGAATGTCCCCCTCCAGACTTGTGACATCAGACGCATTGTCAATGATGGAGGGGCCACTAATAAATTATAGGTTTGAGTCCCGAAGGGAAGAATGACAACCTAATATTTATTAGTGGCCCCGGAATCATTGACGATTCCGGCCCTCCCAGCCATCCCCTTCCCATTCATCTGCTGTATTGCTAAGAGAGTATTGATATATCATTGAAGGACACAAGAGCCCAGATAAGGGGCTAGGGACACGCAAGGATAACAGCAGACGCATGAGAAGCACACTGTGCCAGATCACGTTTGATATTTTTATTTTCTTATTTAATTGTGTTTTACTGGGTTTTTTTTCAATAATGGCATCCACAACATTTTACGGACGAGTCCGTGAGTGTTTTTGAGCATTCGCTCACAAAGATTTGGCAATCTCAACATTTTAGTCTCCTAGGCGGGTCGTTTGAACGGCGGGCCAGGGGTTCAAATATTGGCCATAACATTTGTAAGGCGCATCGTCAATGATTCCGGGGCCACTACTAAATATTAGGTTTTCATTCTTCCCTTCGGGACTCAAACCTATATTTTTGTTGCCGTTTCGGTGGGCTTTGTGGTAATGTACTGATACTACGTACAGCACAAATTCCATCCGATTAATCACCTAAGGCTAGCCAAAATAAACTGCTAAAACAAAGAAGAAAAAAATAGCACTCCTGCCACTCACTGTTGCAGTCGTAACTCGTGGAGCAGAGTTGTAAGGTAGGGTCATAGTAGGTGTCGGAGGGGCAGGTCATACGTTCCCAGGCGTTCCCATCACACTCCCAGTACCTGTTACACCCCGGGTCATCCTGGCGGCCTCCTAACTCACAACTCTCGCACTCTGAACCATGAATACCATTGATTAAATAAAAACGTTGAGGTCTAGTTATATATATATATATATATATATATATATATATATATATATATATATATATATATATATTATATTATATTATATTATTTGTTTATTTATTTATATTCACCTCCAAAAACACCCCGTTAATCGCGTTATTTTAATGATAATATTCTGCTTCATAATGTATGTATTATACTTACGATATCAACTATGTTAATATAGCCATAAAAGATGCAGTTCATGCAATTTGACAGCTTTTTCTGGCTTTCATTATACAATATATATCTCAATCAACTCTAACTTATTATATACCCTTCTTAATCTGAATGAAATCGTCTAATAATAGTCAGAAAATATAGAATATATGTGTTATAGTGTCTGGAAAGGGTTAAGGGGGTATTGCTTGTCTTTTGGTCCATATCATTATCTATTAATATCTTATTGAGATTCCTCGCTAGACCTCCAGCAAGCTTAAAAAAAAAAAACCTAGACCCCCTATCAAGACAAAAAAAAAAAAAAATCTGGAGACAAATGTTCCGGCCAAAGGCCGGTTCCTTCTAAAATTACAGGCTCGCTATCACTCGCCAGGAAAAAGTCAACACCTAACTGGCACGAAAGGTCTTAATATTGACAAAGAAATGGGTCGAAAAGTCTCAAAATCGCCAAACTAACGGAAAGAACGTCATAACATCTCAAAACTAATATGCTAAAGATGAGGGAGAATGGGGTCCCTAAAAAAGAATCACTACCCCCTTAACACTACTGTATAGCCCCTATAGTTACCGTAGTATAATCACTACCCCCTTAACACTACTGTATAGCCCCTATAGTTACCGTAGTATAATCACTACCCCCTTAACACTACTGTATAGCCCCTATAGTTACCGTAGTATAATCACTACCCCCTTAACACTACTGTATAGCCCCTATAGTTACCGTAGTATAATCACTACCCCCTTAACACTACTGTATAGCCCCTATAGTTACCGTAGTATAATCACTACCCCCTTAACACTACTGTATAGCCCCTATAGTTACCGTAGTATAATCACTACCCCCTTAACACTACTGTATAGCCCCTATAGTTACCGTAGTATAATCACTACCCCCTTAACACTACTGTATAGCCCCTATAGTTACCGTAGTATAATCCCGCCAAGGACAGGTAGACCAGTAAGAGGTGGAATGTAGCAATGAGGTCCAGGGGGGGCTTCATTATAGTAGTAGTAGGTGTTGTTGTTGTAGTGGTAGTAGTAGTGGTGGTGGTGATAGTAGAAGTTATATTGTAGTAGTAGTTGTAGTGGTGGTAGTAGTAGTGTTGTGGTAATAGTAGAAGTTATATTGTAGTAGTAGTAGTAGTATTTGTTGTAGTGGTGGTAGTACTGTTGTTTGTGGTGGTAATAGTAGAAGTTATAGTGTAGTAGTTGTAGTGGTAGTGTTACTTGTGGTGGTAATAGTAGAAGTTCTATTGTAGTAGTAGTAGTAGCTGTTGTTGTAGTGGTAGTGTTGCTTGTGGTGGTAATAGTAGAAGTTCTATTGTAGTAGTAGTAGTAGCTTTTGTTGTAGTGGTAGTGTTGCTTGTGGTGGTAATAGTAGAAGTTCTATTTTAGTAGTAGTAGTTGTTGTTGGTGGTGTTGTTGCTTGTGGTGGTAATAGTAGTAGTTCTATTGTAGTAGTAGTAGTAGCTGTTGTTGTAGTGGTAGTGTTGCTTGTGGTGGTAATAGTAGAAGTTCTATTGTAGTAGTAGTAGTAGTAGCTGTTGTTGTAGTGGTAGTGTTGCTTGTGGTGGTAATAGTAGAAGTTCTATTGTAGTAGTAGTAGTAGCTGTTGTTGTAGTGGTAGTGTTGCTTGTGGTGGTAATAGTAGAAGTTCTATTGTAGTAGTAGTAGTAGCTGTTGTTGTAGTGGTAGTGTTGCTTGTGGTGGTAATAGTAGAAGTTCTATTGTAGTAGTAGTAGTAGCTGTTGTTGTAGTGGTAGTGTTGCTTGTGGTGGTAATAGTAGAAGTTCTATTGTAGTAGTAGTAGTAGCTGTTGTTGTAGTGGTAGTGTTGCTTGTGGTGGTAATAGTAGAAGTTCTATTGTAGTAGTAGTAGTAGCTGTTGTTGTAGTGGTAGTGTTGCTTGTGGTGGTAATAGTAGAAGTTCTATTGTAGTAGTAGTAGTAGCTGTTGTTGTAGTGGTAGTGTTGCTTGTGGTGGTAATAGTAGAAGTTCTATTTTAGTAGTAGTAGTTGTTGTTGGTGGTGTTGTTGCTTGTGGTGGTAATAGTAGAAGTTCTATTGTAGTAGTAGTAGTAGCTGTTGTTGTAGTGGTAATAGTAGAAGTTCTATTGTAGTAGTAGTAGCTGTTGTTGTAGTGGTAGTGTTGCTTGTGGTGGTAATAGTAGAAGTTCTATTGTAGTAGTAGTAGTAGCTGTTGTTGTAGTGGTAGTGTTGCTTGTGGTGGTAATAGTAGAAGTTCTATTGTAGTAGTAGTAGTTGTTGTTGTTGTAGTGGTAGTGTTGCTTGTGGTGGTAATAGTAGAAGTTCTATTGTAGTAGTAGTAGCTGTTGTTGTAGTGGTAGTGTTGCTTGTGGTGGTAATAGTAGAAGTTCTATTGTAGTAGTAGTAGTAGCTGTTGTTGTAGTGGTAGTGTTGCTTGTGGTGGTAATAGTAGAAGTTCTATTGTAGTAGTAGTAGTTGTTGTTGTTGTAGTGGTAGTGTTGCTTGTGGTGGTAATAGTAGAAGTTCTATTGTAGTAGTAGTAGTTGTTGTTGTTGTAGTGGTAGTGTTGCTTGTGGTGGTAATAGTAGAAGTTCTATTGTAGTAGTAGTAGTAGCTGTTGTTGTAGTGGTAGTGTTGCTTGTGGTGGTAATAGTAGAAGTTCTATTGTAGTAGTAGTAGTAGCTGTTGTTGTAGTGGTAGTGTTGCTTGTGGTGGTAATAGTAGAAGTTCTATTTTAGTAGTTGTAGTTGTTGTTGGTGGTGTTGTTGCTTGTGGTGGTAATAGTAGTAGTTCTATTGTAGTAGTAGTAGTAGCTGTTGTTGTAGTGGTAGTGTTGCTTGTGGTGGTAATAGTAGAAGTTCTATTGTAGTAGTAGTAGTAGCTGTTGTTGTAGTGGTAGTGTTGCTTGTGGTGGTAATAGTAGAAGTTCTATTGTAGTAGTAGTAGCTGTTGTTGTAGTGGTAGTGTTGCTTGTGGTGGTAATAGTAGAAGTTCTATTGTAGTAGTAGTAGTAGCTGTTGTTGTAGTGGTAGTGTTACTTGTGGTGGTAATAGTAGAAGTTCTATTGTAGTAGTAGTAGTAGCTGTTGTTGTAGTGGTAGTGTTGCTTGTGGTGGTAATAGTAGAAGTTCTATTGTAGTAGTAGTAGTAGCTGTTGTTGTAGTGGTAGTGTTGCTTGTGGTGGTAATAGTAGAAGTTCTATTGTAGTAGTAGTAGTAGCTGTTGTTGTAGTGGTAGTGTTGCTTGTGGTGGTAATAGTAGAAGTTCTATTGTAGTAGTAGTAGTAGCTGTTGTTGTAGTGGTAGTGTTACTTGTGGTGGTAATAGTAGAAGTTCTATTGTAGTAGTAGTAGCTGTTGTTGTAGTGGTAGTGTTGCTTGTGGTGGTAATAGTAGAAGTTCTATTGTAGTAGTAGTAGTAGCTGTTGTTGTAGTGGTAGTGTTACTTGTGGTGGTAATAGTAGAAGTTCTATTGTAGTAGTAGTAGTAGCTGTTGTTGTAGTGGTAGTGTTGCTTGTGGTGGTAATAGTAGAAGTTCTATTGTAGTAGTAGTAGCTGTTGTTGTAGTGGTAGTGTTGCTTGTGGTGGTAATAGTAGAATTTCTATTTTAGTAGTAGTAGTTGTTGTTGGTGGTGTTGTTGCTTGTGGTGGTAATACTAGTAGTTTTCTTGTAGTAGTAGTAGTAGTAGTAGTGACTGTTTGTGGTGGTGAGAGTAGCAGTTATGTAGTAGTAGTAGTAGTAGTAATAGTAGTAGTGTTTATGGTGCTGATGATAGTTCTGTTGTAGTAGTATCAATGGTGGTGATGGTTGTAGAACTTGAAGTAGTAGTAGGTGATCCGCAGAGGGTTGTTCTAGGTCAGCAGGAGAATAATTATGTGTCCTGTATGGATGATAAGTAAGGGGTGTCCCCGGCTTTGTTTTTATCTTTCTCTCCTGTTCTCTCTTTCTCTGGCTGGTATCCATTCAGCCCCATTCAGCCAACTGTTTTAAAACGTTTATCCCCATCCAGGTGTCAATATTTTCCTGGCGAGCGGTAGCGAGCCAGCATATATATATATATATATTTGTTTTGACAGCAAGCTAAATTTGTAAATTTTTCGATAGAAAAATTTCTCCAGCGAAGCCGGATTTCTCCATACAATGCTGGCTCACTAACGCTCGCCAGTAAGAAATCGAAACCTGGATGGGGTATAAACATCTTAAAACAGTTGGCTGAATGGGGCCGAAAGGATACAAGCCAGGGAAAGAGAGAAAAGGAGAGAAAGATAAAAAAAAAAAAAAAATGCCGGTGACCCCCCTTAAATTGTAAAACTTGCAAAATAAACAAACCAAAACTGAGACGACACAAGATAAATTGCACATAAGAACTAATCAAAATCGTGGAAATGTGGATAATAGCCATAATACCATATGAGCCTACCTAAATATTTTAGTATTTGAGGATGCATTTGTGCACTTTAATCTGGTTATCATTAGACGAGTTTGTGCAAATTATCCCATACTGTACCAAGGACTTAATTTTTATCATATTCTGCCAACTATTAGACGATTTTATCCAGTTTACGAAGGACCTTTAGCAATAATAAGGCTTCAATCTATCTCAACCAACCCTTTTAACTACCGCAGATCCTTCCCAAGCTGCATAATTTCGTCTAAATATAGCTAGAATAAAATATGGCACACGTCGCTGGTACTCAAAGGATTATGGAGGATCTCTAGGAATTAAAGGGGAATAACTCTCAATAATTAACTCTCTAGCTCCTGCAAGTTCTATTACATGTATCATTCTTGTTACAATTCAGCATCCAATTTACACAGTGTACAGTTAACCACATTAGTTCTGTTCCTCTCCGTGATCTTATACGTGGATATATAATGCACGTGATATAATTACGAGTGTGGTTTCTCATACTCAGCTGATTAGTCAACTGATCATTAACAGAACCACACTTTCAATTAATTCATACTATTTGACTATCATACATAAGATCACGGTGATGAACAGAACTTATGTGGGCACCCGTACCTAAAGCCGTTAACTCTTTCAGTACCGGTGAAGTAATTTTAATTATATTCAGGCTACTATTAGATGATTTTATTCAGCTTAGGAAGGACGTCTACCCAGACTACAGACTATCTCAATCCGTTTAGCTACCATATATCATTCCTAAGCTTCGTAAAATCGTTTAAATATAACTGAAATTAAATCAAATAAAGACGTCACCTGTACTGAAAGGGTTAAAGTTGAGCAAGATAATATGAAAAAGACGCCATGTAAATAAAAGAGAAGATATTTACAACGTGTGTACTGTTAAAGCCGCGGAGGTCGAGTGGAGAGCACGCTCACGTGTGAATCTGCTTGACCTGGGCTCGATCCCAGCCAAGGCAGACATTTAGTGAGTATGGTCGTACGTCCTAGCGTGTTTCACATGCTTGCAGCCAGTCAGGGAACACCTCGACGACGTATATAGACTAATAGCACACATAACAAAGCCACTCCAACAGCTTCCTCTCTCTACACTCTTCAGAAAATAAGAAAGTAGCTACGAGGTGCCGTTGTAAAGGCTTATCCCTCAATACCTTCACCTGACCTGACCTGACTGTGCCACATCTGAGGGATGACTGCCGGGTGAGGGAGTGGGGGAAGGTATTTATAAGGTCAGTCGCCAGATAGACCCTTCCCATTAAATGTAGCCTATTGAAAATGATGTGGGCCATTTTTTTATCGATTTCATATTAGACGTTTCACCCCATTAGTTTGGCGATAATAAGAGGCTTCTAGAAATGTATTATTATTTATCCTCTAATCCACAAGACGTCGGCCCAGATAGTGGTAATTAAGATAGTCTTTATCCTATTAATTCCAACAGATCCTTCCTAAACTGGATACGATCGTCTAATAATAGTTAGAAGAAACTGTCAAAACATAAAGCCGGTATCACACGAGCGCTTTATCCCTCAACATTTATCCTCAACACTGGTCTGACAGCTTATGAGGCTATAACATTTATAATATTTCAGTGACCATTCTAGTTTCCGATACCAGTGCAAAATGTTCCAAAAATGTTGCCAGAAAATGTTTGATCACTGAATATTGATTATAACATATCTCGAGTGGTACCGTCAAGGGGAGATATGTCGTTCTTCTGGCCCCCCTTCTCCTTCATGTTTAGCCCCATTAGTTTTCAGATTTCATGAAGTTCCCCCCATTAGTTTGTCGATTTTAAAAACTTTCGTCCCATTTCTATATCAATATCAAGACCTTTCGGGCCATTTAGGTGTCGATTTTCCTGGCAAGCCTATTTGGGGCAGAGAAAATCTGATTTCTTTCAATGCTTCCAAAATCCAATTTCCCCATTTATCTACCCGTCTTGAACTCCCAGAGGATTATCCCTTATATTTCAACAATACAAAATTCAACCCTTCATCTTATCTAAGTATTCTAGGTGTCCCTTTTTCTTCTGACCTCACTTGGAAATACCATATTACCACCCTTGCTAAAACAGCTTACCAGAAGCTAGGTGTGCTCAACCAACTCTGGGGGTTCTTTACCCCTGCACAGGCAAGCTTCTTGCTCTGTAAAGGGGCACAGTGCGTCCATGTATGGAGTATTGTTCGCATGTGTGGGGAGGATCCTCTCACACAGCACTTCTTGACAAAGTAGAAAAGAAAGCTGTTATACCAGGTTTTTACTGGGGTTGTATTGACTTTATAGGTAGGTTCTTACTCAACTGGAGAAGATGAGAACACGCAAGAACACAAGCACGAAGGTAATAGAGGATAATATAACAGCACAAATATTGATTATTCTTATTCACACAAATCATATGGGTAGAGGTGCAATGTTACATAAGACAGGGATAGTTTATATTTAGCAGCACGATCGAGGATCCTCTAGGTGTCTGGAGGGAAAGTTATAGGCTGGTTCCGACGATCTCTGAAGGCGTTGCTGCCTGGTATTCCCTACGACGTCCTGGTCCATAGGGCTGGCCCTGTCGCGTGACGGTGACAGAAGGTAGGGGAAGACTTCCTTGTAGATCTTCTGAAGACTGTAGATGTTAGGGTCTTGCATGAAAACGAACTGTTACACCAGTGTCTTACACTCTCTCTTACAATCCAGACCTAGACTTTTATGGGAGTCTCGAGGACTTATATGATGGAATTTTGGATAGTTACGAATACGAGCTGTTGCACCAGTGTCTTACGCTCTCGTCTCGTAAGGACTAAGTAAGGAGTTGTTACACCAGTGTCTTAGGCCTACACCCTCCACTACCAAAGTCCTGACCTAGAAGAAAGCCATTTCACCAATGTCTTACACTCTTCCAACCAAGTTTTACTGAGGGGGTAGGTTTACTAAAACCAAAGCGCATGGCCAGTCATGCTTCCTACTCGGATTATAGTAATTCCTATAGCAAGGCAAAGTGCTCAATGTTGGGTTGCACAAGTGTAGCCCAACAAGGATACGGAAAATCCTTGCTATCTTCGAGAAAGGCGTCGAGTAGTTCCACCAGTGTCTTACTCCCTCAAGGCACTTTCTCGGATATTATCCCAAGTCTTCCAGATATCTAGTCTACCTGTGTGATCTTGAGTATCTTTTCAACTGTACTGCTTATGGATTTGGTTGGAGAGGTCTTACCAGTTGCGTCCGGCTGCGCATCTCGGGTCTTTAAGGGCAGCTGTGCTCCGAGGAGGATTTGTGTCGACGGCGGTAGCCCTTCTCGGAATTTGCGCCACGGCGCACCACGCACCACGCTTCTCCGGGCAAGATGGGCGCAGTGTGGTTTGGGTCTTATGGAAGGTTTCCCTTCCTGGACGTTGGTAGTGAACTTCTCTGGTGGTGTTGGTGGTTAACCTCACGGTTAGGTCCTTTCCTGGTGTCGGGGGAAGTGGCAAGGTGATGGTGGCGCACCGGGTCTGACGTGGTGAGGAGGCTCATAAGTACTCTTGTCTTTGCGGCGTGGTGACAGGAGTTGTTTTGGTTCTGGTGATACCATCTCCTCTTGTGCTTTTATCCCCCATCTCAATAGCCTTTCATCTCATTAACTCATGTCCACTCACTGACTCTTTGCTATCTCTCTCTCTTCGCCGTAATGGTGCATCTCTCTCGCTATTCTACCGCTATTAAAATAATCAATGTTCCTCAGAGCTCTCTCAGTGTATACCTCCTCCTCTACGTAGAGTACGTAGAACCCGTCTTGCAACACAATCCCACCCCTACTCTGTGCAACTCTCCAATCCAAGAGTGATGGTGCATCTCTCAAGCTATTCTACTGCTATTACAATAATCAATGTTCCTCAGAGCTCTCTCAGTGTAGCCTATACCTCCTCCTCTATGTAGAGTACGTAACACCCGTCTTGCAACACAATCCCACCCCTACTCTGTGCAACTCTCCCATCCAAGAGTGAAACTATACTCCCAATCTTTCTTTTATTCAACAGCTGAGCTCTGGAACTCTCTCCCTGAATCCATCTTCCCCTCATCCTATGACTTAAATTGCTTCGAACTCCGTGTGTCCAGGCATTTTGGCTCGAACATTTCTTGATTTTGGCCCTGTCACTCTTTCAACTCAGGGGGAGGCATTCATTAAAGGTAGTTCTGCCTTTTGTCTCCCTCATCCACATAGAAAAAAAAAAAAAAAAGAACCGGCCGGGACATTGTTCTATCGAAAAATGTACAAATATATCTTGAAGGGGGGTCTATGGAGTGTTTTTTTAAGCTTGATGAAGGTCTCGCGAGGAAACTAAAACATAAATTAATATATATATATTAATAGACCCCAACAAAAAATAACCAGTCCCCTTAACATACTTTATATACGTACAAACTGTTTCAATCGTCTTTGTGTGCTAATCCGAACACACATTATTATTATGTATTTTGTTATGGCTAAACACTAAACCCTTGAAAATTATGACGTATTTTGACAGTTTATTCTGGCCATCATTGGACGATTGTATTCAGCTTAGGAAGGATCTGTGGAAGTTGGTGGCATAATTTAGTTTGTTTGGGCCCCTTAGATTCCTAGAGGTCCTTCCTAAGCTGCACAAAATCGTCTAATGGTAACCAAAAGAAATTGTCAAAATGGATCATAATCCTCAAGGCGCTAAGCATTCATTTTTTCAGTCTATATCTATGAGTCATTTGGGATATATTATTAAAGATGTTAGACGATGAAAGACAAAACAAAACTATTAAAATAGAATGTTCTTTCACACCATTCCAATATACCCACAAATAAACCATAATTGTATCGCTCTTTGGTGACTAATGGATATCCTTCAAAAGTATTAGTAATAAATTTCGCTAAATATTTGGGGTACATATTGAACTGTATTTATGAACTCTGGTCGTAAATTTGCCCTGTGCTCTTAAATCTTCGAACACACATGTTACCTTTCAAAAGTAAACTTATTTATTACTCGATACAGCTAAAATTAGTACACTAGGATGCCATTTTCTTTAGCCCACCCATAAATATTCTTCGGCTTCACCTATTCCAAATTATGGAAGTATATATCTGGATGCGAATTTAAGAACTTCATTTTTGTTATACAAAAACCCGAGTCGCTATGCGGCCCAAATAACCGAGTCTCCCCCCTCCGTGGCCCAAATACCCGAGTCTCACCCCTCCAAAACCAGGTGGGAAGCTGAGACAGAAAACGCGGCTACAGCGTACCTGTCCCCCCCTCACCAAACCAAAACAAACTCCCGCACCCTCCCCACGAAGAGGCGGCCTCTTCAAGAGGACCCCAGCGTGACGGTGACCGGTCAACTCAACCAGTAGACCATTTCAACCAGTACCAAATCAACCAATACGGTTAGGTTAGGTTAGTATTAGGTTAGTACTATATTTTGGCACTGGTTTGGTTGGTCTTGGTTGATTTGGCACTGGTTGAGAGCTACTGGTTGAAATGGTCTACTGGTTAAGATGACATGGAACCCAGCGTGACACCACGCACCCAGGTCTGCTGCGGATTGGGTGACCGGAACCTCACCTCCACCAACCAGGGCGAGCTGACGTCATCGCCCAACCAGCCGTCCGATTGGTCCCTGGAAGTTATCCTGCGACATATCCGGAGGGCTCTCCCATTGCTCTCCCCCTACCCTCCTCGCGGCTCACCAGAACCAAGGAAACCTACGACACATCTGAGACGGACTGTGACGTACGATTTGGTCTCATACCAGAATTCAACTATCTTGACTTTCTGCTCGGCTGTGAATACCATTTTAGCTAGAACCTTGTAGTTGACTTATGCCAAATGGCATGATACCACCATCACAACCTGAAAAGATAAAGTGTGTAGGTTAAAAAATGAAGAAATGACATACATGTGAAATCATTACACTTTTTTTGAATCACCCTGTAGAATGCTTACTGGCTTCTTAGTAACTTGTTAGTTAAAGTTGTTACTGCAATTAGAGATGCTTGTATAGTTGAGACCTGGCTTTCAGGCTCCCCTATACCGTAACTTATTTTCGATTATCCAGTTGCCAATAAAAAACCGCACACGCTATCCTTAACGTTAATTATTCAACTATAGTTTAGTTACATTGTTACATGTTTGTCTAACCTCTAGGGTGTCATTAACTCCAGTTAGTGATTTCCCCCACACATTAAGTCTAACTAGGAGTCACTTCCATTATTATGTTTCCTTAGTAAACAGGCACTAAGGCACTTAGTAAACAGGCACATGGACCTTTTTGTTTTATCTGTGTTTTCCTTCCTCCGTTCATTGTCTCTTAAAAAAAAAAAAAAAAAAAAAAAAAAAAGTGCTACTACTGTATATAATTATGTGTATCCTTGCGTATCTATAAATATTTATGCTGTACTATTGCATTCAAGATTTATGTTGATATTCCTTATGCATTATCCTTGTATCAATAAAACGATAAATGCATACCAGCCCTCTCTTTAAATAATAAAACTTGTACACCTGGCTCTTGTATTCTCTCAACACCTCCCCCTCGGTAAAACAGAACCCTTGACAGATGGTATAGACAGTGCAACTATCTCTAATAGAAGTTCACATATTAATTTTCTATACATACATCAACTACAAAACTATATACACTATTTATTGAAAAGCAAGTTCCATCCAAAAATCAATTCGGATATTTATAGTTGCATAAAGAAAAACACGAATTCCTACAAGTAGGGTGTATAGAGACTATGGCATCCAAGTGTGCAAAACAAATGACTGCACCAATGTTTACCAAGGCCATATATCCACAGAAAAGCATTGCTCATTATGTGTAGTTGACTTATTCTTATTAGGTGTAAACTTTTGCTTCATAAATCAGGACAGTTTTATAGTTAGTGTCAGCCGTGGGGGGGGGGGGAGGTGTGATTGATGTTAGGGTGGGCGGCCAATAAAACGCACAGTATAAATATTTAACTTTATTATTTATGTATTTATGTTCGTATTAATTATTGTAATTAATTCATGATTATTTTTTAGTCTCGGGAGTTGTTATGAGAGCCCCTACAAGCTAAATTGATAAGTTACAGCAGGCTCACTCTCGCTCGCCCAGAAACAAATCGACACCTGAAAGGGGTGAAGTTGTTATTATCGCCAAACTAATGGGTGAACGTTGTGGCTGAATAATTGGCCATACAAATACAAAGACAATATTACACAATATTGTATAATGAAATGCTAGGTTTTTCCAGGTTAAATAGGAATGGGAATTCTCCCCAGGCTACCTTTAGGATCAACCTTTCCTGGTACCTGGTGCGGGGTACGAACCTCTGAAGGGAATTTAACCCCCCTAAAAACCCACAGGTTTTGAGATGCCAGGGTTCGAACCCTGGTTAGTGACGCACCACCATCACCACCAGACCCGCGCGCTAACCCACTGTACTACCACGGACGTACTAAAGTATAGCAACCTTAGTCCGATTTTTAAGAACTACGGTGATAGTCTCTCGAGATGAGTTTATTGGACTTACCATCTACGACTATTTTCGAACCACGGTGATAGTCTCTCGAGATGAGTTATTGGACTTACCATCTACGACTATTTTACGCTATACCTGACGTCAACTCGGGTTAGTATTATTGTGGGTGCGGGACATTTTCGAGGGCATTACATATAATATTAACCCCTTCAGCACGATGACGTAATTTTCTCGTTTGTTTTCTAGTGACCATTACTTGATTTTCTTTAGCTTATAATCGTGCCCTCGGACTCAGAGGGGTAAATACGATCCCAATACACTCTCTGAATAACATAGGTCCTTCTTAAACTGCATAAAATCGTCTAATCTTAGCTAGAATCAAAGGCAAAAGGGCGTCATCGTGCTGAAGGGGATAATAGCAATGGAGTAAACTAAGGACATTAACCCTTATATTTCCGGTGACCTCTTTTTCTATTTTATTTCAACTACCTTTAGACGATTTTATTAAGCTTAGCAAGGATAATTATATGGTATCGAAAAGGTTTAACTGAGATAGCCAGCAGCCTTTTAATTATAGCCTTTTAACCCGTTCAGTAGCGGTTCTGTCCTTTTCATTTTATACTGGCTAATAATAGACGATTTTGTTCAGTTTAAGAAGGGTCTCCAGCAAGGGGAGGTATGGCAGAGTGGTCTTGCCACTGGACTGGTAATCCTATGGACCCGGGTTCGAATCCCAATATGTCAATGGGAAGATATTATTGGATGGAATTTGTGTTGTACCTAGTATCAGTGCATTACCACAGCACACCGAAATGCCCCCAAAAATACCCTCATTGTTCCCTGATTTTAAATAGCATTGTATGAATATTCCTATATTCAAAAAATATGCTACAGGGGGGCAATGCCTAGTGAGTTAAGGCCGCGTCATACAGAGGTCGACCGCGACCCGACAGTAACCCGAAGACAATGACTTGCAAAAATTCGAATTTTTGCGGTTCGAGTGTATTCGGCCCAAAAATCGGGCGACATCGAGTATGATTCTGGTATGGTCGAGTCATTCTAGTCATGCTCTGGTCATCACCCGAAAGTTCGGATGAGTCGGCCAAAAGTTAGTGCATGCGTTAACTTTTTGGAAATCCTCGAGTGCGTTTGTAAGGGGTCTAAATTGACTAGGCTTAATTTTGGCAATATTTACACCAAGACTTTTTCTGTTCACTCACTTTAAGCCCAATAATGACCCAGTCAGTGTTGAGATTAGGTGAAATGTTCGGTATTATGTTATTATCTTGATTAAGATATCAGTTGACATATATTAAATTGTAATGACTAGAAAGAAATAATTAAATAGGCCCAATGGTGTCTCATAGGTACGAGGGTCATTATTCTAACTTTACATATTAAATATAATTGTTTGGTATTGTTATATTAAGTTTAGAAAAGGGGTGTCACAATCGAAGCAATGTTGTTTTGGAATTAGAATGAAATTTACTTGTTTTGGCCATTTAATCACTTCCAGGTGTATACAGTTAATTGCAAAGCATAACTTTAACTTTGTGAATCTAGTATAATTGTTATGCCCTGTTTTTCTACAGGTTTAACTTGGGTAATGTGAGTTCTGAATGACTGGGTATAGAAGGCTGCATGCACAATACAAGGTATGAGGAATAGAGAACACAAAATAAACACAGTAACACGACACAAGTTCACGTTTATTGAAATAAAGAGCATAGAAAGATAGTTATATTTGCACAAAACAAATGATAGAAGGGAACTGCTAGCATTTGCGGATTTGGATGGAGCCTAGTCTCCCACTTCCAACGTTCAGGTATATTCTTCTGATCACGGGTTTAATTAGCAAGTTTATATTTTACTGGAAGACCTCAATATATTCGTATAATTCACTGTCACTGATTTTACCTCTTGCTGGCTGGTCGCGTGCCCACGTAGCAACTCACAGTTAGGATTAGACGCGTATATTATAGAACACGGAAATCTCTAGCAACCTCATGGGGGTACTGAACTAAGTTTGATATTCTTAATGCAGAAATATGTAGAACACGAATCAGTGGGCGAACGTTAGATATCACTAGAGTTTTAATATCTGAATAAGGTAATTACGAGAGTCAAGGTCGCCTGTAAATAAAAAACACTGATCGCTTAGTACGTCCCAAATGGAATGGTTAAATATGAATTACACTGGGCAAGGTCTTAGCCACTTTATAGAAAGTTAATAGGTGCGTATCAAGCTAGTACTATAACACTTAGTACTAGTAACATGAATCTTGAATAGTATGGGTAGATCTGGTCCTGGTTATCTTGCTTCCGGTGATGTTGGGGGCTAACGACTGGTTCCTCGGCCGTCCAGATGGTCCAAAATGTAGGAAGTTCTCAAGTCGGATCTCTTGATGATCGTTGCTGGCTACACACTTATATACCCACGAATTTGTGTGAAGGTTATAAGGTGCACGTTAGGACTTGTACATGGACAGATGCTTCTATCAGTCTTCTCTGCCACGGAGTCTGCCGGATCTGGAATCTCTCAACTCCGGAACAACACAAGGGCAGAGCTAGAGGTAAACTGCAGGGTAGTGACCACTGGTTGGTGTCTAGCTTTCAACTGATTTGACTGGGGGCGGGAGGTAGATTTATAGGCTCGGTTCTGGACCCTGCAGACAGTAGGGATCTCGAGTCTTATGGACTTAATTGAGCTCTCAATAGATATGGGGACTAGGTACTGTTGTGGCACAGGGCGATAGGAAGCCTTTATATTTTCATATAACTGAGCCTTAGTAAGAGGTACTATTTTGGCTATACTGGACGTATTTAGGGGAGAGAGACTGGATCTACTTTGCGAGGAGGATGGGGACAGCTGTGATAGGAGTGTCTCTCTAGATTGTTCAATCTTCATTCTATGGTATAGCTGAGGTGCTAATTTAGTGATCAGAGCATGCAAGAAAGGTAAATGGTTTATTGTGAGGTAATAGAGGTTAGTAAAGGTGTTAGTCATTCATGGTTAGTTCATTGATAGGAAGAATTCCTGTGCTACCTGGCAATGACTCGAGAGTCAAAACAGGGGCCAGGTATACCTCCGCGGGGGTGGGGGTCTCCCTCCTCGGGTGGGCAAAAAGGGGGAGCTGGGCGCCCTCTCTGATATAGTCGTCCGGCGGCTGTGGCTAGGGGCTTGCCATATCACCAGTGTTTGTAATAACCCTCTGTGTATGAGACAGATGTGAGTGTCTTTAATACCAAAACCGAAGGTGCCTTAGCTAGCTGGTTTTACTCGGCTGGTTGTTAATTGTAGGGTTTGCTGGATATGGTGGAGACTGGGTTGCTAACTCTGCCACATTTATCTGGAAGTATGACAATAGAAGTTAGTTACTGGCGGGGCGGCTAGCCTCGCACCGACGACCATTGGGTGCAGGGTTGTGAATGTGTGGTAAGAGAATAGATGGCATGCAAGGGGCTAGTAAAGTTCTAATGTTGTTCTGGCCTACTAAGTGAAGGTAGGCTGGATAGGAGTATATATATAAAAGGTTGGAGAGCGTTAGTAACGGACAATTCAAGGATCTTCAAGAGGTATGAGAGAGAGGCTAGGTCGGACAAGAGTCGAGAAGCGCGGGTGTCTTAATGAGAGGGGGGGGAGAGTTCAAGGGCTACAGGGAAATTTTGCCCCTAAGGTCCCTGGGCGTGGGGGTGGCATTAGGCTACAATTGATATGGAAGTTTGAAAAGGCAGTAGAATACGTTAGCCAAATGCTACCGGGGAATGCAACTATGGGGTGGTATATGAGTCTGGAAAAGATAGAGTTATGTGATCAGTCAGAGGGTTATGGATACTATTAGTTGGCCCTGGGAACTGCGTTTTCTATTAAATATAAAATACCAACCACAGTGGCAGTTCGTAGGGGTACTTACGTATTGTTTCGGGGTACTTATGACAGATACTGATAACCAGGTTATCTTATATAATCTCTGGTTGGGGTAAGAGGTGTAAGACACGAAGTAAATTGGCGTAGTGTGGACTGTGGATACGAAGGAGGCAAGGGGAAGACGTATGACAATTGTGGAAAGTAAATGGAAAAAGGTGAACACAATGGCGGATAAAATACTTAACCTAAGGGTTGCATACATAGATTTATGGGGGGATGGGTCTTCAGAAGCTTAGTCTGGCAAGACAAGATGTTAGGGAATGTTAATATTAATACTTAGTTACTAGAGGAGCAATGCAAGGGGCGACTGAGCACGGGTTACATATATCTATACTCGTCATGGAAAATGATATAAGAGATCTAGGGACAGCGTGGGTGCTTTAACTTCTAAGATATATAACATCTACTTCTCGGATGCAAGAACATACATAGATATAATTATGGCTGTCTGATGTGTTGGCATTGGCTCAACGTCGGGACAGGCATGGGTGTTTTTAATATGAATGTATATTCCTGTTCATCATCTTTGTAGTTAATAAGTGTAGGACACGAGGGGTTAGTGTACGTGAGGTGTGGAAAATGGTCGGTTTTAGAAAAGGTAAATGGGTGTGTCCTGGAGCTGTTTAGCCCTGCGGGCTTGGGCCTGCCTGGAATGGCGGGCTCGGTCAGCTGGTCCTTTCGTTCTGTGGACCTTTCTTCCGGGTGTTTCTGTGTGGTGTTCGCTCGTGGCTTCTGTGGTGGGCTTCTTGTTCTGGGGCATTTTAATAATGCTGATATTTGGCCTAATAATTGCTTGTACCGGGTCTCTAGTGTGACACCCTGATTCTGAGGCCTTAGCGACAAGTGCCCACCTCAAGGGGGTTTGACAGGTGGAAATTTATGAGTCCTACCTCCAACTTAAAAACTATAGTCTTACCTAGGATATCGTAAGTAATAGTTAACATGTTTGTGCCTGAAATTCGTTGCATCATATAAAAGTAATTCAATTATCCTTTGAAAGTTTTATTAGACTCTAAGTAAGTTGAGGAGCTCATTTAATCAAGGTATGGTTATTGTTGTGACAAAGGACGCTGACCCCGAGTCCTACAGAGCCTAGAGCCGTGGGTGCCAGCGTCATTTCCTCCCAGTCGCCAGCCTCGGGCGGACTAAGGGGAAATATTTGGCTTAACTCAGTATACATTTCCTTTTGTGTTGTGTTTAGATAAAACCTTCAGTTGAAGGTGAGTTAAAGTGAATTGTGAAGTATTTAAGATAAGTTTTGAGACCAATTATAAGCCCAGTTTCTTATATGTAACTACGAAATTATCCGACATCCTTTGTCTTGGTCGAAGGTGAAATTATTCACTCCGTCTGATAATTAATCATTTAGATTTCAAATTCCATATTATTTGTCCTGCCAACCTTATTAATTATGTATAAGATAATGTTAATTGTATTATGTTAGTGTAGTATTCTCACAGCAATAAGATCCCGTATGTCGAGTTCAATATCATGTATGTAACTTAATGTAAGCCCACATTCCTGAGTCGTGTGTGTGTGTGTGTATACACTCCGTTTTCTATTTTAAACCATTTTTCTTTATATATTTTTGAGGGTTAACTAAGTAAATTATATCTATCTCCAACCCTCCGTTTTCTATTTGGACCATTTTTCTTTATATATTTTTGAGGGTCAACTAAGTAAATTTTATCTGTAACCCAATAATTTACATCCGCTATTTTGTTATCTCTTAATTGATACATTTGACCACTTTTGTAATGTTAATATGAATTAAGATATATAATTTTGTCAGTTTTATTAATGGTAATGTTAATACCAGGTCCCAGGTCAGGAGCGAAGTCCCAGAAGAAGTACCAGGTGCAGAGAGTCCTGTATCCACCCCAGTGGACATGAGCTAGTGGCTGTACTGAGACAGGATGCTGTTGGTGTTATTGAATCTTGAGCTAACCTTCACCCCCAGTGTGAGCTGTTGTACGCCTTATGAACCTAGTGACCGAGTGTGTGTTTACTAGGGTAGTGGCCTTGGGGTCACCTGTTGAAGGGTTTTAGTTAACTTTGATGTGGTGATAAGAAGTAGTTAATTGCGCCAATAATACCGATATATTCCGTGGTTGACTAAAGTAATAATCGTATTGATTTGTGTATCACAGTGAAAAGTGTATTTCTCTTTACAGTGTTTTAATATAGTTAAGAATACCAAACGGTATATTGTGTTTTTATTTATCCTGTGTCATTTAGACCATTTGCATTCATTCACCTGCATTTCCTTGCATGCAACGGCCATTAAGCTACCAGAGTAATAAGTTGGACCAATCATCAAGTAAGGAAGAAACACAATAATGGAATGAACAGGAAATAATAAATAAGGCGGGGGTAACAGCAAAGTCTCAGGAACATTAGAAAAGAAAAGTAAAGACTACGAAAACCCCCCCTTACACGTTTGGGTCAAAAAACCGTTACAAAATCCTCGAGTCACCTTCGATTTACATTCGATTCGTATTCGACTTACATTCTACCATATTCTGATCGCATTCGACCTATGCGAGTTACTTTCGAGTCAAAAAATTTAACTCGATTCATACCAGAATTGATCGAACCTAAGTGGACTTAGACTCGATGATTTAGACCGTAACCCGAATTAGACTCGATGCTCACTGGAAAATTCCTACATAAACTTGTTCGAACTTCTACTGTTCTCGATGCTGACCCGAATTTTAGGATGGTGACTGGATGGATACTCGAATACAACTAGAAAATGACTCGATGCATGTCCGACATTCCTAATTAGACTCGATGAATATTCGATCGTGATCCGAATGACTAGAATGTAAGTCGAAGGGTTGTCGAAGCCAAGTCGAATCAAACCCGAACGCGAGTCGATGGGCGGAGCCACGTGAAGCAGGCCCATGTGCGGTTGGAGCGGCCCGAATTATCGTACACTGCCACCCCCGCACGGGCCCTATAAATTAGCGGGTGGGAGTCATTCGCTCCATTCCACACCAGTACCCACCGCCCACCACGTCTCTCTCGCCCACCACGTCTCTCCCGCCCACCACGTCTCTCTCTCCAACTCTTGTCGCCAACATGCCCGGAAACTATGTTAAAGGAGGCAAGGCAGTGAAGAGGCCCCGCAAATTCACCATTGAGTCTGTGGACATGTTTGCCACCCAGCAATCCCAAGAGGAAAGCGAGGAGGAACTAGAGGAGAGGCAGCACATCGACTCCAACCCTGTTTTCGACGATGAAAACCCAACCGAGGAAGCAGAGTCACAGTCTATCATTATACCAAAGAAAGCCCATGTCCCTCACAAAAACACCCACCCTATCGTGTCAACCGAAGGTGACAGTCCTTCGGAACAGGAAAGCGAGGATGATGACGCCACCCAAGATGACCTCACGCCACACACCGAGCCACCTACCCAGACACCAACAACATACTCCGAGACGCCTACCCAGACCACACCGCCCATCAACCCAGTACAACCTGTGCCGAAAAGGAGGAGGAGGACCTATGCCAGGCTCCCTGATCAGAAGGAGGTGGAAGTGGCCGAGTGGTATGGAGAACAAGAGTTCCTGTACAACAGAAAAATGAGGGCCCACAAGGATAAGAACATGCGGGAGAAGACACTCGCCACGAAGGCAAAGGAGCTCAACATTGAAGGTTGGTTGTGTGCGTTCTTATGATATAATAACCATTATGTTGAGTGATATTACTTACAAATACCAAACACATCTATGTTTCTGGAATAATTTACCTGTGCTGTGCAAAGTGGATACATATTTATCATAAAGTTTGGCGTTAACATTGCTGGCGAATCTTGTTTTCGGAATTGAAATAACTAGGTAATATTTGGAGTTAATAATAGATAATGTTTCGTGTGCAGTCTTGCATTGTACTTCCCTCATATCAATGTGTGCAGTGTGGTTACCTGCCCAGGTAAACCATACTTATTCATGTTGACTGATAATAAATTTGGTTGTGATAATCGATGTCCCCATACTATTTATATTTTGTACGTAATCACTCCTAATATATATTATTTAAATTTTTCAGCGGAAACACTCAACAAGTGGATGGAAGGGATGAGGATCAGGTACGGGAAGCTTGACAAGATTCCCGTGTCTGGTTCAGGTGCGGTCCAGCTGACTGAGAGAGACACCTGGATCAAGACCCACTTCGCGTTCCTCAAACCCCATCTTCTGAAGTTGCCCACCAGAAAGAGTAAGGTACGTTTATCAAGTCTATTGCAATTTTATTTTTAATCAAAAATAAATGTTGAAGGTATAAATAAATATCTTGGTGCTGTTCAACATAAGATTTAATAAACATAAGTTACATAAATGTTTAACCATTATTGTTGGATGTTGTAAATAGAATAAAATCGAATATTAATATTGTGTAACATGTATAATACTTATTATTATTTTTTTTCTATGTATAAATAATAAGCTGCACCCAGATTATTGTGAATATTTATTGCTATGTAAAAGTGACCAAATTAAATAACCATTGATATTATATTATATATATATATATATATATATATATATATATATATATATATATATATATATATATATATATATATATATTATATATATATATATATATATATATATATATATATATATATATATATATATATATATATATATATGTATGAGTGTTGCTAGAAAATTATTTACTCTATAAATTGATGTTCAACACTGTCATAAACTAATAACCTGATACATTCCACAGCTCTACAAGACAACGACTGTGGAGGAGGAGATGGTTGACGACGTCGAGCCTGAAGGGGAGGACGGGCCAGAGTCAACTCCCACTCCAACCCAAACCACAGCTACCCAGGACACCGCGACCGGAAGCTCAGCCGTGGTGGCAACTCCCGGGTCATCTGGGTCCGATGCCACCCCCAGCCAGGCGCCAGCCGCCCAACCCGACCTGTATGACAGGGTAAATATCATTATTATGTATCCAATGTTAACATACCATCATAATTGAATCTCTCCACTCGTAAACAAATACACCCACATGCAACACAAAACACCCCACCCTCTGTGCCTTCACTGAGTCACTCACTGACTGTCACCCATTATAGTATTGAACACATTTAATTGTACATTCGCAATTATGTAAATGTTTTAGTATATATAAAAAGAAAATGTTTCATACAATAAATCTATTATAAATTTCGATGTTATCAATGCAGTAACGTTTATTAGGCAATATTAATGGTGCAGAGGTTATTTTGTCACGCATTATTGTAATGAAGGTACACTGCATTAATGTTTATGAAGTATTGTCTGATTCATTCTAATACATTTATTTTTCTCACACAGCTTCGTGAAGGTGAGAAGGAGCTGGACAACCTCTACCATGTGTGGCAGAGGAGCCACCAGGTGGACACCCCCGCAGAGGCGAGTCTGAAGCCATACTTCAAGACACTCCAGACCAACATGCGTGACCTTCCATCACCCTTGATTCAGGCCTTCCAGCTGGATGTCCTAAGATTTTCAAATGCCATGATTTCCCACCACCAGGGCCTAGGACCCCTCCCACACTTCCCACCCCCTGTCCTCAAGCCCTTCCCAACATCATCCCCAACGTCAGTATTATGAAACTCTTAATGCCCCTACCACTAGCACGTCCTACCACCATATAGGGAAAAAAATTCAGCCGTCTCCAATCCAGCAGCCAGACACACCCTCTCAGTGGAAGCCCTATGGGCCTTCCCGTCCTTGTGCCACGCCCGTACAACAATCACCCCTGGACCCTGCCTTCTTGGAGACCATGCTGGATTTACCCCATTAAAAAAATAATATCTCTACCTCTGTATCTCATTTATTATAATAAAAATATATTTTCTATGTTTGACTTGTCTTGTGCTTACTCCTAAAATTTATTTTCTATGTTTTACTTGTTCCTAAGGTTAATTTGCTTGCTTAATAATAATTAAAGGGAATATAAAGTTAAAGTATATGATCGAGTAGATCACATGGGAATAGGATATAAAAGAAAATTAAATTGAAAACAACCAAACAAAAACAGAGAAATGTGTCACATCCCAATATGATATATATTAAATTGACATTGAAATTTTTGGACCATGTTAACATGTTATTACTTTAAACAAATCAACAGTCAAGATCAACATCAACAAATAAGAAAAAACATAGAAATTTAACACATCCCAATATGATATAAATAATATGGACATTGAAAAAAATTGACTATAATTAAAAGTTAACATGTTATTACTTTAACCAAATCAACATCCTTGAGCAACATGTTCGTGAATATTAATCAGAAAACAATATTAAAGTTTAACATATAAAGTGACGTGGACATGCAGTCCAAAGTAAGGTAACAATTTATTTTGTTATTTCAATAGAGGCTTTGAGCAAATATAATAATAATAAATTAGGGGATT